>MU006239.1:780094-814296 GCA_010093685.1 Ophiobolus disseminans | reverse complement strand
GCAGCGGCGTGTGCCTACAGACGCTCGAGGGCCACAGCATTTGGGTCAACTCGGTAGCCTTCTCGCACGACTCGACCCGGCTGGCGTCGGCGTCGTCGTGGGACAGGACCGTCAAGATTTGGGACGCGAGCAGCGGCGCGTGCCTGCAGACGCTCGAGGGCCATATCAGCATATCTAACATAGAAGGCTTTGAACCCCAACAAACTCTTCATCAAGTTATTAGCATTAGCTCAGATAGAACCTGGATTACTCATAATGCTCAAAAGCGGTTGTGGCTCCCATCAGAGTATCGGCCAGCACATTCTGCTGTGTCAGGCAGATATGTTGGTATAGGCACAGTGTCTGGAAAGGTGTGGATATTCTGCCTGAAGTAACGTTCGTCGTCGCAGTGCCGCAGCAGCACATAAGCAGTGTGTGTTGAGCTTTCCTATCTTTTACTTCTCATCTTTATTTTAATAGATCGGCACTCTTAGAGGGACGGAGATGTACGTGTATATATATGTGAGGTCTTTGCCATATCGAATCTTCGAGAAGCGCAATTATGTTGTGTAAGTCTAGAGTACCTTGCATGGTCACGTGGACTATCCGCTCACCAATCAGCCTACTGCTCTATGTATATAAGCCTTCATCACAGACCTCTCGGTCATTAGATCACAGATCAGGATACTTAATAATACACTTCAACTCCTTCTCCTAACTGCTTACATGTTGTATAGTACTTTCTCTCTATAACGTTATAGAGAAACTGACGGTGTCGGATGTCCTAACTATCAAATGTCACTGTATAGAATAACTGAAAATTACCGCAGCCCCTGCAAAGCACTAAGACAAATGTGGTAAAACTGTAACAGCTGGTCCGTGCTATGGGAGCGGAGCCAGTGCGGGGACCGGAAACCGATTGTGCTCGCGACTGTAACATAGTTTATGGAGTTGTGGACTAAAATTACGAAACTTTATCAAAGAAGTACTTTTTACCACGTTACAGTCTAAGTTACGAGTACAAACTGAACATCTTATCCAGCGAGCAGAATTAACTTACCTCCCAAGATCCAATTCGGATCACGGCCAACATACACCAATCAAGTGTATTTGAAACCTGAAATTCCCTTTCAATCTTTCAAATTGCTAATGAGAGCGATTAATGCAACGAATACTGCGACCAATAGCTCGGATCTAATTCTGAGGTGAGGAGGCCGCCTACATCCTGCAGCGGTAACAACATAGGACGCAATGGACCACGCTGCTTGAATTGTTGCCAAGTCCTTCGAATTGCTCCATTGGAACCATAGACCGATTGACAAACTCAGAATGACGGGCATGAGAACAGCTACAGAGATCCTAAGAACTGACCATCCGAGAATCACTTCAATGGATAGAAAATCATCGAAGTTCTCGTCTAATGGGTGATTCGAGCCTTGATTTATATTCTCTTGGATCCATTTGGTCCATTGCTCTCCTATCTCTTTCGAATGCCACCATTCCGAATGAGTGCGCCATAGCTGATATAGTGCACGCTCGCTCTTGGAAGTCAGCTTCACCTGAATGTGTTGTCCAGTCTTCCATCTGCACTAGACCTACATTAGTAGCTTCGTACGGTGGCGGGATGATGACAGAAATACCTTGTAGAGACTGAACTGTTTGACTTCCCTCAAGGATAACCAGAACTCCAGACCTCGAAGTCGCATGATATTCCAAGAAAGTATCGTAAAAAGATACGCCGGTGAATGAATCTCAACTCGCCTCTCTATTGGCACGTTGTCGGCACGAGAGAAGATACCAAGGACTAAGTACGGGCATGCATTGTCCTCGGGACCCTTCATAATTTTGCCGTTGACCATCATATTCTTGGCGTTCATCCTAATAGTGGTAGTGCCATTTTTATTGCGAACATGGGCCTTCTCATACTCCAGTGTTTTGATCATCGAGCGGCCAGGAATTCTTGCACATAGATCCTTGGTATATATCTTTTTCGAATACAACCCCCCAGGAAATTCCAGCACAACATTGTGCTTTCTTGCCATTGCATTAATCCAGGGCGGTAAGGGAAGGTTGATTGCGTCCACCGCGATGTCTTCTGTGTCTTCATATCTTCTGTCGTCTTGTGCTCGTAATACGCCCTCAAATTCGTAGTCCTGATACATTGGATTTGGGAGGATTTTTCCGCTCATCCGACTTATTTTATTAAGCCCTGCCGTATCTTGAGCGATGTCATGTTGTGCCTTGTTTTGCTGTGTGGATTCTTTGACTGCTCCTGACCCTTCCTTAGGCTCTGATTCCAACTCAGTATCGACTCTCTGTGCTGATTCGCCATGGCTTCGGTCCAGTGGAAGCGACGAATCAAAGCTGTGATGTTGAAGCATACGTGCAATAAAAAGGGTCAGGTCCAAAAGGGCGTCAATTTTTAATGATGATAAGTGAGCAAGGTGAGGAATCGTGTAGTTCGGGGTGGGACTCAGCCAAATACCGAAAAAGGGCCTATTCTTAGATCGCGCCAAGCATCAGCCGCTTGTGAATTAAACTTCTCGCTTATTTTGCGCTGGAAGCTCCAGCCAATAAGTCGCTGCTTATTTCACCGTCTAGCACCGACACTCTCTGCTAAAATTACACTGTAATTTACAATCAAGGTAAGGCCCCTGTTGAAAATCAATATTTGTTAGCTTAGCGCTCTTTCAAACGGCCATACGCTGAGAATAAACGGAGTGCACAAACCGGAAACCGATTTCGGTCACTACTGTATTGTATTGACTATCGTGTTCTGTCGTGTGAGAGGCCACACCAACTTCACTTAAGGACGTTACAGTTAGCCGTGCCTCCCTCACAGCGGAGGTACCACGGCCCTTCCTTCCACGAATCTGGACTGAACCCATACATTCTCAACAGAATAGTTATATGGTTGAAAATGTTGTCATTCACTATTACATATTCACAATACAACACCAGGACTCAACTTGGCTTCAGCAGCATCTGCCTTACGGTTTCGCACAAGAGTTGGCTGGAGCAATCACAATGCACTATAAACTAAGCTCGAACAGCTCAGTTGCACATCCGCACATACTGTTAAAGCTGGGGACACGCAGAGCTTCTTCATTGGTTATCGACAGCTGTGTATCCCTCAAAGCGCCAAGTGATAGAGGACCAACATAGGGCCCATAGCTAACAGCTGTTACATGCAAGCCATCATTTCCTTCTTCTCTTCGGCGAAGTGGTGCATATATAACCTATGTAGGATTGTCCTGAAGACGGTGAGTTGTTTGAGGTGGAGGCTTGGAGGTGGAAATTTGCGGCCAGCAAATCTCCTCAAACTCAACAAGAACTGTCCCACTCCAAACAAACGCCGCCAAACGCCTTACCACCATCCCATTGCCCCTTTACCCACATGAGTAACGCCCTCTAACACTGGACCCAAAAACGCGCCCCAAAACCCCTCCACGCCCTCATCCATACCATATTCCAAAATATCCCCGCATAGTCTCGCCAGCTGGAAAATGCCCTGCACTGTCTGCGTCATCAGGAGCGGGAGCCGCTCGTCATGTCCAAGCACCGATACTGTTCCGCTACCAGGGTTGTCGGAGACAACAGGTGTGGAGAGGAACCCGTAGTAGACTTTGTGCTCAGGGCCAATGATTGTGACGCCTGGCTCGATCAGGGCGGAGAGGTCGGGAAGACAGTCGCTGGGTGAGGTGGCTCGCGCGCTGGCGGATGCTACGTCGATGGCTTTGTCAAGTGAGGGGATGTCGCGCTTTGCGGGTATGTATCGCACACCGGGCCAGATCCGCCTTCTTGCGCAGACTTGCCGCCATCCAGATGCTGACCTGAACCTGCGCCTCCACGGCCCCACCATTGGGTGGTTTGACCTCAATGCCTGAGAACAGTGCCGCGGCTTGTGTGAAGTTGTCGATTGTGTGACTGATGGTGGCATTTTGCAGGCGGTCGTAGAGGGCTGCGTATTTTGGGTGGAGGTGAGAGTAGCAGAAACAAAAGTCGGTCTTGCGGAAGAGATATTTCGGTGTGCGCGATAACGGGTCCACAGCTCGAGGTAAATACGCGGGCTGGATGTTGATTAGAAAGGTGAGTTGTTCATTGATGATTAACTACAAGAGAGAGAGCTCTCAATCTATATACAAGGGGGGGAGTGTGCACGGTCTATACGGAGCACGGTCCAGAGAATGATATCATATCACGTGCTGGCAATCCAAACCAACACTGGATGCCTTGCGATTGCACGCTCTCACATCGGAAGGTGTCACGGCCGTGCAACACTATGGCAAGGTCCAGCAGCGGGATGACAACATCAAGACACCACGCATTTTCGTCCTTATTGTATGTTGTGCAGAGCTGTGTGCCTTGCAGCACAGCCTTCGCCCGCTCGACGACAAGCGCACACAGTTCCGCCGGCCGCTCGTCGCTCTCGTCGCTCTCGTCGTAGGCATCGTCGTCGATAGGCTCGTGTACTAAGGCGGTTTGGAAAGCTGGCTCCTTCTCTAATTTAGTCTGAAGGCAGGCGGGTATAAATCGCGACGTATGGCGACGGCCGAGCCTTTGTCGCAATGCGCGAAGTCGCGGTGCAACGTCCGCGGGAACTGGTATTGAAGGGTTCGAGAGAGGATCTTGTAGGATAGGAGGTCGGGCGGTCCTCAGCAGCGTCTTCTGCCGTATTGGGCTTGTGGAGCGCTTGCTGCCAGCACTGAGGCTGCTGAGTGTGGTCCGTTCATTCAGCTCGATGACGCTGCCCGCGTGCAACACGCTCTGGCCGGGCAAGATGTCATCTCGTCTCCTTTCCGCCGCTTAGGACTTCCAGGGTCCATGTATTCTAGATGGTTTGACTTGGAGTTGCCGTCGCGTCGACGTTTTCGTTGCTCAGGGTGTGGTCGGTCGGGGAAGATAGATGGCTCGATTTCCAACCAGTCGCGGACACGCGCAGCTGTCTCGTCAATTTTTGGTGAGGTGGGTAGGGAGGAGGGCATGCTTGCAAGAGTCGGGGAATCGTGGGCGATGAGGGGCTGGACGCGTAGGCGGATGCAAGTGGAATTGGCGCGGACTGCTAGCGCGTGGTTGGCGAGGCGATGCGAGGCTCGCGGCCAGTAAACTTCCCCAAACTCAACGCGAACCCGCACACATAGTCCGGACGACGTTGCTTTTGCCCTTGCAGCCAGGAGGCATGTACGACAACAGTCAACGCCGAAAATGCCTCCTCGCCCTAACCACTATTTGATAATCTACTTTAGCGATAAACGCAATGCTCTTGAGTCTGCTGACCGGTCTATCCTTCTAAGTAGCGGTGTTGGGATACCCCTCCATCCGCTATCTTGGGCCGATGAGAACGTCACTTGTGCGACACAATCTAGCACATGTGGAGTCGTTTACACAGTGGTTGTTCTCGTTGTGCCCACTTGTGTTGTCTGTGAAACAATCTGAGCGCCCGCTTATGCCGTGAACGATCAACGTTCAGCTTAAAGCCTTCGTGTCCTTCATCCTTTGCTACCTCCTAGTCACTACAAATTATCAGAACAACGGTTCAAGGGTAGATGGGCTATCGTTTTTCGCTGCACACACTATCGTTCTTCGCTTTCGCATCCAACATATTCGGCATTACTGAGCCATGGAGATCCACTCCAAGAGCGAGCGCTGGAATTTTCAGCCGGATCTAGTGTTTGATTGCACTGTGGTCATCCTCAAGCAAGGCGATGATTATTTCTTCGCTACCTCAGAGCGGCGGGAAACAAACGTGAACATCGAAGACCTCAACTCAACAAGAATCCCGACGGAAAACATCTTCCCACTATACCAGGATACTCTCACAAAGTTCACCAACATTGATAATGGGCGCGATATCTTTGTCAAACGACCCAGCCTCAATGCCTACAAAGGCTCGGATTTGATCAGCCGGACACTGCTTCAGGAGGCTCAAATCTGCGAACAACTCTTGGCCTCTCCCCATGAGAATATAGCTCATTACCGCGGCTGCAAAATCCAACATGGCCGTATCATAGGGCTTTGCTTCGACAAGTACGCTGAGACACTATGGGAACGGGTAGAAAGAGGTGTAAAGGTTGACGAGAGTTGTTTCCGACAGATCAGTATGGGTGTGCAACATCTCCACAAACTGCGTCTCATACATTGTGACTTGAAGGACGAAAACATCATGTTTCGGAAGAAGGATAGGAATGATCTGGTCATCATCGATTTTGACTCTTGTGTTCAACATGGAGCATCTCTACCAGCCAAAGGAGGACCTATTCCTAACGGTATCGACGTCGCTGATTTCTCAATCGACTTGTGCGCGATCGATCGGATACGGAGCGAGGCAGTGGTGAATGGGCAAGCTGAATAAAGCATCTTTAATCAGGGAGGAACAGTCCATTAGAAGGAAGTTGGTTGGTTGATATACAAAGCTATCAAAATGATTGAATAGATCCTTTTCTTAGGTGACGTGTTACAAGTAATACTCCAAACATGTGTTGAACATGCAGGAGGAGAATTTGCTGCTTAAATCAGACGCTTTCCATCCTTGGCCAACACTCCTAATGCATATCAGCTAGGTTCCTAGCATTCGAGACAAGGGTTTGTACCATTTCGTTACTTCTGGGATGCCGTAGAGGTTGGACACCTGGACTGTTCGCAGTCGCGTTTCTTTTGTCCCTTCTCTGTGCCTTTAGTACCATCGTCACGAGTGATTGGCAAAGATTCAAAAGTGCACATATTGTGTCTTGTTGCAGAGCAGCTTCCGAGCTGTTAAGGTGGAAGAGGGTAGGTTTGGTAGTAGGCTCAGTTATGAAACAAAGGATGGGACGGAGGAAAATAAGAGGGACATACTCTTGTTCTTATGTTGACGACCATACTATACCATCTTCCGCTCGCCTTAGAGTCGCGGCCTAGTTATGCATGATCGTGATGTGTTAGCAGGCGTGTGCGAGCGTGCATGAAGCAGGAGGGGTATTGGTAGATCAATTCACATGCAACCAAATTCGTACGGCTGATGAGAATTCTAATCAGGCGCAGCAATTCGGTTAGTGACTAGAACGTGGATCTTCGCTAGGCCTCCCAGCAACAAGATAAGCGCTTTGCCTCTAATTGATTATGCTTGCTGCATGACGCTCAGGACATTGAAGTCAATTATAGGTTGCATGGAAAAGGTCGCTTACAAGGGAGCCGGTTGAGGTTTCAAATCCGTGCTAACGTACCTATATCCACGACTTCCTTTCGCTTCGGCCGCCACTGAGGGACTAGCTGAAGCTACTCTGAGAGTCTTTCTTTATTGGTCAATATAGGACGGCTGATGTGCGGTTTATCGTGCACACTTCCCATGAGGCTGAAAAGTCCTCCAGTTGCCTTACCGCCTTTCTAGTCCTCTACCGGTTGATGCACGCAGGCCCTGCACGGTCTTTTGGCCCTAAGAAGATATGGCCCAAACTCCCAAACCTGCATACACGACGAAGGTAGACAAGCCCGTTCCTGATTGGTTCAGATCTAACCATCACAGGAACGGAGAGTGGTTGTTTTTGACTGTTGATTAGCTTTTGTGTCCCCTGAAACTGGCTCAGGTGGCTTGAGTGAGGGTTCTGGCTGATCGACCAGCTCAAGCAGAGGCGCCAAAAACCGGCTTTTGACCGGCTTGACGCGGACATCGCGTGACTCTATGACCACATTGCGCTCTGGGATGTACACCCTCAGGGTTTTGTTGTTGTGGCCATAACCGACAAAAAGTCCTTTCTCTGCTAGGTGGAGTAGCTTGGTGCCAGGTTGTCGAGCCTCCACTGGGATGTGGACAAAGCAGTCAGCCCCAAAGATGTGGTGGAGGTGGCTGATTCTTGGCTTTGTCTTGTGGAGTAGCTCATAAGGTGTCCGGTGCAGCTTGTCAGTTGAGTGTGGTGCCCGGTTCTTGATGTAGTTGGCTGTGTGGACTGCCTCTGCCCAGAGGTGGAGCAGATCGTCAGTCCAGATCATCCCTCGGGCCATCTGAGTGACAGTACGGTTGAAGCGTTCAGGTACCCCATTGAGCTCATGGTGATAAGGCGGGACAAGGTTGTGGACAATGCCTTCTTTGTCAACGAAAGCTTTCAAGTCCCCCGACGTATACTCACCGCCATTGTCTGACTTGACCTGGGTGATGACTGAGCCAATGACAGCACCAACGACTTGCTGCACCTGAGTGCGGTATTGGGTATTGACGTAAGCAATGAAATCCTTGATTGCCTGTGGTGCGTCGGCTTTGCGTTTGAGGAACCTGACCCAGCTTGCCCGTGTGGAGTCTTCGATGAACGAGATATAGTACCGTGCGCCACCAATTGAGGGTCTTGAAAACTTGCCAGAGAGGTCTGTATGTATGAATTCGAACAGCTTTGTTGGCTGGGGACGCGGAGCAGAGATGGGCCGAGTGTGGGTAGACTTGGACAAGCTGCATGAGTCACAGCTGTAGTCCATAGGTCTTGGAGGTACAATGTGGCCGTCGGCATAGATGCGTTCAGGGTTGCGGACGTTGAGGTGACCAACTGAGTGGTGGAAATCGTCATAGGAGGCAAAACTGGCGCCAACAGGTAAGTTGTTGGCTGATTCAATCGCCTGCAAGGCTATGACGTCCTTGGGCGAGCGTGCTGCCAGTGGTGACTCGGTCTGGAGCCTCATGATGCCGTCCTGGAACTTGGCCCATAAGGCCGTTTGGCCGCATTTGTTGACCAGGTGTATATCATCGCCATGGCTTGAGAGGCTGTATTGTCGGCGGACAGAGGTCCAGGAGAACAGGCGGGTGTTGTAGAGCTCACTGCTGTAGAGGGTCTTGGTCAGTTCTCCAACCATGGTAGAGCCATCAGGCAACCGACACCTCAGTTGTACGAGCCCAATGCCCTGAATGGGTAGCTTGATGCCGCCAGCCACCCTGATGAAGCCCTTGGCCGGGGCCAGGGAGGCAAAGTCATCTGAGCAGCCAGACATATGCCGTGAGGCACCGGTGTCAAACAGCCAAACGGGTGAGTCTTTGACTGAGGGTTGGGGGATGGCGGCATGTGCACTTACATCTTCGCGTGAGCATTTGCCGTTCTGGTTGAGCGACGTAGTCCTTGGTTGGTTTAGGAGCTGGTTTCCAGAGGCGTCGTCTGTCAGGTCAACGGTAGTGGGTGCGGCTGCTGAGAATGCGTGGACTTCAGTGACGTCGTTGTCAGAGTCCCAATCAGAGTCGGCGTCGGCTGAGTTGCCCTTGTGTCGCTTCACGCTGTCGCGCGGTCGTCGTGGCTAGTCTCTCTTACCCTTGTCCTATCCGTCCTTGCCCTTACCGTCCTTGCCCTTGGCTTGCTGCTCCTTGTGTCGTTGGAGCTGCCTGCAGTTGGTGTAGACATGACCGACAAACGTCAGGTCATGTTTCCAACACCATATTCACTCTTGTGGACCGGTAGTGCCGGCGGTCTGTGTGGGTCGAGGTCCTCGATTTGAGCGTGCGGCGGCTTGCCTAGCAGCATAGGCGGTCGAGTCGGTCAAGACAAGGGAGTGTTTGTCGGCCACGTCAAGGATCTTTGGTTCGATGTCCTTGAAGGCGGTGACGTTGCGAGTGCTCAGGTTGTCTATGATAGTGTCCATTGTGTCAGGTAATGTTGAGAGGAAGAAGGAGCCTTTGATTTCGTCCAACTCGAAAATCCTGGTCATGGCTTTTGCCACGGTCTGGGACAAGGCCGCGCAGCGGTTGGCCATGCGGGTCCATCGTTGATGGAATTCATTGAGGTGGAGGCGGAGGTTGTCGCCGTCTTTGTACCTGAGGTTGGTCAGGCTGCGGAAGAGGGTGATGGACATGTTGCCAGTGTCTCGGTCAAAATGGCCAGTGAGATGGGCCCACGCCTCAGGTGACGTGTTGCAGCTGGTGACCGACATAGTCAAGTCGCTGTGCACGGCTGAGATGAGCATAACGAGGGCCTTGTTGTCGTTTGCGTCCCAGGTGTCCTGGGCGTCGCCTTCCATGGTCGGTCGTTTGGTCTTGCCGCCAACAAGCGGCCAGAGTTCTGCGTAGCGGAAAGCAATCTGCTATGCTGAACGCCACTCAGGGTAATTGTTGCCACGGGAGGTGAGCTTTGGTAGCGACTCGGGCGAGAATTTGAACTGGAATTTGGAAGCCATTGTTGGGCAATCAGGAAACCAGTTTCCAGAGGGGCGGCAGGATCGAGGTGAGGGACGCAGTATCAACGCGTTTAATGCGTTGTTGGGGTTGTGTAGGTGTCAGTGACAGCAGCCGGTTGTAGTGCAATCAGTTGAGGTGCCTTGTGGTGGAGGGCTCGGTGACTGGTGTAGCCGGGTGTGTGTGTGACGTAGTGGTGCAATCAATACTCAGATGATTGTAGTTGAGATGGAGGAACGCCGGGTTGGAAGACCCGGGCTCATAACCTGTTGAAGAAGATGAGTTGAGTTAACAAGCTATGGATTAATCTCCGCCAAAGAGGCAGCTATATACCCAAATAATAGCCTGTCACACCTACCTCACTTGAGGTGGCTTCTCCTCTGCGGCTTCTGATTGGCCAAGTGGCCCCTGCCACTCCAACAGAAGAGTGTGACAGTCCCAGAGTCCTGCTATCCGACCCTCTTGGCAAGCCTGATAAGGAAGGTTTGATGAAACTAAGAGCAGCGGGAAAAGGAAAATTGTTTCCTAAATGTACTAGAAGGGCTGTTGCTTCGTGGAGGCTTGACGTATAGGTCGCGCGCGCAGCTTACTTAACTCTACGCACCTAGTAAGCATGCTCACATGTGAGATTAGTCTAGGCTGGAACAGACCTAGCAACATTGGCTCACTGTACTATTGATATCATGGCCATGGTTGTAAGCAGTTGGGAGCAGGAGACGAGGTGTAGTGTAAGGTGTAGTGTTGTCTGGTGGACTGAGGTGTCCGTGATCTAAGCTTATATACATGAAGTGGTGGGCTGATTGGCTGATGGATAATCCACGTGACCATGTAAGGTGCCCTGGGCTTACAACGTGAGATGAACACGCTTGCTACCGGTAGTGCTCGTCGATTGGCTTCTGACATCGTCAGGCGGTTAAAATCCCGTGACTTTCGGACCTTGATGTATGACGCATGAAGCCCTATTGCGCGGATTCCAAGACAGTCAACAATTTTTTGTGGCAAAATCCATGCACCTAGCCTCGTGTTGTCGGGGCAGCTCGGTTGGCAGGCGGCGCACGGTCTTGTTTCGGTGTAAAGTCTACCCTTTCCGCGGAAGCGGCTGAGCTCCGTACGCATTACTGAATATTAAAACTGCTTAGGTCGACAGGGTTGCTATTAATGCCCTGGTCTCCAACGCGTTGTGGCGCTTCTTAGCACATGGCGCGATTGCGAAGGATAGTGGTTCCCGGATCAAGGGCGTTTCCAGCCAGCTAAAATACCGGTAATGGCTGAAGCTGGCTTGGCTGGCTTGTTGACAACTTTGACAGCGTGGCAAATTTCCAAACTACTTCCTGGATGCCGTCCTGTTTCAAAAGTGCGGGGGTGACCCTAGATGCAGTAGGCGACAGCGAAATTTGCACGCGTGCTAACAGGCACAGCACTACCTAGATAGGAGGCACCGGCCCTGGTGCCTGTTCCGGTGGTCATAGCGGTTCAGGAGTGCGGCTTGTCTAAGACTCTCATCTTTCCTGTCCGATCTTCACCTTTTCTGCGCTTACCCAGCGATATGACTCGGCGTAAAAGAGGCAGCAATGCTACTGTTCCGCCTCGCAAACGCATCAAAGTGCCTGACAACATCCCGACAGCCTTCCATCCGTTTTGATTTCTAGACTTACCAGACGGTATGGGGCATCTTTGTGCTTGAGCTCATCAATTGATACGTGATACAGAGATTCGGAACGCCATCTACGAACATTGCCGAAGACCTCGGACACTACAAAAGTATCAAAGGAAACTGCTTGTTGTAAGAGGAGATAGATGAGTTTGGCGCAATCTTGTGGGCAAATCCGCAACGAGTTTCTCTCTATACTTCTCGGGAGCACTAGTTTGGTTCGTGGGTCCCAGGTAGGAGCCCTACTTCAAACCTTCTTCGCACGACAGATGGATTTGCCTTCTTCTATCAGGCTCGTAGTCGACATAGAACTATCTTTTCCGGACCCAGTAACGCTTCTTCGGCTCCTTTACTCAACCGTCAAACGCCCACAATTCCAAATATGGTTAAAGTACGGTGATGTTCAGAACCAAATCAAGAAATCCTCACAAAAAGATACAGAGGCTATGAGGGCCTATTTCGACGACCTCCAGACGATCCCAGACGGCCTCGCAGTAGCATCGGAGTGGGAATGTGTATAAGGCATATCTTTCTAGTATTAGGATTACACTATGAACTTTAAGGCCTAAAGGCAAGGCCGTACCTACGCTAACAAACAAGCCTACATTATTGTTGAACTTCTTATTAGCGATGCTAGTGATAGTTACTAACACAGACGTAATGCTAAACGGTCCCTTGTCTATTAGGAAAGCGGAACCGACTTAAAGGCCACTGATAGAGTTGATCAACTAAGTGAAGCATTGGGCGAGAGAGCGGATCGCGAGAAGCAGTCAGCGCATAAAATAGGTGTCATGGAAGCTGAGGCCTGGTTGCAAGTTTTCTCCGCCATGGTTGATTAGATGGAGGTCATGATTCTTGAGATTGAATGTGGGGTTCTAGGTCGGTTGCGCCGCTCTCGGTCACGAAGCAGCTGTCGTCGCAAGGCCTGCTCCAGGCCGTGGAACGCCACGAGCGGGGCCTGAAGTGTTACGTCGAGTCCGTTGCTCAGTCTCGGGGTACCCTGCGTGTCCCGTACCATGCACCCTTCCACAACTGGCGCCTCGCGTACGCTATAGACCCGTCTTGCCGCCGGTCCCCCTAAGGAGCAAAGTCGGGTTCTATCAACCCGGCGCACGAGCCGGTTTTGACTAGTGCAACCGGGTTCTTTTGAGGGCCTCTCATTGGCTGAGAGAGTGGCTGAGGTGAAGGAAATCTGGTTCACTCAGGGGCTGGGTACCATAGCAGAGAGGTGGGGACTTAGAGGCTTAAGGACCTAGAGGCTCAACGCCCTCAGGGGCCATCACCACCTCTGAGAGACTTGAACATCCATGAGAAAGTCGGATTTTGACGAATCGAGTGAATATGAGCTCAAAATCCATCTGGTGTTGAGAACCAGGAAGAGGTGGCTATCCGAGGATCGCCAAGGCCTCAACTCTGGTGAGGAACACTTAGAATTTGCTCCTTATCAGATCCTTTGGGCTCTCCTTATTCCCGACCAAAACCAGGTTCAAACACCCCGGTTCCACCGGTTTAAGAGAGACCGGATGGAAACCGGGTTCTGAGAGAGTGGGAAAGTTGGTACCAGGTTCTTGAGCACTGGTTCTGTTCCATAGGGCTACCAGTGCTTGAAGTGCTGTAAGTTCGGAAACTCAGCAAGGAGTTCGGGCTATTGCGTAAATCGAGGGATGAATAGCTCAAATAGTTGTGGGATGAAGGCGTGTGAAGCATGTTTGGGGAACGAGGAGCGGTGCAAATGTCTCGTAGGCCGTGGCCCCAAGAGCTGGAGAAGGTGACTAGATCACAGTTGATATGCACATCTCTCTCTGCACGCCCAGCTACAGCTACACTACGACCTCCCACCTTGGTCCAGCATTGATTTGCTTTGCTATAACTGCATCGTCTGGCGGGGTACATGTAGTAAATAGGGGAGCATCAAATTACTATCTTATTCGTGATTATAAGCGCTAAGTCTCTGCGGCACAGCACATTTGAGCGCCTATATACCTTTATACTGTCACACCACCCACCACTATCACTATCCCATCATGCTTTGCATTTACAGCTCGATGCTTTTTCTCGCGTCTTCTCATCGACCCAAGGACACCATCTGACCTCACCCAATCTTCTCCGACTCCATTCCACAGCATGAGCATCAATCTCAGACACAGAGCTCATTCCACTATTCATCCGCAGCTGGTCTCGCTCTTCATGTGATGTTTTCACTGCCTACTCCGGAATCTAGCTTCACTCCCGGTATCGCTAGCGGGTGACATGTGATCATAGTAGGGAGATGTATTTAGAGGTGGTAGGAATGTGTTGGGAGGTAGGGAGATGTATTCGGAGGTGGAGGAATACAGAAGTGATGAGATGTAGGGGAGAATGTAGGGAAGGAAGAGGGTAAGGTTCGGGGAATGCGGTGACAGAGTTTAATAGTCTAGGGGTTGGTGTTGAAGTGTTGGGCGAGTGCGTGTAGTGAGTTACTGTCATCAACGTGAAACAAAGACTTGTACGTGAAATTCTGACGATACGAGGAGATTCCATCCGATGTCTATTAACCCTCCGCTACGCAGCAATCGATCGTGCATTAGAAATACAGCAAACGACTGCTGCGTTTACAAGGGTCGAATAAGGTCGACTCCATTTGACGCGCGTCCACAGAGTGCCGAACGCAGTCTTTAGCCGTTGAGCCTGTTGCTGGCGCTCGTCCCATGCTTCCCACCAACCCATGCCATATCTGAGAAATTTCTCACAAATGCGCTCTTTCAGGCAAGTACCCATCGTGACATCGACACCTTGCCCATCCCCATTCCCAGTGTGTCCATCTATACAGCGCTCCTGTATTCTTCGCCGTCGGTGGTCGTTGGAGCCATATCCACTGTGGTGGGGACTCTGAGGAGGAAGTCTGCAACGGCGCCGAAGGACCGTCAGGAGGATCGACTACCGGTGCTGGGCCGTAAGGCGTACGATGGGCGACGCACGATGACAGCGGGAGGCGGTCCGATCCGGTTTCGCGGACGCCGTTCCCTGCTTGGACTGCAAGGGGAAGCCTGGACCCTGAACCCCGGACCCACACGCCAAGCGGAGGCGTGCGCACTGGATCCCGCATCTCCCACCAACATCGACCACGCACCAACATTGACAACACACCATGGCCTGCCCAATGAGCCCATCAGGATTGAGAAAGTGTTTGGCCCCTTACTCAGAGTACGCTTTTGTAAGAGACTTACCAATCCTAGCATGGTTTTGGGAAGGACCGTTGGTCAACCCTCGAGCCTTTGACCTTGTTGGCCTCAAGCTTATAACGTAGCGCATCACCCTGGCCAAATTGACCCAAGCACTCCTCAGTTAATACCTCGTCGGTCAATGCGCTTGTGCCAGTGCTAGCTCCCGCGCATAGAACACACCACACACTCCTCCCCTTTGAACTAGCAATACACTCTTCGACATCATTCCTCATCAGTCCCGAGCTACTCCCTGACTTCCAACCGGCAGCGCGATACCCTCTCAGCCCTACACTTATGGTTCAACGAACTCGCCTTCTCCCCGGTCGCAGCTCGATAGTGCAAGTACTCATTACATGTACTCTGTCTCGCACTCTACCAACATTCCTCCGTCTCTTCAGACCGAAGACGCGGCTGCTCCCAGCACTGCTAGTCATGAAGAGGTACAGGGGCAGGTGACCAGAACAAGCCTGATACCTACATTCGGGCGTGAGACCGTCATCGCTGTGCAAGATGGGATCCAAGGCCTGCTGAATTTGATCCGCTAGGAACGTGAGGCTCTGCGGCAGAGCGTCCAGCGAGATCATTCTGATACCTGCAAATGGCTACCGAGACTTCCAACTTCGTTCGTGAAGGGCTTCAAGAGAACCACAGCCGCCATTGGCATACCTAGGGACTTGTGGGAACATATCGGACCATTGGAATGAATTTCGCAACGAGTTCCAAGCCGGATAGGCCGGACACGACTACACGTGCGATGCCGGAACAAAAAAACCGCGACGAAGCCCGCAAATACGCCCGCCTAACTGCCAAAACGGACAAAAACGACGTCGATGATTCACAATGTCGCAACGGAAGCTCGGGCTGGGCTAAAGGAGGAACGGGGGCGACCACGTGATATCTACGAGGCGGTGCTGAGTAGCCGAACCTGAGCAAGCCCGGACACTTTTTCCCAGAATCTCGGTAGCACCACCATTTCCATGCGCTGCTCGTCCGTCGCAAGGCAGTGAGCCGACAAGAATTCGAGAAGCAACTGCTGGCGAGCCGAGTTCTGTTCGCGAAGGAGGGGACGCCGCTGTCACCGAGGGAAGCTACGCTGCCTCTTAATAAGGGTTTGATGAATTGAATGGGCTGTGGGATGGAAGAGTTGGAGAATGGAGATATTTGCGGCGCAAGCTCAATGCACTCACGGTGCGGGTATGTTCTTGCGTCAAAAGCATCACGCTTTGCTTAGTTGACAACGACTGCTAACGCACCTTGTGATCTTAGTATCCAAAACCCCCGCCGTTGCCAACCATCCTCCACATAGCTGTCGACTACCGCCACGCCCACGACGTGGACGCTCGACCGGTGCTCTATAGGAACGCGCCGCTCAGAGAGATATGCTTGGGGGAGGATGAAGGGTATATGGGGCCGGATAGCCGGATCAAAAGATGGCCGGGACGAGACTTTGTGCAGGTACTGAGGAGACTCAGCCTCCGCTCGGTTTCCCGTGCCATGGTGCCAACGGATGAGTCTCAAACGCGTCGTTTCGCAGCCGCATTTGGACGACAAGGGCAGTAGATCTGTGCGCGGAAAGAGTGCTCATTAAGGAATAAGAGAGAATAGTAGGTAGGCAGGTAATAAGTGTATAGATTGCGAAGATAGGTCTATAGGAAATAGTATAGATAATATAACCTAATATATTCTTTCTATCTAACGCCTTACTATCTAAGACGTGTGAACACCCTTCGTCATTCCGTCTTTGGGAAGCAACGCACCTGGCTACCTGCTCAACGGCATCTCATGATGTAACTTCGGGTTTAGATGTGTGGAATTGAAGCGAAATGGGGTGGATGAGGGGCTGAGTGTGTTTTAGACGTGCTCGATGTTTTTTTTTCTTTGGTATGCACGGGCAACTCTTTATTGGGCGCCAGCGATGCTGTAATCTTTGAGCCACCCTATTTCCCTGTCATCTCAACGCAGCATTTTTTGAGACGCTCGATTTTTCCTGATGAGGATTCGCGGCGGTTTCTCACTCGCGGGTGGGCGTTTCAGCCGCACGAATGGGCGTTCCAAACGCGATGGCTGCTTTTTTCGAGCGGCTCGACCTTTGGGGGTTTTCTAGATCCAGGGTTTTTGGACCGTTCATTCACGCGAGGAAGTAGTCTTCTGAGTCAGTCCTTGGCCACCACGACCTTGGCGCTGGTCCATGGAACGGTGCTCCAACACGGCAGCTTTTCTTGCCAAAAGCACTCGCTCTTAGTTGCGCCTATTCTTGTTTCAGCTTCGACGTTGCAGATAATCGCGCACCGCTCTATCTCGGCTTTGATGGTGTAGATGATTGCGCTGACGCTCTGGCTTGAGGGAAGGGCTAGGGTTTTCGTGCTTCAACACGACTTCATCTGATGTCGACTGGACTCAAACTGTTGCGGGTCTCACTTGTTCTGTGCCTCCCTCAATCTTTTTGAATTGATTGCCTTTCTATCGCATGACTCGGCGTCACATTCCATCTTTTGGAGTGCGTCAGCGGTCCCGTAGAATCTTTGGTCGCTGACACTATGCGACATCTGCAGCGGAAAAAAAGCCAACTGGGTAGAACGGCACTCGCGACAATTGGCAAAACAGACGTATCATGCGCCCTAACAACCTGTGCTTTTGCTCATCTTGCTGCTCTTTCCTCTGTTGATAGCGGAATTGGTGGGACAGCATTTCAACGTCCAAGGTTGTTTGCGGAGTTTTAGTCAGGACTGGGACTAATCTAGCCTGAGACATCCCTGTACAGCGGATGGTTGAACGCGAGTAGCTTTGTTGACAGCGTTGCGGACGACTTCTTCGATAGCTTTGCTTACGACTCGATGGTCGATTTTTTCGATTTTTTCGCCTTCTTTGCTGGAAACCTCGCAGACGAATTCATAGCTGGCACTGTTAGCGGATCGCAGAAAGCCCGTGTGCACTTCTTTGGATGCTTTACACTAATGGCGGGCTTACTAACATGGTTTAGTAGTGGTGGGCTGCCTGTGTGGTCGTGTTAAGATGGTGGATGTTGTATATTGATCCTGTCCCTGATCAGATTATTCCGGCGCTGTTGCCAGCTTGCGTTCTCTATTCTCAAGATAGCAGTGTAGCAGGAAGCTGTCCGAAACTGCTCTCGCTTATTTTAAACCTTGCGGGTCTCAGCTTTCCACATCCACCATCAGTGCGGGGTTGGTACAGGAAAGAGTGCTCGCATCAGACAACGCTGGGCCCGCTCCGCAGCCTCTTATTTGCGTTGGCATTCGACAGGAAGGAGCAACGGTTTGGTGTTTAAACCCTGTCGCGGGTCGAGAGTGAGATGGCGAGGGATATTGGGGCGAAATTCACTGCTTTTGCCGGCTCGAAATAATTAGCATCTTAGTTTGTAGTAAGGTCAGTCATGGTGTATAAGTTATCGTGCTGCTCCAATCTGTTGCACTTGCGCCCGTCAGCTCTCTAGAATACCATCGACTAGATTTAGTCACAAAGTCAGCGAAAGTCCTAGGCTGGGGATGTGCCCACACCTGAAGTGGCGCTGAAGGCTCATTGGTTGGGGGAGTGTGAATTTGAAGTTGTCTATGGAACATTGGTCAACACCGTACCTTCCCCATGACTTCGTTCACCCATGCGCACAGCTCTGAATGTTGCCGTAGTTGAGTACCTAGATCAATTCTCGCGTGACTTGGTTAGATTTGTACGCTTGGTTCTGTGAGAGAAGGTAGAAATTGAGGCGACAGTTGAGTTCGGGGTGATGGTGGAGTTTGAAGAACAGGGCAATTTTGAGGCGTTAGGGAACTTTGAGGCAAGGGACAGTTTCAACAAGAGGATCGAGTTTGAGAGGGGTGGAGTTTGATGAGAAGGGGGAGAGCTAAGGAGACGAAGGAGTTGCGAATTTGCAGGCAAGGGAACCTCACGCACGTCAACTCAAGAGAGCTTGCGCACGATTTCCTCCGGGAGTTTGCGCGTGATCTCTCAAGTAGTTGTTAACAACAACATATCTTCTCTTCACATTCTCATACACGATCCGTCAACGAAGACGACACGCGCGGTACCTTTTTCGTCGGGTCTGGCGCGATTTCACGTTTCTAGACCTTGGAGCGTGAACTTTGGATCGTGGACTTTGGAGCATGAACGCTTCAGCGTGAACTTCGCAGGCTTCCTTTGCGCTCGGACCGCTTTGATCTCATCTCTGCACTGTAAGTGAGCGGCACGATGGCATTTGGTGTACAGCTCCTCACCGCAACGCTAAGCTTTTATCGCGTGTCAGCCCGCTACGGTGTCTTTATTCTGGTCCTTGCGAGTTATGCCGTCATCATTCAACATGCAGACGATGCCCTCGGAGTCGCAAACCAAGACGTGGTCTTCAATGCACCACCACCGAGATCAGTCTACGCTTGAACTTACGTTGGCATGTTTAGTGTGTTCGTAGACGTTAGCGACACTCTTTAGATGTTGTACTATCTTGCCTTTCCGTGCTGGAGTGCGATTCCTGCGACGTCTGTAGGTACTCACGATGTAGCCTAATATCACATCTATTCTTCTAGTACCATGTGAACCCGAGAGCTTCTCGTCTATCGCATACAAATGCTCGAGTAGGAACCTAAACTCAATTACTTTGAAGCCTGTTTCATTATTAGTAAATACGCACCCACTATACTTTGCCACAAGCTTGCTCTAAATCCTGTGATCGCGAAATACACGGTATCTTCCATCCTCTTCTCTTCGTTGCCCGTCGAGGTCGACTCGAAAGAATCCCACCAAAACACACTCACATCCTCTGAACGCCAGCACCTAAGCTTAGAACTTCTCCACCATCAAAGCCGCCACAGGAGACCTCCTCCGCTCTTACCTCAGCGATTCCGATGCGACCAATCAAAACTCTCAATCGGCAAGTCTACCCCGATGCCGGGTTCGCCAGGGCTAAAGCGCACGATTGTTAACTTCATGAACCTCATCAACCTTCGCGCGTCGCTTTAATACCACTACTTCTCTGTCCATCTGCTGTATATTGGCTGATATTGGCGTATATCTTTCTTCGGACCTCATACTCGTGTGCTTCTTCCAGCTGATGTACGCGACGTAAGGCAGGCCACTGATATCAAGCTTCGTCACCCCAGTCTTCGAAGATGCCCAACATCTCAATTTCGTGTCCACACTCGCGATAGTAGTCAGTCCTAACAGGCCTCCTTTTAACATAAAGCGAACTGTTAGCAATGAGTCTGTCGCCGTTATGGCTTAGAAACCAATGGGTCTGAGTACGCGGTATGAGATGAGGCGATGCATCTTGTTAAATCAGCACGCAGCGTACAGCGCAGTCACACCCGCGCCATAAATTGTGACACGGGTGAGTAGCTCTCAATCGACAGGAAAATTACATTCCTGTTGACGCAAATAATCATAGTAACTCCGCGGGTGCGGTTGTAAGATTAGAACAGACATATAGCGATGCCTGCGTAGATTCTAGCAAGCAATTGGGTTTGTGCGATTTGGTTCTGTGGGACTGGGCGTGGGTAGTTGGGAAAAACCACGAATAGAGCATTTGTAGAGTGTTATACAATGCCTCGTTGTATCGCGTAGATTTCTTTAAGGCAATGCCCAAGCAATTGAGTCCGGGATGGACGTTGACGACGGTTTGGAGAGGAGAAAAAGAGAAACGCCATCTCCACACTCCTGGCAGTCGTCTTGACAGATTACTGGCTTTGGCACTTCTCGTCGCGATCGTAAACGGCGTATGAACCCGTCCACAGGCTGATGTAGTGGCGCTTGAAAGCTAGGGGTGTTTCGTTGTGGTATTGAAGCCGCGTGATGGCGAGAATGTAGCTTGTGGCTCCGCGCAGTGTTTACCGGTATGGCGTCCGATGTCAGAGCAGCCGCGACCCGGCGCGAGATACGGGGTGCTTCGGGGAACCTGCCGCATCCGCTTTGGTCCCATTCCAGCTAAACAAAGAGGCACCTTAGAGAGACAAGATAAAAGATTCCCGAACATGTCCTATCGCAAGAGCCCCTAAAAGTAATAGATGGAAAGCGCATGCGAGCTGCGAGCAACCTTGCTCCAAAGAAAGAGGCACATCAATGTAGGTCCGGCTGTATTAGATACTATTTGCTATGCACACACTCCACTCTATACAGACATGATAATGCAATCCCGAGTGTATACAAAGAAATTTGGCCAATTTTTGGAGTGATGGATAGGAGCCGTACGCAACCAAACTGGCTAGATAACTACTTCAAGAACCGTTCCTTATCGGAAGCTTCAACGTGCAAACACTTGAGAATGCGCAGACAAAGTAATCCCGAGCGTGTTCAAAGAAATTTGGTCGATTTTACAAGTGCCGGATATAAAATGCATGCAACCTCTAGCTTCGATCACGGGATCACAGAGATGTACTAGGTACACAAGAACCGCAGCCTTCCCATATCAGCGCATCAGCTTTGCCCTTCACAAATCCCTCGCGCTCTTCATCAAGCCTTCGCTCTGCAGCATCAACTCGTCAACTACACCAACAGGGCAAAACCAACGCCATCAACCACAGGACTTGAAACCTTATAGTAACACAAGCCGTCCTGGTGACCGGGCGCGAGAACCGACATCTTGGGAGGTGCAGCTGGTGGGATGGCTGATGAACGCTGCTTTGCTCACGTCGAAAGCTATGCGCAGGCAACGCCACCAAGCCGTCCTTGTCGAGAGTTCGTCCACCACCCTCATCTCCCCTAATCGTATGTCCCGCCCTAAAGTATGGCTTTGGCTTTGTCCTTCTTCAATAGTGCAGATGCAGTCCCAGCGGTTTCAGCTGGCTGATTGGCGGACAACCGGATTGTAGACAGTAATGTGTTGAACATCTCAACCAGCTCACAGACGTCGAGTTTCGGAAGTCGGTTGTTGTATGTTGCGTCCGTCGTCCGCTAGTGTAGCCCAGTATGTGGATCGTGTGTAGGCGGCTCGACTTTGCTGGCATCAGCACGTGCCTCTGAATCAAGATGTGTGGTGTTCGCGTATCGGTACGGTGTGGAATACGCAGCGCTGAGGATGCTTAGAGGAAAGTCGAAGTGGGCCGAGCGTGCTCGCAGTGACGTCGAGCGGTAGGATAGAGATTTGTTGGGGAGCCGTGGCTTCAGCCGCTGTGCGTGGATTAGTTGAAGAAACTTGTGCTGAGAATCGTGCAAGCATACTATTGGAAAGTATGCGAAGTGTAAGGGAGAGGCATGCAGGTGACTTCCCAAAGGACCCTAAATGTGAGACAAACCTCATGTCTGAGTTCCTTTGGGCAGGGAAGCCTCCAGTAGCGCGACGTCGCGCACTTTTGATGCCTTGAAATGAGGTCTGGATTGACCTTGTACCGCTAGCCGTTAATAACAACCGCTATTAGTAGCCTTCTCTTCCACTGACCACAATACACGCTCCTTCGTGTACGTACTCGACAAGTCTCGTCCATGGGTATTCCCGCCCGCCTCGCCGACCGACAGTATTTGATATGATGGTTTTATGGTCGGTCGCATATTGACCTGGCTGGCGCGGCCTCGGATTGAGACGGTTCTCTGAGCAGCATTCGTGATCGTATTCGGTCGGCGCGCGGCGTCGTAAGCGGACCGGAGGCGAGGCGGCAGATGGGATCTAACGTCTTGTAAGCATGTGTGGAAGCTAAAGAAGGGAGGATTACTGACAGCTTCCTCCCCCCGCCTTTGTAACTGTTTTAACCATACCATGCGTTCCTTGTAGGCTGTGCGGAGATGGCGCTGTATTCTGGACTCCCAAGGCGGAGCGGTCGAGTTGGCTGTGCATGTCCCGCTGCGACATGTGCAACACGGGTATGCTATTTGTCTTCGACGGAAGCGCATGTGGAGATGGTGTAGTTCTGAAGCGGACACAAGCCTGGCACAAGATTGAATTGGACAGCCTCCGACGACAACATCTTCCTAGATGCCATAGACAACTTCTGGTCAACTTCAGATCGCCTCTTTGCTGTGTTGTCGATAGTCGATAGGTAGCGAGCTCACGACTTTCGCACGCATGTGCATCCGGCCGCATTGCTGTGACGTCATGACCATCACCCCTTAGGGCGAGTTTGCGCTGTCGGGTTGGCTTGGATAGGCGGTATGGAAGTGTGTAGTTAGGGTGTAGTGGGCGTGGATGGTGTCCAGTGCAGGAAGTCGTGCATATGGCTGCGGTGCTGCGCCAAAGAGGGGCCAGCCTAAATTAGCACGCTGGGGCTATTTCCCCGCACACGCACCAATAAGCAGCGGCTTCATCCCCGCGTTCCGCGTTTAGAAGTGACCGAAGTAACGTCCAGGATCGCCCCACACATACTAGCCTCAATCAATTATTCATTCAAACGCCACCGCAAACGTCAGCAAATGTCAACCATTAGAGGCCACAACTCATCGCACACGCGCAGCCCTCATGTCCCGCAGCTTGGCATGCTGGTGGAGGATTTGTCGCCCAGGACTCATAAACAGACTTAACCATCGCCCGCCCCATCGCTCGTCGCGCAGCACTGCAGTGCAGCGCCAAAGTTTAGCACCAAACCTTCATACCTAAGGGACCGCGAGAATAAAGGATATCTACGTCTCTATTGCGAAAGAGCTGGTATAGCAGAACAAGATAGTAGGCATACCGGGAATTTGGTCGCTGACAGTGGCAGACAAGCGGAAAAGTAGGCACAGCAATAGCTTTGCCAACAACACGACAAGGATACAGCGCGCGTTCTGAAAGCAGACACAGGTTAAGAGATTGAGAAAGCAGTTTCCAGCACTAACGAATCCCGCTTAGCTGTTACGAGCTCTTGAGTCTTTGCTTCCGGGCGGATTAGGTCCACTTCGGCATCCTAGAACTTTTCCACAACGACACAATTTGTCGCTATATCGTCTGCCATCAAAGCTATCCTCCCCTTAACGAGGTCAATCTTTGAGGTAATAATCCATCCTCCGTTGCAACGAGCGCCGTGGTTCGGAAACCGGTTTCTGATCGATGTCAGTTCACAACCTCCTTGCCCTCTTCGTCCGTACTTAAAGACAGGGTAGTGTATCGTCAACGCGGAAGTCCTCCACAAACGTCTCCGAGAACAGATAGGGTATCTTAAAGCCGAAGTCGATTTCGTGGCGTATATTGCGTTCCTGCCTTGAGTGCTTGAAAATCAGGAGATCATATGCTGTTTGCAGAACGACCAACTGCAGTCCTCAGCGCTGGGCTGCTCGTCGCGCCGGTCGTTGCGCCGGTCGTTGCGCCGGTCATCCGAATCGAGCTCTTCATCTATGCCGCTCATAGGCCGCTTGTAGTTGATCGTGTACTATCCCTCCACGTGTGGCGGAAAACCCTGCGTGGCGGCATGCCGGTCACACTCCCCACCACAACACAGGTAACCACAGTCGAGAGGCCTAGAGAATCTCGGGATAGACAGCTTGACTATAGCGCTTTCTCTACCTTACGTTTTTTAGCAACAAACTACTGCGTGGCTAGCAATACTACAATTCGCTGCCGGCATGGATGAAAGCCCCGCCTCGGTCGGCCTCGGTAGTACTGGAGGTGTTCGCATATATCTTAGAGTCCGTAAGGCTATATGAACATGTACAAAGAGTCTATCCCGAGCGAAGCACTCTGGTAAACAATGTTATGGCGCTGTGGTGCAGGTTCTATTGCAGGATCAACGACTTGAGGCGCGAGCTGCAGGTCGTATGAAAGTCCCGCAAGCATATTAGCGGTATTCTATCGCTACTGATGTAAGATCTTTGTTCTGTTAGCATAACTAGCTCAAGCGGAGCTGCATAGCTAGCGGGCATGACTCGCCTGAGCTCGTATGCTTACACAACACTGCACTACTCTATACACGCCTGCCCTTAGCACAAATGCAAATTTTAGTACTGTAGAGCATATATATGAGTTACAGCGACAGGAGGGTTCATAGCGAGTGTTAGAAATATACAGAGTTCCTTATTCTCGTCTCGCCAGCTGCTTTGAGCTCCTGATGCCCATCTTAGTTAGCCCACGCCGCAGGTTTAACTCTTTGTCTCCGTGTACACTCGCGCTGCTCTCGACTATTGTACAATGCAACGCACGCTAGACTCGCTGTTCTGCGCACTTGCATAGTGCTGGTAACACGCACGAGTAGTAGGATGATCCCTCCCAAACACAGTTTTGTACCCAGCGCATGCTCTCTTATACAGAGCAAGAGATTCATTGAAGCGAGGCGTATTGCTAAGGAGATGGGCAAGGCAGTATACGCTCGTCAGCGTGTCTGGATGCTCATGCCCGAGCACCTTCTCCCTCCGCGCCAGCGTCTATCTGTGCATCGTCTCCGCCTCTTCGTACTTGCCCTGGCTGCCCAGCATTGCCGCCAAGTTGTTCATGCTCGTCAGCGTGTGTGGATGCTCAGGCCCAAGCACCGTCTGGTACAGCGCCAGCGTCTGCCTATTCATCGCCTCGGCCTCTTCGTACTTGCCCTGGCTGTCCAGCACTCTCGCTAAGTTGCTCATACTCGTCAGCGTGTCGGGATGCTCAGGCCCAAGCACCTTCTTTGTGCACTCCAGCTCCTGCCTGTTCATCGCCTCGGCCTCTTCGTACTTGCCCTGGCTGTGCAGCACTCTCGCTAAGTTGCTTATGCTCGTCAGCGTGTCTGGATGCTCAGGCCCAAGCACCGTCTGGTACAGCGCCAGCGTCTGCCTATTCATCGCCTCAGCCTCTTCGTACTTGCCCTGGCTGTCCAGCACTGAAGCTAAGTTGCTCATACTCATCAGCGTGTCTGGATGCTCAGGCCCAAGCACGTCCTTCCTTCCTTGTATTGCGCGTCGAAATAGTCTCTCAGCCTTGACGTATAACCCTTGACAATCAAGCACTTGACCAAGAAGATCCAAGGCCTTGAGTATCTCTGTACCGTCATCACTGTTGCTGCTCTGGCCTTTATGACTCTCTACCAGCTTGCGAATCTGAGCCTCTGCCGCCCTGTACCTTCCCTGGGCAATGAGCACGCTTCCTAGTTTGTACAGGGTGCCCGATGTCTCCAAAGGTTTGCTTATGAACGTCACGTCTGCTCTCTGAACCTGACTCCACAGGCGCTCCTCCTCGTCTTCTTTGTATCGAGTTTGTGCACCAACATCAATCGCGCTTCTAGAGGTGCTTAGACCATGAACAAAGCCAAGTTGGAGGTTTAGAAGAGATCGATGTGCAGGAGCAGGACTTTGCCCCGTAAAGACACTATGTTGAGGCCGCACAATGCTCGAGACTGACAGAGCAGGAGACGGCATCTGAGGACTCTGTGCTGCTAGATACATGCCTCTAGGCGATAAAACCGAAGCCGCCGGCGAGTACATAGAGATCATCGCGGGCGAGCCTCGCTCAGAGATTGTGTGGCATCCTACAGCAGACGGCGTGGCTGCACTGCGTCAGTGAAGGAAGATTGAGTTTATCTCGTGCTGACTTACATGCTGCCGGACTAGGTGCATATAGAACGCTATCTACTACGTTATGTCTCTTCATCCACCGCTCAATCTTCGGCGGCTCTACTAGGCTGCCTCGCACCTCAAACACGAGCTGGCCTTTGTTGGTATCGACGAGCTTCCTCTTTTGACGTTTTCGCACAATTGCTTGCATCTCCTGCGGCTTGACGTTCTTGTCCTTCCCCCACTGGCTGACGCGCGATCGGTACTGCCGTAGCCTGCGTACGCCTCTGTGTCAGCACCACACTGAAGACCTGCTTGCTCTGTCTTGCACGAACAGCAGCGACATACTCAGCTTTAAAGCCACATTCCTTCTCAACAATCTGCCTCACCTCGGGCAGGGACTTTTTCTGCTCAATATGCAGGTCCAGGATGCGCTTCTTGTACGGTTCCCAGTCGTCTGCACGCAGAGTCGCCGCCTTGCGCTTTCGCGGCCGATCTGGCGGGCCCATAGGCGATGCAGGCCCCGCAGGCGCAGACGTAGACGCAGACACAAATTGGCTGTTACCAGCATATTCCAAGTTGAACTGCGCATGACTAGAGTGCAGTGTAGGTAGACTGAACGGGTGCAGCGCGTGGTTCTGCGTGGTCACGCCTGGTCCGCCGGAGAGCTGTGCCTGCAGGGTGAAGGCAGAGGTCCGGTTGACGTCGTACGATCTGTACAGTTGCTGGGCTGGAAGAGTATTGTAGTGTCCAGTATGTGGAAGTTCGAGCTGGGGCAGGTAGGCTGGTGCCAGGTCAGGCAGGCCGCGCGGCAGGAAGTCCATCCTCAGTCGTACGAAATCACAGAAGTGGCTGGTCGCCAGATGTTGCAAGGCATGCAAAGCAAAGAGCGCATGCCTAGGCCATAGGCAGCGTGGGGATGGGCTTTATGCTTCATGTTGCGGCCAGCAGTGAGGCTCTGGAGAGTTGTCGCACGTCACGCAAACCACGAAGCACAGGCTGAATAAAACGCGATTGGACGCAGGTCAAAACTCCCATTGTTGCTCGGCGGACAGAGCGCGCTAGCGATGCTGCGACGCACTGGCGGCGGTGGCGGAGCGCCTGTGCGCGACCTGTCCAAGCGTTTTATCAAGAAAGCCCTCGCCCCACCCGCATTTGCAAAAGTAAGCTGCACGCGCGCCCGCTCATTGGCCAGCAGTCAATACTACTATCAGCTCCGGATTAGGCCAGCAGCTCTTGCAGCATCCAGCCTCGTGTGAACCATCGACTGTGTTGAAAAGCCTGTTCCCAGGATATGCGATAGGCTCCAGGATTGGCAACCTCCTCTAGCAAAGAAACGTTGGTTAGATATACGTAGCAACGGGCAACGCGCTAGTACTAGCGGAACATAGAGTTAATCGCCGTGCGCAGCTCGTCGCTTGTGGTCTTATCGATGCAACAGGTGTCAACCTAAGACTGTCAGCGGTAGCGTGCTCGCCACATAAGCGGAACTTTGCATAGCCGGATTTATTCGTGCCTGTTCCCTCTAAAAGCTCCTCATAGGTGACCTCCTGCTCTACCGTCCAGGCGTGCGAGAGAACGGCGTACGGAAGCCCATGGTTGTCGTCGAGAGTGGTCAGCACGAAGCCGTCATCGCCTGGGCGGCACTTGAGAAGGCGCATAACACTTCTGCATGTTCTCTTGAGAGAACGCTGGCTAGCTTAATTGCGCGTAGCAGTACAGGTGCAGGGAGGTAAGAGATGTGCAGTAGCGAGAGTCGCTACCGTACGCACGCATGGAGCACATCAGGCCGGCTGACGTGCCTCGTGTGGCAGGGACGCGCGCAGAGCTGAAATAGCGACCACGCTAAATCAAGTAAAACGCGGATCGAAATCAATCAAACCTGAGTCATGCTTGCATCAAGCCGCACGGCCCTATCCAAGCTACGATAGTACTGCAAGGATCCAACACATTGCTGACGTTATGCCGCTAAGCTACCGTAAACTAGACGTTGTGTAAGTAGCATAATTTAAAATAAAAGATCGTCGTCATGACCGACACAGTGCAGACGTTGATGAAGCGAACTTGCGTCTTTCGTCTGCTACTGGTAATTAGTGCAAGTTACTTCCCGGCTTAGTCGCTAGAGCGTTGGTAAACTCGCACGCACGGCAGACTTGGGTTCACCTCTTCTCTCCTGCATCACGACAGGCCAGGTGACATCAAAGCAATACAGTCTTCGCTACCTGCTAAGCTCGCAGCGCCAAAGACACGCTCAATATGGCTGCAGCTGCTCTACAGCCTTGCGGACGACAATCTGCATGCGCATGGAGCCACATCTACCCCGCCTGAGGCCTGATACGATGCCGTCGCCAGACCAAGATCACGACACAGCGCCTTCGCCTCAGCTCGCGCTTTTGGGAATGCTGTTCTGTCATAAAGACACCTAGAACTGGGTAGCTGTCTATTTTTCTTCTCTTACGTCGACCTCTACAGCGCACAGCACGGCTATCACGCCCTCGTCCTACTAGGCTGCCACGTCGAGCCTCTCGCGTCTTGTTCCTACCGCGCGCCTACCACACGTCCACACATCCACACATCCACACATCCACACATCCACACATCCACACATCCACACATCCACACATCCACACGAGCCGATGCGCCTTCTAAAGTACGGAGAAGATGACTGCCTTACGATCACTACCTTCGACGAAAACGCGATACCCCGATACGCGATACTTTCACACACTTGGGGGGAAGATGCAGAGGAGGTAACTTTTGCGGACCTTGCACAAGACGACGGCAAGCACAAGCCTGGCTATGAGAAAATTTGCTTTTGCGGGGAGCAAGCACAGCAAGATAGACTAAAGTACTTCTGGGTCGACTCATGCTGCATCAATAAGTCGGACAAGGCTGAGCTCTCCCACGCTATCCAGTCCATGTTCCGCTGGTACCAAAACGCAACAAAGTGCTACGTATACCTATCAGACGTATCAACAGAGAAGAGGAAAGCCGACAGCATATACACGGAGTCCACATAGGAGCCAGCCTTTAAGTCAAGTCGATGGTTCATGCGTGGCTGGACGCTCCAAGAACTTCTTGCGCCAAGCATAGTCGAATTCTTCTCCTAAGAGTAGAAGAAGCTTGGTGACAAGATATCATTAAAGTCATTGATCAAAAAGATCACTGGTATTCCGTACGAAGGGCTCGATGGAGCCCCTCTTCCCCAATTCGGCGTTGACGAGCGGCTGCGATAGAAGAGGGAAAGGCAGAACAATCGCGAAGAAGACGCATAGTACTCATTATTAGGCATTTTTGATGTCAAGATAGCGCCAGCTTACAGTGAAGGGGCGGCCAGCGCATTTAAACGTCTAAAGGACAAGATTGATAAGAATGAAATATGCGTTCGAGACATACGGCACACAGATCCACGTCATGACAAGAAGCGCATTGAGGATACAAAAGGTGGACTGCTGGCAGACTCCTACCGCAGGGTTCTCAACAACACCACTTTTCAGCAGTGGCAGCAGGACCCGCAAAGCGGCCTGCTATGGGTTAAAGGTGATCCTGGTAAAGGAAAGACGATGCTGTTGTGCGGCATCATCAACGAACTGCAGAAGGCAACAAACGACGCCACGGTATCACACTTCTTCTGCCAAGCGACCGACTCGCGCCTTAACAGCGCCACGGCTGTGTTACGAGGGTTATTGTACATGCTCGTAGTTCAGCAACCGTCGCTTATATCGCACCTCCGTAAGAAGCACGACTACGCGGGCAAAAGCTTGTTTGAAGACGCGAATGCCTGGATAGCCTTGACAGAGATTTTCGTCGACGTGCTGCGAGACCCGAGCCTGCGCCCAACATGCCTAATCATCGACGCGATAGATGAGTGCGTCACTGCTGATCTTCCAAAGCTGCTGGAATTTATCGCGAAGCAGTCGTCGGCGTCATGCCGCGTCAAGTAGATTGTCTCTAGTCGTAATTGGCTACACATCGAAGCGCAGCTGGATCGGGCAGAGCATAGGGTATGACTAAGCCTTGAGCTGAACGCAGAGTCAGTTGCGGCTGCAGTTGCTGTCTTTATCTGGCAAAAGGTGGATCAGCTAGCGCAAGAGAAGCAGTGTAAGGCAGAGACTCGAGACGCTGTGCTCTAGCACTTGACAATTAACGCAAACAATACCTTCCTTTGGGTTGCATTGGTGTGCCAAGACCTCCAAGCAACAGCAAATCGACACGTGCTAAAGAAGCTTGCATTATTTCCGCCTAGGCTAGACTCCTTGTACAAGCGAATGATGCATCAGATAAGCGAGTCAGATGACGCTAAGATCTGTCGTGGTATACTGGCTTCAACCGCGATCTCGTATCGACCTATGACTATCCCTGAACTAGCTGCGCTTGTCGAGCAGCTTGAAGATTTCGTTAACGACCTAGAGTTAGTGCGGGAGATTGTGAGCCTTTGCGGATCGTTCCTTACCCTTCGAGATGACACTGTCTACTTTGTGCATCAATCTGCAAAAGACTTCCTCCTTGCAAAGGCGCTGAGCGAGGTCTTTCCGATGGGAACTAACAGCGTCCATCAGGCTATGTTTTCCAATTCACTGGCTGTTCTGTCTAGGACATTGCACAGAGATATGTACGGTCTCAAAACGCTAGGAACTCCTGTCGAACACGTCCAACCGCCTGAGCTAAATCCGTTAGCAGCATCACGCTACTCGTGCGTCTACTAGATCGATCACCTACACGACTCTAAACCAACGCCTTCGATAGGTAGTTTTGCTGAAGCCCAAGTCAAAGCTGTCGATGTCTTTCTAAGGAAAAATTACCTATACTGGCTAGAAGGGCTTAGTCTGTGTACGAGCTTAGGGCAAGGTGTTGTTTCAATGACAAAGCTATGGTTAGCATTGCAGGTATGGCATTTAAATCCCTCAGAGGTGTATAGAGTACTTAATGTACATGCAAACACAAACAGGAAACACGGGACCAAAACAAATTCATTCAGCTTGTTCAAGACGCACAGCGATTCATCATGTATCATCGAGGGGCAATTGAGAGTTACCCTCTCCAGACATATGCATCTGCATTGGTGTTCATTCCAACAGATAGTATGATTCGACGTCTATTTCATCACGAAGAGCCCGAAGAAATCACAATTAGACCCGCTATGAACGACAAATGGAGTGCGTGCCTGCAGACGCTCGAGGGCCATAGCGATTATGTCAACTCTGTGGCCTTCTCGCACGACTCGACCCGGCTGGCGTCGGCATCCTCGGACAGCACCATCAAGATCTGGGACGCCAGCAGCGGTGCGTGCCTGCAGACGCTCGAGGGCTATAGCGGTGATGTCAGTTCAGCTGAGCTCGCCTCTATTCTTATGTTGCAACACTCTGATAAAATTCTGATAAAACCCTACCAACCTGTTCGTCAGAGAGTATCAATCAGCTCAGATAACATCTGGGTCTCTGATGATACTCAATATCAGTTGTGACTCCCAACAGAGTATCGACCAATGTGCTCAGCTGTGTCAGGCAGACGTAATGGTTTTGGCACAGGGTCTGGAAAAGTTTGGCTATGTTGCTTTTTGTGACAATCTGTATTATAGTGCTCGTCCTACGTATTTTATCTTTTATTTTAAATAAATCAGCACTTAAAGAGGGACGGGAGAGGACGCCGCATGCGCTTTCGAACGCTGTCTTGGGTTTCGCCGTAAGCTCGGCTCAATAGCCAGCAGAATGAAGGTTGAGGCGGGTGAACGCAAGAAGGACGAGAGAGGGGAGGCGGTGATCTCTGAATCAATCTTGTTTTGATGCATGCTGTTGAATCTGCTTGCTCGAGCTCGCAGTTCTGTCAACTATCACCAAGGCCGCCTCTCGGCTATACCGGTACGTAAAACCGGGAAATAAGCGCTTGCGCACCCCGCACTCACACTCTCACAAAGCAACCCAGCACTCAGTTTACTAGCAAATACACACAAAATCAATGCTCTAATACTTGATTAAGTTAATATGCCAAATCGTCGTTTAAGATCTCATTTCAGCACCACTCCTCCAGTTGTAGTCACATCAGATGACTCGTTTCAGCTGAAAACTCCACATCGATCAGCTGTTTTAGCAGTACTTTGGTACTGCCAAAATCAATCTATCCTATGCAGCTTCGACGATATACATCGAGTTTTTAATATTTCTAAGACTACAGCTTCTAGAATCGTCAAATCCAAAAGAGCCAGAAGATTGGGCAACTCCGATCAGCCTGAAACTCGGGGGAACTCAAGAGCTTTCACAAATCAAGATGCAGAGGCAATTGGCTCACTTATTGATAATCTCCCCTTTAAGGAGAAGAGTCTCCCTTGGCAAGAGCGAGCTATTAAAGCAGGGGTCCTTGAGGATATTACTCAATCCTTCTACAACAAGGATGACGTATTTGCTGCTGTTACAATTTAGTAACATGTGACAGCAGTGATAGGAGTCAAAAGCTATCCCGCAGCTGTGAAGGAGAAACATACGCCCCAGCAATTAGATGCCAGGAGGATTTGGCTGGGTGTCTAGCTCGAGCTCCGCCCACATGGGATTGACTAGAGATGGGTTATCTGGTGTGATGAACTGCACTAGGTGACTGGCCCAAAGTACCAGACTGTAGTGAAGAGGAGACCAGGCACAAGGTACCGCCTAGATAATATCTAATACGAGAAGGACCACAAGCTAGATCCTAACCTCTAGGAGCACTTCCATATATTCACTGTCCTGGGCTACAATTTTGTCTGGGCCATCCTATACAACTCTAGCAACAAAAATGGGAAGACGACGAGCAAGTGCTACACTGAATACGTGCTCCCACAATTGAAGGCCTATCTCCTAGAGATTGGAGGAGATTGGATCCTCTGGCAGGACAAGGATTCAGCCCATAACTCAAAGAAAACTTTGACCTGGCTTGATTATCATGGTATTCCCTACGTCATCTTATCTCCAAAGTCCCCAGACTTTAGTGTGATGGATACTTAGGCAGGCCCTTTTAAGAGGAAATTCTATAAGAAGAGGTGTGAGAGTGAAAAAGAAGGATTGGAACGATTTTTTCAGGTATGGCGTGGGTTAAATCAGGGGCGGATCAATCGATCGATTGATGGCTACCCAGCACGCCTCAGGGAGTGCCTCAACGTCTATGAGGGCCGTGCAAGCAAACACTAGAATCAATTAATTATTTTACTACCTCACGCAATGCAAAATCATCGATTTTGGGTGGGAAATGGGTGTGTTCTGCATTGAGGTTGGTGGGGTGCGCAAGTGCTTATTTCCCGGTTTTACGTACAGTCGCTAGCGAAACCGGCTTCACCCTAAACACAGCTGCGACACAGTTCTACCCCGCAGTAAGCGAAAGCCTTGGCACCCCGCCTTACATATCTAGTTAGGCGCAACTGACCTAGGCATGTGATTTTCCACAGTACAAGAAGGTACTAATCTGGTACAGCTTAAGCTAACAAGGGTGTGGCAGGTGCGGGTCGGCCGTCCTCCCTGCAGCTGGTGGCAACCTTCTCACACTAAACTGCATTCGTCCTTTCTTAAGTAAGATCATTCTTGTAAGCATACGTAACTTAAAATGCTTTTTTACCTCGTCTGCTATTCGCGAAAGGCTGGAGATAGGATGTTAGAGGTGTAAAACATACCGCCAAGATGTATCCTACACGGTGTTAAAATAGCCACCTCATCCTTAACCTATACATATGGAGCAGACACAAATCAAGTAAGTTAAGCTAGAACTTGTCCGTTGAGGAAGGGTGGCGAGGCGTTTGCAGCAGCTTGGCCACCGCCTCGTGTCCGTTCCATGCCGCCCACGATAGCGGCGTCCAACCGTCCTTATCCTTCACGTCAACGTCAACCTTGCCTGTGTCGAGCAGCAGCTTGACCACCGCCTCGTGTCCGTT
>MU006239.1:766109-779472 GCA_010093685.1 Ophiobolus disseminans | reverse complement strand
AGCAGCTTGACCACCGCCTCGTGTCCGTACTGTGCCGCCAACCATAGCGGCGTCCGACTGTCCTTATCCTTCACGTCAACGTCAACCTTGCCTGTCTCGACCAGCAGCCTGACGATATTTTGATAACCCTTCTCAGCGGCACACGATAGGGGGGTCCGGCTTTGTTGAGGCTTAATTTTGCGGAAATGTTCAAGTTGCGAAGCTAGGTTTTGGTCTCTTTCCGATATGGTTTCTTGCATCAGAAATGCTATGATTGCGTCTTGATTGCCGCTGGCGCAGGCTGCAAACATAGGGAAGTAATGACGCTCTCCTTCGATATCCATATGTGGGACTCGTCTTAATTCATTCTTGACAAGCCTTGGGAGACCTTTCTCCGCAAGGATATACAAAAGGCTCGCACTCGGTGTATGGCGACGTATTTGGAACTTTTCTAGTAGATTATCAAGATATATCCAATATCTGAGGGGGAACTTCTGAAGAAAGATCTCTTGCTTTGTTGTATCGCTCTCAGCAGCGTCTGCATGGTATAGCACATAGTTGACTGCGTATTCGAGAAATGGGAACTCTGCAGATACCGCGCTACGCAAAGTTGACGCTTCTGAAGAGTTCGCCTTTGGAAGTAATTTGCCAGAAGATCCATGCTCTGAGATATCAATATCTATCTGTGAAAATGCTGTCGGAAGAGGCTGAGTCTTATGCTGCAAGAGATTTGCGAATCTACTGCTTCCATCACTACCATTGATCTCAGCCAAGCAACGGTCTTTTAGGACTTCATGACTATAAGCAACGAACCGATCATCATAATCTGGCCAGAGTCTCTGATATCCTTTTTTGACAAGAAAGAAGTCCCTGACCGATTCATGGATGAACTGAACGGTTGGCTTTTTATCTTTGCTCCTGGTCTTGGTCACCTCCGCTAGACCTTTGGATGAGCTTTGTACGAACAGACGCATGTCTTCAGCAGTAATATCTCCTAAGACTCTGCATTTGGCTGTTTCTGGAGAAGTAGGACTGCGAATGGTGAAGAAGTATTCCTCCTGCTTCAAGGGTCGCCTAGCAAAAAGGATCCATTGGATACAGAGTCGAAGCTCCTGCATATCTTCACGATCCCTCCTCAGAATCATTTCAAACAAGTCGTCCAGTCCAGGGGGGATTCCGTCAAGGCGTTTCTGCAACTCCTCAACTCGACCCTTGGCACTTGCTTCATTGAGCATTGGGATAACCAGAGCAACCCAAAGAAATACTCCCGCAGATTTCTCTAGTACCTGAGCTCTTAGACTGTCTGCCTTTCTCGGATTGGCTAGCTTTAACTTGGAGCTGATGTATCGGGCAATATCCTTGCCATGCTCCTCCTCATCTTCGAGGACTATCTCCATGCCCCGCCAGATAGTGATTGCTGGATAATGGCGGCTTGAGAAGCAGATGTGTAAACGGACATTGTCCTCGACTGCTCGCTCTCCAATATCTTCAAGGAATGAGATCATGTCTACTACATGTTTATCGTCACACTCATCAAGTGCGTCAACAAAAATTTGCAATGATCGACGTCCAAGGCGCTCTACAGCTCTGGCAAATGTCTGCTTAAGGATCTCAATTTGCCAGCCTTTCCTTTGAATGATACGTCGAGCATTGGTATCAAACTCGTCTAGGACTTCCTGGAGATCCTCAGCTTTCTCGAAGAGTTGCCAAAGCAATGATCGATAAAGGCCAGTCGTAGATTTCTCGAAGTAGTCGCCCCGCGCGTTAAAGAAGAACGCTACCACAAGAGCATCTGTATCAGACTTGGCTGACGTCTTGGCTTTTGAATCAAGGAACTTCATCAAGATCGACTTTCCAGCACCAGGTTTCCCTTTGATCCAAAGGAATCCGTGATGATCATGTAAATTCTCAGCGCTGATCCAGGCTCTGTATTGTTTCTTATGGAGAAACCAGTCGCATGTCTTGCTGTAGGCTTTCTTCAATGACATGAGCCGATCGTCGATATGCTCAAAGTATAACAGATCAACCATCTCTTCACGGATCTTTGATTTCTCGATACGGTTGGTCGCCTGCAGATCTGCTTGGAAGCTGGGGGACCTTTCGAAACCGGTCCGGAAGGGCAACTCTTCCTTCATAGATTCATTGATCATTTTCTTAAGCCGCAATAATGCCTTTTCCCGTCTTTCACCGTATAGGAGTGGCATATGGATGTCAAAAATGCCCAGTAGAGAGTATGCTGCGTCTTCTTCGCGTTTTGTATGGCGTTTTTCTGCCCACGACATGCGTTCATCCACAGTGAACTGAGGCAAAGGCTTTCCTTGAAGGGCTTGGATAGCAATTCTAGTTATCTCATGGAGAGTTTGTTCCATTGATTGCTTGTCGCCAAGCCGCTGTTCCTCCTTAGAGAAGAACTCAACTGACTTTGGAGCAATGAGCTCTTGGAGTGTCCAGCCACGAGTAAACCATCTGCTTTTCTTGAATGCCGGTTTCCATCTCCGGGAGAACTCGTTGTCTTCAATGGAACCACTGACTGAAACGTCAGACAAGTACACGTAGCACCTTGCTGCATCCTGGTACCAGCGGAACATAGAGTTGATAGCTTCTGAAAGCTCTGCGCTGCTTGACTTGTCAATACAGCAGGTGTCTACCCAGAAGAACTGTAGGCGGTCTTTCGCAGCTTGATTTGCGCAGAATTGGATCTTGCTATAGCCAGCCTTGCTCTTGCCTGTGCCCTCTGCTAGGTCTTTAAAAGTAACCTCTTCATGGTCAGCCCCCCAAGTGTGCGAAAGGATTGCATATCGCGGGATAACGTTGTCAATATATTCGGCCAGGCTGAACTCGCCGTTATCTTTCAGCCGCAAAAGACGCATTGGGAGAGAACTCTCGGCGAGTTCAAGCTAGAGAAATCGTTAGGATAGAGGGGAGCAAACTGTATACAAGTCGAGCTGCCAGAATATGCCACTAGGTTGGTTGGTGGAGGGACACTCACAGGATAGGTGTTGGAGTGGATGGTTGGGCAGGCAACAGCAACGCGGCTGCGCTGCAAGGGTCGCTATCACGTGGCGGACGAAGGTGCTTAGTAAGTAACATTCGAATAATTTCAAGGATGACTTCACACTTGATATCGCCACGGCTAGCAGGGAGGACGGCCGACCCGCACCTGCCACACCCTTGTAAGCTCAAGCTGTGATAGAGAAGTATCTTCTTGTACTGCATTAAATCACGTGTCTGGGCTGATGGGGCCTTACTAGATACGAAAAGTGGGGTGCTAAGACCTCGCTTACGAGTTGGATAGAATTGTGTTGCAGCCGCGTTTGGGGTGAAGCCGGTTTCGCTAGCGACTGTATAGCCGAGAGGCCGCATCGACTCATCTCGGCGTTCTCGGCGAAAGTAACCTCCGCGGCTTCTAATTGGCCAGCGCCGGCCGACGCGCGCCCCACCAAAACATCAACGCCGATGCCTCACTCACTACTGCGCCAGCAACCCACTCTCTATACCAACTGCCCTCCCTACCCGCAACCTCTTGCCCTCACCCGTGAGATTGCTTGCCATCATTCTCAACCGTCGGGCCAGCTTGCCGTTATTCTCCAGCAACACGCCTGCCTGCGCGTGCTTCGGCCTGCGACCGCGAAACTGCCTGCGACCGCGAAACTGCCCACAACCGCTTTTGCCGTCTGCGCTCTAAACCACGTCATTGCTCCTTGCGCCGTGCCGAAAGGCCTTGCAAATCTGAGCGACGCGGCGGTCCGCTTTCAGCATCAGCTCGTGCCGGGTCGTGACCGCTTGCTGCTCGCCGCAACCCCACCACCTCAGGCCGCCCCGCTTGGCGAGCCTCACCTTATCCCTGCCGCCCGCCCTCAAAGCCCTTGTGCTCGGGACAAAGCATCACGCCCATCACCCACTACATGCAGCCCAACACGCCGGGACCCAGCAACAAAGCTAAAAGGAAGCTATTGCTGCAGCAGAACAGAGCGAATAGCAAGAAGCAGAAGAGAGATCAGCAGGCGCATTTGCAGCTAAAACACAACATCGTCCTTGCCCGCGAACCCCGCGTCCACCTGGTCGAGTCGCGATATCCGCCTAGAGAGCACCAGACACTCCCCAAAGCGCCGCGCGACCCGAAGAGCATGAGCAAGGACAAGGGCAAAGGCAAAGACAAAGACAGGGACACTGGCGAGAACAAGGACGACGAGCGTGATGAGCCGCCGACGGCCGAGGATACCAGGCTGCCAAAGGACAAGGGTATTCGCGCCGCTGTTGCCGCGCGAGTGCTGACCACCATACCTCATACCGGCGCCGTCTCACATGCCGCCATCCCAAATCCCAACTACAAAGACGGCGCTGACATCCCTCGATTCGCGGCTGTTCGGTTTGCTAGCTGCGTTGCGGAGGAAGAGCAGGGGGAGCTGATAAGCCTCGTACACGCTATCCGATCGGTACATCAAACCCTCGCCTTTCTTAATGCTCCTTATGCTGACGATGCAGGCTGGAGCAAAGTTTCACACAACGGACGCCCACGGCGTATCCTTCCAGCAGTTTTGGCTTGGGGATGGCGCAAATACAACAAGCTACCTTTCATCTCTAGCGACCGACGGCGAGGTAAGCCGGAGCTTGATCGCCGTATCAAGAAACTGCTCAATACAGTCGACCGCATCATGTCGCGGAAGCCTAGGCGACTCATCACTACGATGGACCCCGACACAGCCTGGCGCCAGCGCTTTAGTCACCAGCCCATCGCGAAAGCGGTCCTGGATTCCGTTGACGGGCTTAAGCATGCCAAGGCGCATCGAGCGTGGTATAACGCCGATCCTGATCGTCCAAGAACTTCGTCCTTCCGCATGGGCGGTATTGGATCTATGCTGGCGGTCTCTATCTCAACGGGCGCCGGCACCGCCTACCACTATGATGATGGGGACAATGGTATGCTATACATCCTTTAAACGTTATCTTGCTAACAAGTTTAGGTCATTTCTACTCTGCTATCCTAGTTCTCGGCACTGGTGGGGGACTAAAGCTGCCTGAACTTGGTTACGAGCTTGAGATGAAACCTGGTGATATAGCATTCTTCCTCGCCAACCAGCAACTCCACAAGCTCGACATCGACCGAACGACGCCCGATCCAACCCAAATAGTGCTCACGTTTTGGACCGACCAAGCCTCTATGGCGTATGCCAATCCCTCCGCCCACCCTGACTTCCACCCGGCCTCGTCCCTGAGTGCCGACGTGTTAGAACAGTGTTATGTCGTCGAACCAGACTCGGACGACGATTAGGGCAAGTGCCCGTCAGGGTTCTAACGCTTTCGTGTTTTGGCGTTCTGGTGTTCTGGCGATTACTTAGCACAAGGCTACCAGAAAACTCAAAGAACCTGCCCGAATTGACACACAATAGTCCTACCAAGTCATAACGCAGTACCTACTAACCATTCTTCCGAGTCATGAAACTCATCCGGATCATACCACTCATCAACATCCGTAGACTGTGGGCGGGACGTCGCATCAGAGATCCGATATGCATCGGCTTCGTTTCGCGTGTCTCGTTGCAATACTCTCGACCATATGTGTTCTGTAGATGGGCCATCGATCGCTTCATCGTAGAAACGGCCTTCATATCTAGGCTCACGCTCTTTGCCCTTTGATATAGCCATACTGGACATGTGACTTGGTTTGGCCTCGTAGTACGTTTCGTCGTGCTCTTGCGGTGATTGCGAAGAGATTGGCGCCTGGTTTCCATCGCTAATCAATGTCCATCGCAATTCGTGGGAAGGTAGCTCTAGCCCACCTCGTCTGTCGTGTATGGTAAGATTTCTGACTGCTGAATATCCTCCTGCTTGTGTCATGAGCGGGATATAATCTTTCGATTGCTGAGACATTTCTTTTCGAGAGGAGACCACTGGAAACGATGTTGTCGGTGCACGGTATGACTGTGGTACATATGCTCCGTCACCGCTTGTCGCATAAGACTGTGTTGGTTGCTGCGATCGATATCCTGTACCATCCATCTCTGTCGCACGAGATTCTGCTGGAAGCTCTTGTATTGGCCGCCAAGCAGCTTGTAATGGCGCGGCAAGCTCTGCTCTATATTGTGAAAAATACGATGCACTTCGTTGGAGCTGCTCAGCTGTAGCGTGTCCCATGACATGTGTAGCATCAGAATAATGCATAATCGTCCGTCCCAAGTTGGTCGCTGCTCGGTCTGGTGGCTGCCAATGAATTCGACGAGATTGCCGAACGCTTGATCGTCCGGCCCATCGACGGGCGTTCACTGAAGGGCTTTGGAGAGTCCCTTTCATATGTTAGCTCAACTTCTGGTGAGCTTATGATCACGCTAGTACTCACTAACGTCCGTCCCTGCGTAACGGGACACCTTGCGTGGCGGGACACCACATACACTCCCCATCACAACAAACGCAACAACAGGCTAGAGGTATGCAAACTCTCGGAACAGTAGCCTTAAACTATCAAGTCTATTCTCTCCTAGTGTCTTGTAGAAATCGGTTCTGCTTACCGTGCAATACGCCTATCTAGTGTAAGCTTCACGCGACGGCCTTGCTTTGGCTGGCAGTAGGTACGCCGAAAGCCTATGCACCTTGTTAGAAGTCAGTTGACTTACAGCTTATTACATTGTTATTTCATCCTGAGCACCGCGCTCGAGCCTGAGAGGTTGTCGTGCTTCTGTGCTAATTCCAAGTCTGCCTACAAGAACTGCCACATAGCGAGGCCCTGCACACCTAGCTCAAAGTAGCTTAGCGGTAATCTATCGCTGCTGACACTAGATCTGTGGCTGTGTGGCTATAGGGCTGTGTGGCTGTACGGCGCTTTCCTCTAGGATACCCCAAAACTAGCTCGAATTGGGAGTAGGGGTGAGCAGCCTGCTAGCGGACGGGTCTAAGCATGACCCACTCGAGCTTGACTTCACGCACAACGCTGCAGTCCTTACCCTCCACGCTTGCCTAGTTTCGGAGCAGATACTAGTAGAGATAGAGGGTTGTATACAGTTCTTAGAGTAGTTGGCATAAATATGCAGAACTATTTGTCCTCATCTCGCAGATAACTTTGAGGTTCTAATGCCTATCTTTGCTAGCCCACGTAGCAACTTGAATAAAGAACACAACGAACTGACAATCACACAGAGCTCGGCTCAAGCATCCGCAGGCAGTTTCGTCAGTCGCACGAAGGTCACAAACCCCACGCTGGCCTCGACGCAACACGAGCTTCCACCGGTGTTGTATGGACGTCAGTACGTTATACCCGTTAGCTGGACATGCTTTAACATATACCGATAGGTCAGAGCAAGCCTACAAGCATGGTTTCCTCCAGCACCCCGAAGAATGGGCCAATCTTGGACAAGGTGCGCCTGAGGTCGACGATAGCATAGAAGGATGCTTTAAGAGGCCAAAGGAGGTGGACATAAGTGCCCATGGCAGAGAATATGGCCCAACAGCTGGTATTCGACCTCTGCGAGAGGCGGTCGTGAAGCTATACAATGAGCACCATCGCAAGTGGAGGAAGAGCCAGTACACATGGGAGAACGTGTGTATTGTGCCAGGTGGACGTGCGGGTCTGATCTGCATCGCTGCTGTGCTGGGCAACTGCTACTTGGGCTTCTTCATTCCTGGTGAGTTTGGACATTGCAGATATGTAGCATGAGGGACTGACGACTACAGACTACACTGCCTACAACGAAATGTTGTCCCTCTTCCGAAACATCACCGCCATTCCCGTGCCCCTCGGCGAGGCAGACCAATACCACATGTCGCCCGACAAGATCGCAGAGGAAATCTGTCGGATGTGAGAGACAGGGCAGAAAAGAGGGAGAAGGTTGATTGTTCTATAGAGTAGACAAGCAAGATTATATACAAGAGTACGCGTAAGCATATGATGTGGAAAGAGTGGCTGTGGAAGCTATAGAAGGTACTAGAATGTACCGTGCTCATGTAAGCTCATGTATCGGACCGATAGGGGATCACGATGTACCGATGAGGTTGAGCTGCTAGGTCTGACATTATCATCTCAATGCACCGAGGCTTGAAGATTTGTCGATAACTGCAGCCGTGTAGGGATGTAAAGGTAGACCGGGGTTACACGCAATAAACGGAACGACTAACAATTTGATCAGCGTTGTTGTAATTTTGCTACTGTTGGCTAGAATTAGAGCTCTAAAAAACAATAAGACGCTAACTGCGGCTCTAGGTAACGTCCCTCCCTGCGTGATGGGACACCCTGCGTGCTGGGACAAACGAGGGGTACTTTTGATAAATGGCACAAGAGTGGACACATGAAAGTGTATTGAATTGGTGATGGACTACTGTGGGAAACTCGAATGAGTTGATGGAGATGGAGACGGGCTAAGCCCAAACAGGCAGGCTCCTTGGCAGCACGTGACTGCTCTCACGGGCAGGACCTGGAGGCTACCGAACAACTTTGAATTCAATTAGACTACAATCCTCGCACACATTGCTATTAGCTATTAGACAGTATTATTAATATGCCTACGCTACCTATAAACACTTCTTTATCCTTCTATTTAAAAAATACGCTGTTATTGCCGGCTTAACGCGAAAGTTACAAGCAGTTTTCTTTTTATGTCTAATAGTACTGTCAGATATCAGGGGTGCTGTGAGGCTACCAACACTGAAAGAAACAGGAGGGGCCGGCACAAGCGCCTTAGCACACTAGTACTAGATCTGACACCTGGTCAAACTCCGCACTTGACCAGGGAGAACACTAGAATACAACATCATTATCAATTCATCACATCTATCATCAGGTTCTAATACCTCATCAAATCTGACAAGAGGAAGAGTGCTTTAGCTCTATCTAAGCAAAACTTCTACTATATAGGCTGTCGCTCAAAACTCCTAACCATCGTCCGTTCGATGATGCTAGTATGCCATACCAGTACTTCTCACAGGAAGACCGTGCTGGAGATTTACAGCCATACAGCACTAACTCAAGCACACAGAACTCCACATCTCAGTACCAAAGTGTAGCAATGCAGTCGTTGATATCGGATCAACGTAATTCTGCAATCAGCGGCACTGCTCATAATAAACATAATCTGCTACAAATTCGAGAAGACATGCACTCCAAAATAGCAACATCGGCTTCAGAAGCGGATAGTAGACCAGCGATATCCAATAAAGTAATTCCCCAAGCAATCAACACCATTAACAGTCAATCTTCATTCTTGTCATCGTTCCAGACAAGATTAGGATCTCTATCGCCATTAATGCTCTCCTCAGACTGGCATAGAAGTCCAGTGAACAGAACAAAATACACATTACCTGAGGAAGCCACGATTACTTATTGGAATCATTCTTACGCTCGTCTCGCAGCACCACACCAATGCCAAACGCCGACGATCGCGTTTGTTTCGACGAGCGCCGCAAGAGGCGGTGGAGCAATAGCACTGCTGGTTCCACTACTTCACAGATCATTTGCGCCTCGCAAAGCGAAAATTCAGGAGCGATGGTCTACTGCTGCTCTTCGGGCACCCCCGGACGTAACGTAATATCAGTATAGCTAAGAACAAACTGTAAGTAACTTGTCACCTAAACACAGGATGAATGTCTCGTCTGCATAAGACGAAGAACTACTTCACGACTCATGAACTACCACTTAAAGCTAAGTGCACGCTTTCGATTTTGTTAGGCAAAAAGTTGCAAGCAGTTGAGAGCAGGAGTTGAAGTATAATGTGAGGTGTATTGTCTTGTGTACGGAGCTGTCCGTGATCTAAGCTTATATACATAAAGTGGTACGCTAATTGGCTTGTGGACGATTTACGTGACCATGCAAGGTACCTAGGGCTTACAAAAGTTAAAGTGATTTACATCGTGTTCCCTTGCAGCGGCTACGGGTGGTAAGTTGCTTAAATTGCTCGAAAGGCTGTCACTACGGAGCTAGGTGAACTCGCGCCGAACTACCATCATATGCAATGTGTCGCAAAGCATGCCAATCCCTAAGTGATGCTAAAGCAAGAGTCACACTTTCAGATGTCAGAAAATGGACAACAAACGAGATCACTAGAGTCGATTGCGTGCGAAGTATTGACATTGAGAGAGAGCAGCTGGGTGTCTAAGAGGATAAAAAGAGAGTGATCTAAGCTAAGACATCGAGAAAGGGAAACCAGTGACGGAATGACAGGTTAACTGAGAACGACTGCAAAGTACTGAGCGACCAAGGAAGAAAGAAAGAAAGTTGTCCACAATCTGCCGACCATAGTAGAGAGAAGTGCCTTGCGCCACGTCCTCATCCTGCTCGTCCCTTCACCACTCGCAGACCACTACAGGTTGCTGATACACTGTTGTATCCACTGCATCATCCATTTTCCCACAATCCTTCATCTTCGCAGCGTTCTTCATGTCCTCCCCCTTGCACGCAATACCAACGTCGCCGCACCACAGCGTACCAGGATTCCCCCAGTCAGCGTTCTTGTACGTGCAGTCTTGTCCGTGGAGGCGCTTAATCTCAACAGTGCCCGTGGGAAACGGTGGCTTGTTTGAGTCTCGTGGGTCCTTTTCCAATGATACATCAGCTGATAAGGCTTTCAGGTCGCACAGCTTGGCTACGCCTTGGTTGGTAGCGAAGTAGCGCCAGGACCAGATGCCTTTTTCGATCTTTGGGAGAGGGTGAGGGCCCATGGCGGGGTTGTGATCGATGCCGTAAGTGACCTCATAAGCCTTTTGGAGTATGATTGTGAGTGCTTTGCCCTGTGGCTTCGCTGGTGCTGGCGCTGGTGCTGGCGCTGGCTCCGGAGCTGCCGAGTCGCCGTAACCATTCGCGCCTGAGCTCTTGTGGTCTTCTTCTTTCGCACCGTTCCATACCACACGAAGGTCATGGCCGTCCGGATCCTTGGCCCCGCTCTGTATCCAGCTCGACTTGTCGCTGATGAGATATTTCAGGATTTCTTGCACCCGCTTGACGCCTGTCAAGCCGTCCCATTGCTTGCTAGTTTCTGCATGTGACAGGTATGTCGCAATGACGCCTGCTACTTGAGGTGCAGCTGATTCCACCATGTCAGAACATATTACATCTGTATTGCGTCTAGGTCAACTTACCGAAAGATGTGCCCGAGATAGTATTGTCCACTTTGGTGACTTTAGTCATTGCTTTGATCCTGTAACCAAGTGCATACACGTCGACGAGGGGCCCGTACTGCGAGAAAGGTACGCGTCCCCGATTCCTGTTGCTAGCGCCGACATTGATAATGGGAAGGTCGGGAGTCTTCAAGATGCTAGGAACGGTGTCGATGAGCAATGCGCCTTTCTCGGGTGGCACTGGATCTGCCTCGTTCCCGGCAGCCACTACCAACGGCACCCCAAGATCGAACAGATCCCTTATCGGCTTGTTGTAAAGTTTGTCCAGTTCGAAGTCGGCCGATATCTTTGGCACATCCGAAGCCACAAAACCCTCGCCCATAGATCGTGATGTTTGAACAACGCTCTTCAATTCGCGGCCCTTGCTTTTGATGTCGGCTGTGACGAGCTTCAAACCTTCGTACCAGTCCATAGCGTTAGATCGTCTATGAATTTTCACTGGTATCAGAATAGCCTAGTTGTCCGTCAGCACTAGCACACTACTCATATTTCGCAGTAACAAAGCATAAGCCCTTCTACGCTGGCAAGTCTGCGAGCGAAATCATAGACCACTAGATCGCAGGTGAATCATCGAAAGCGAGTAGCTAAGCATTCGGTAGCCACGAGGAGAGGTAAGGAATACGACTGGAACCACGCGCGTCCTGCGATAGCCTTGATTGTATGTCACGTACCTTTTTCGCCACGCCAAACTTCTTACCAACGGCTTTGGACGCCGTGTTGGTGCCGTGGGAGTCAACCTTGAGTGGGGCATCGTCGTCCCCTGCTTTTAGTCCTTCTGAAAGACTGGCTGGGGTTTGGATGATATAACCGTTATCTGTTATGAATTCTTTGCCCATGTCGTCCTATTTCATGAGGTCAGCGTTTGCAGACCCCGCAACAATCAAGTCAAGACAATCCGAGACCGATTTCTTGACTTGATTAGGTGAGAGCAGCCCTATAGATTGTCTTGATTGCAGATTGAGGTGTCGTAAGGCAGTTAAGATTGTCTTGACTTGACTTGATTGTGAGAAATTTTAAATTTTAGTAGTGTAGCTACTCCCCTAGAGTTACAATCTCTAACGAGTCTGTCTAGTTGTATATATCGTACTCTCGCGCCAGTGAGTCGTCTGTAAAGCTCTCGCTGCTGCTGCTGCTGCTGTTGCCGTCGCCGCTGTGCGTTTCAATTGCTTTTATAGTTGTAAGAGGTTAGACCTCTACTGTCCTTAGTGGATACACTTCGGTTCATTGGAACATCATGGAACGCCATGGAATGTCTTAGAACCTCATGAAATGTCTTAGAACGTCATAGAATGTCCTGGAACTAGCTAGAACAAGATATGTTCTTCTAACAGCTGACAAATGCTGATGTATGTAGAAACTTCCAGAAGCTAGCAGTCTGCTATAAAGTCAGCCTGCTCTCTGGCTCTAGGTAGACTCCATCAAATTCATCTCTGTTTAACCTAGCCTTCCTGCTGTCTTCAGCCTAGCCCCTTACAATAGTAGTGTAGCCAGCCTAAGTCCATGCCCGTATAAGCTGTAGAGCCGCAAGCAACTCACTGCCGATCGCACGTCATTTTGGCTCAAGTAGATTACTAAGCTCACTAAAGAGCCGCTCGCACTCACAGCTTAAGGCTAGAATAGTTAGTATATCGATTGCAAATTAGCTTAAACACGGGTATTTTAAGCGCATCGCAATCTAGTACTGTGCTGTTGCACGTAGTGAGAGCGAAAACTCTTAGCACGTGCGGGGAAGTACTACAGTACTATGCCCGTGCGCGGGTCGCTACACGTCGCGGGTCGCCTCACGAACAACATGCTTACTACTACCAAAATAAGGTTATTGTTAACGCTGCAATAGCTATTTTAACTTATTTTTTTTAGTGGAGTGACTTGCAATATGCTCGCAATGACTTTGTATTATCTATATTTAGTAGGAACCTTAATAGTGCGGCTATAAGAGTTGACTTTAGGTAGCACAGCTAGTGCAGCCTCTAAGGACGACGCAACACCTCTACAAACGCTACTGCGTTTCTAGCGCTTATTGTTTAACGGAGAGGCCTTTAAGGCTCTCCTCTTGCCTAACTAGGACGTTTAAGTTGCTTTTTTAGTGTTTTGAGCTTTGATTTTAGCTGCACAGTTAGCCGCCTTTTTAGCCTTTACCTTCTCTCGCACTACTTTAGCTTCCTCCCTTGCAACATGTTTCTCCTCAGCTATCTAATCTTTGTAGAGCTTTGCAGCAGCCTTAAGCTCTTTCCTGTTTGCCTTTGTAAGCATTTCTTAGTGTTCTTCCTGCGCTTTTACAGCCTTA
>MU006239.1:737242-764960 GCA_010093685.1 Ophiobolus disseminans | reverse complement strand
GAGATAATAAAACGCTTCTAGGAATACATAAGCCTGAATTATCCGCTGAAACTAGTGAATAAAAAGCAGGCATTTATTGCTGTAGCTAATAACTTCTTATTTCTCGCTGATAGTAGTGCAACCACCTAGGATAGCTAGAAGGACGCTTCTAAAGCTATAGAAAACAGCGCGCTATCTAAACATAGGGAAAGAAACCCTAGTAGAAAGAGAAAGAGCAATTAATCCTTCTCTTAGTCTAGCAAAAGACCTGCTAGTAACAAGGCATCTTTAGGTAAGAAGTGCCTAGCATGTGACTAAGTCTATGACATTAAGGATTGCTAGTATATTAATAATAACTAAGCACCTAAATAGTAGAAGCTAAACTCTACTATGCGCACTCTTATAGAATACAAGCGCAAGCATAACACTGTTCTTTAAGGAGCATTAAGGAGCAAGAGTAGATTAAAGTCTCAAACTCTATACATCAAGAGATCAGATTCCTAGACACTAATTATCTAGGATATCTCTGATAACAATTAACAATAACTAGAAGGTCGGCAAATCACCGCAATTACTAAGGCCTTATTCTAAGTTAGTGGCAATTAAGGTTACCCTTTGAAACACTCCTTTATTCTAGACTTAGGCTTAACCTGCTACATCACTAACAACCTAGAGCGCACCTATAACAACAGACTATGTACACCTAGCGACTTTATATAGGCAGGCAACTCTTAACTCTAGATTATAGGGTATAGTTCACTAGACCTATTCCTAACTAATTAGAGCAGAACAACTAAGCTTATCCTTTATGATGTTGCTATCTGTCTAGACATCCTATGCAACCTAGTATTATTCCGCCTCCTTAGGTAGCTAGGCATATAGTGGGAAACCAAGCATAAATTCACTACACTCAGGAGACTAGATAGATCTATTCTAGGAAGGCTCACTAAGCTTTATAGCTAATAGGTGTTAGAACACTACTTAACTATTAACTCGGCCTTCTACACAACAAACTTAAGAACACTAAGAGCATTACAAAGATCCTTAGCTATTACCTAGCATAAGCGCTTAGGCTATCTAGGCCTAGTAGCTATTAAGCACCTTGTTTAGCAAGCTAAGGGGGTGCGCATTAAAGGCATCACTACAGTTGAGTGCAACTCATGTAGCAAAGCTAAAGCTAAGCGCTAAATACGCCGCACACCACGCAACAATGACCTAGGACTAGAAGAAAGACTAGCTATTAACTTCTACTCCTATAAGAACTAGAGCATCACTAAGAAGAAGAGTTAAATGCTTATCACCTGCAGGTTCTCTAGACTCTAATAGAACATGTACTTCACAGACAACAGACCTGCTAATTCTATTATTAACAAACTTAGGATCTTCTTTACCTTTCTTAGAATCTATTTCAACATCACTATTAAGATTATTAAAGCAGATAATAAGATTACCACTGTCAAACTACAAGTTTAGCGCTAGCTCAACTCTAAAGGGATTATCATTGAGCCTTTAGCTCCTAATACTTAAGCCTAGAATAGAGGTGCTGAACGCTCAGGGGGTGTAAACAAGAAGAAGGCACGCGCTATGAGATTAGATACTAACCTCTCCTAGGAACTGTAGCCTGAAATCACTAGAGCAGCAGTTTACCTCTACAACAGAACGCTAAATTACACTAATAACTAGAAGACACTATATAAGACCTTCTTCACTAGGATTGCTTTCTCTAATAGAATTGTCACTAAACTCCGCAAACTAAACCTTACTTATCTTAAAGTATATAGATGCAAGTCCTTTGCAATAACTAATAATACTTACAGAGGGAAATTACGCCTCTAACGCCTAGACCCAAAGGCTTAGGTTGGCTACCTAGTTGGATACAGATTATCTAACATCTATCGCATCTAGATACTATCTATAGCTAAGGTTATTAGCACACGTGATGTTGTGTTTAATAAGCACTTAGTATTTAATAGCAAAACTAAGGACCTAATAGACAACCTTATGCATAGTACACTAGAAGAGATTGCAACCTATATTAAGACTATAGAGCTTCTAACACTACAAACCAATCTAGAGGTTGAATTATTCTTTAAAGATAACACTACTGAAGACTCAACAGCTTAAGAAGAGACTGATCTACCTAGCTATTACTAAGAGAGGAAAATTATAGGGAGAAAGATTATAGGCATATACCCAACACCTCCACTATCACTACTACTACCTGCTGCATTGCTGGCTACATTGTTAACCCTAAGCAAGGCAACAGGATTAACGCAGTTATGCTTATCCAAGACTATTCTATAGGCAGCTGCCTTTATAGCAGGAACTTAGGCTGGACATATTAGCCAACATAAAGAAGAAGTAGTTAACAAGGCTAAGGTAAAGAGGCTGCTTGCCTTAGGCATTAAGCTACACCGCAGTTAGCTCCTACCTCTACTAACTTATAAGACTAAGCTTAAAGAATACCTAATAGGAGAGCTGTTTAAAGAAGCAGAACGCAACTATTTGACAAGCTATCAAAAGATAGAATTATAGAGAGAAGTATCCTATGCCTTAATTAGACTAATAGGTCACTAGGTCCTAGACTGCATGTGGGTATACACCTACAAGTTTAATAAGGATTATTAATTTATTAAGTGCAAGGCGCGCCTTGTAGTTAGAGGAGACCAACAGAGACAGATCTCTTCCTAAGACACCTATGCAGCTACCCTAGCTAGCAGATCATTTCGAATGCTTATAGCAATTGCAGCTAAGCACAACCTAGAACTTAAGCAATATAACATTACAAACGCATTTGTTCATGCTACTATAGATAGGGAAATCTACATAAGAATGCCCAAAGGATACTAGAAGACAGGTATTATCCTTAAGGTTCAGAAGGCCTTGTATGGATTGCGCCTCTTACCTATGCTCTAGTAGAAGGAGTTTACAACAACTCTTAAAGACCTTAGCTTTACACGCGTCCCTTACGAGCCTTGCTGCATAATTAAGGACAGCATTATTATCTTCTTTTATGTAGATAACATTATCCTAGTCTATGCTAAATACAAGACTAAGAAAGCACAACAAGCTATCTAACTCCTACAGGACAAGTATACTATAACTAGAGGAGAAGATCTCTAGTGGTTCCTAGGAGTAGAGGTGATTAGAGACAGAATAGAAGGACTTATCTATCTCTCACAAGCTGCCTATATAGACAAAATCTACAGGCTAGTAGATAAGCATAAGCTACGCTATGATATACCTATAAGTTCTATTGAACTCAAGCTCTTAAACTCACTGTTAACACCTGCTGAGATCAACAGATACTAACGCAAAATTAGGTCACTACTCTTTGCTGCAGTCACCACTAGACTAGACATTGCTTTTGCTACCTCACGCTTAGCACGCTTCCTCTTAAACCCCTTCTAAGAGCATTACGATGCCGCAGACCGCGTCCTTCTATAACTATCAGACACAAGGTAGCTAGCACTTTAGCTTAGAGGAGAAGACACCCTTTAAGTAGCTAGTGATGCATTATTTGCAGACAACACACAAGACAGGAAAAGCTCTTAAGGCTATGCAATTAAGCTCTTTAATAGCCTTATTGCCTAGAGAGCCAGCAAGCAAGACACTATTACTACATCCACCACTAAGGCAGAACTCCTAGCTCTATTCTAAGTAGCTAAGGAAGCTCTCTTCACATCACGCCTACTTAAAGAGCTCTAAATCTAGCTTCTATCTAACACAATTACAATTCATTGCGATAACATGCAGACTATTATACTAGTTACAAAAGAGATATTAAAGCTTTAAACAAAGCTTAGGCATGTAGACATCTACAACTACTAGATAAGACAGGAAGTTGCAAGTGGAAAGATTACTGTAGAATACATTTAATTATCGGAAATAATAGCAGATAGCTTCACTAAGGTGTTGCTAGGCAATAAGTGGCTAAACTTCCTTTATCAAGTTGGATTGGTTAAGGTATTACTACACAAGGTGACTAAGGAGGCACTATTAGAAGAACTTTAAGCAAAACTTAAGGACCTTATTATCACCTAAGGTTACTAGCTTGCAAATACATCTAAGCTAAGAGAGTGTGTTAGATATCAGGGGTGCTGTGAGGCTACTAATACTAAAAGAAACAGGAGGGGCGGGCACAGGCGCCTTGGCACACTAGTACTAGACCTGACACCTAGTTAAACTCCGCACTTAACTAGGGAACACTACAACAGAACATTATCATTAATTCATCTTATCTATTATTAGGTTTTAATACCTTATTAAATCTGACACTAGTGTGTGCAGCATTTAGGAGAGCTTTTTTAACTTATCTGCGCCCCAATCGCTCACTGCAGAGCGTACGAGACGCTCTACCTAACGCTAGTCGCTCTTAGTAACAGAGGTAGGCCGTGCGCCCTCTGCTAAGGTATCGTCCGTATAGCATTTCAATATAACCTCCAGGTCCATAGGCTATATACTAGTGCTCTTAAAGGCCTTAAGGACAATCTCTAGTGTAATAGACGACTGCCAAGCCCTCTAGAATAGTGGGAAAAAGTCGCTCTTAGTAATAGGTATTAGGCCTTAGCTGCGATAGAGGTGGCTTGTGAGCTTAGTAGAGTACGCCGTCGATAGAGGTTTAAAGAGGACAATATCAAGTAGCTGCAAAGTATAGGTACTATAAGGTAGAAAGACAGCTAGTAGTATACTATAAGCGTCGTAGTAGTTAATAAAATCCTTTGTAATATAACTACTATAGCTATTAAGTATAAGAAGATGCTAATTGCAACCTCGGCGAGCTTTTTGCCTTGTATTGCGGTTAAAAACCTACTCTAACTAGGCTAATCCAACGTTGTTATTGCTCTACCTAGATAGAGATGAAGCTACAAAGACACTATGCTTTCTAGCCTTAATCTTAGCTACCTATAACAACTGTATTAATCCTAATGCAGCGGCATAGATAAGGGCTAGCGGCAGCGTTATCCTATCTGCGCAGACAGTTGCTATAAGAGTTATCTACTTTTCAGAGCTATCTTAGAGCGTCGCAGTAACCTGTTTTTGCTCCTAAAGGTAGTAGCTAAAGACGTGTTTTGCGCAGCTTGTTACACTAATTATAAAGCCCTTTTTGTCTATATTGTAGGTGTGCTTAGGTTGTACGTTGTACTATTTCATCTTAGCATGCAGTAGGTTAAAATAGAGCTTATATTTAACTCTAGAATCGGCTTTGTAGCGGAGAGCGTCTATTCTAGAGGTCTATTTTAAGATAAGATAATCGCGTTATTGCTCTAAAAAGCGCGTTACCTACGAGTCGCTTATAGGCTCTGCAGCTATATGCAACGCAAAATTTTGTACTATCTTTCTTATAGGCGGCAGCGCTCTCTTAGTGAGGTCGTTAATATATTGTACAAGTGCAGTCTCTTGTTGTAGGTTAAGTTTCTGTTAATAAGCTTTCTAAGCGTCTAGAGGCCTCTAACAACCCTTGTGCCTCCGCGTTAGCGTACTAACTGCTACGCTAATGTAAGGGGTTGAACCTTAAAAAGGAAATAGGCACGACTACATGCACTAGCCCCGGCTAAAAGGCAGGCACAAGTTAAATCAACGGTGTTCAACTTGCGTACAGTCACGCCTTACATGTCTTCATACTGCATAAATATCGACTACGCAAGTTGAACACCGTTGATTTAACTTGTGCCTACCTTTTGGCTAGGGCTAGTGCATGTAGTCGTGCCTATTTCCTTTCTAAGGTTTAACCCCTTACACGGCGCCACTCGCGCATGTATAGCTCCTTAGTTCTAAGCTACTCTGCAACAACGTTGTTGTACGAGTTCTTGTTGTTGCTAAAAAGCAGAGCTTGCCTAATAAGATTGATTATATAAAAGGGCTGCAGCGGAGACAATAGTGTATAGGATTAAAGCCGCTGTAATTGCGCGCAATTTCTGCAATTGCGGTGTTATTATTTAACGCGTTGTTAAGGATAAATAGCCTAATTAATTAGGCGTAATGCTAAACTCTCTTAGCGTCTAGATAACAACAGCAGCAATAGCCTTGCCTATAGAAGTTAGCTAGGTTATACAGAATTGTATTTTCATCTTGCCTGTGTGCGCGCTAGTAAGCTGTAGGAGGCTAATAGGCAAGTCGTGTACGGCACTACCTGCTGTAGCAAAATAGGCAACGATCCTAAAGAAGCCGCGCTTCCCGCCCTTAGTCGTCTGGCCGTTAAAGCTTATTGTTAGTGGCACATAGAGATCACTAGGTAAGAGAACATAAGATTATCGTGCATTGTCTAGGTTATGCTACTGAGAGGAGAGAAATCTATCTGTGCGAGTCTTTACGCTAGTCCTCTATAGGACTAGCGTGTGGGAAAGCTGAGATCAGATAAAGAGGCACCTCGGGCAGAGCCCTAAGGCCCTACGGGCTAACACTTATGTGTATTTTGCTTACAGCTGCAGACAGGGCTAAGACTATCTGCAGCTTTAGCAACTTAAACAGCCTTATCGCGTACGTTGCGACACTGCGAGAGCTTCGCTACAACGCGCCTTCTGCCTCTAGGTTAGCGAACTTGATTATATCGCGCGTTAATTGCCGCGCAATTATTTCTATTAGCATATTGTTGTCAACGAGCTAGAGAACAAAGGCAAGTCGAAACTGTTGTACGTTAAAGTAGCCAAACACATTAGCTGCTTCTTAGGATAGTTTAACGCCGCTGTCGATCGCCTGCTGCAGCAATAGCTAACCTTGCCTATACGCGATGCTGCTTTTTGCGTCGAGATCGTTAGACAGGCCATAGCCTCGTGCAGCCTTCTAGAGGTGATTTTCTGCTGCAGACGTCGCTCTCGTTATATTGTATAGGCTACTACTAAAGACCTTGTAAGAATAGCAGTATCTGCATACAAACTACACGCTTTTTGGGTTGCTCCGCTTAATAACGCGATAGCCATGCTGATATATCTAACTCTTCTTGCCTATTAGCGCCTTAACTAGCTTTATGTTATGCTTCAGCTGCTCCTAATTAATCCTATCAAAGTAATTGGCCCCGTTAGTCTCCTACCTTAACCGGCCTGCGCTAGCGTTGTCTGTTATTGATCTAGTGCCAGCGTGGCTGCCCTTAGTAGGCGCGGCGATCTCAGCTTCAGGTTGCGACTCCAAAAATTGCGTTTCCTACGCTAGCTCAGACGGCGACTTAGTGGCCTAGCTAGCTAGGGCTTCTCGGGGCGACAGCGATCGCTGCGATAGGCGCAGTCGTTTAGCAGCTTCAGCAGCAACTGTAGGTGCACTGCTGCGCTTCTTTTGAGATCAGGGAAGTATTGTAACGCGTTGTTAAAAACGAAAGATATAGGCGGAGGATAGAGGGGTGAGAGGAGCTCCGCTAGGTAATACGACTTAGCAGGACGCGCTATGACGCGCTATTACGAGAAACTCTATCCTTTATCTATCTATTACCCTCCACCCCTACAGCAGCGGCACAATCTCATCAATCTGGCAATCTAGATGTTACGGATTGATTGATTGAGCTACTAATCTAAAGACTAGCTTCTTGATTTGATTATAGCTTCAATCTGACAATCTCACAAGATCAATCTCACAATCTGGATTAATTGTTGCGGACTCTAAGCGTTTGCCATCCTAGTCACTAAGCCATGCACTTACACTTTCAACATCTATGTTGACACCCGAATCGATAACGTAGACGTATATGCCCTCACTAGGATCTAGAATGTAAACATAGTCGTGCTTGTCTTTCACATCCATGCCTCTATCAATAGCGTATTAGCTTCAAAACATTATAGGTAACTCGATCTATACTTACTCAAATTGGCTGACATATACCAGAGAGTCGTCGGCGGCCTCCTGCTTTTCCCACTTGCCAGATCTCGCATCCAGCGCGCTTCGCCTCGCCGTTAATATGGGGGTCGTAAGGGTGTCTTTCTCGTCACTACGCGGGAGAGCTCTTAAGTAATTTAGTCCAATATCTTCAATCACACGGCCCACACCCTTATAGTTTTCGACCGCCTTCTTTGCGTCGGCATCTAGACTTAGACCCCACCAAGCTGTGATATGCCCGTTTTCGCTAAAGTGATATATTTCTAAACTAGATGGAATTTTGGATCGTAAAAACTCCTCGGTGGCTTTGGTGTCAGTGCTCCTATAAGGCAACTTAGGGAAGACAATGTAGTGAACCTCCTCGTCCCGGCGGCTTAGTCGGCGACGATCTCGACCCCGGTGTACCAGACGAACCGACTCGAGGGCTTCAATGTTTTTAGTGATGTCGTCGCCTTCTGATGTGATAGTCCATGACGCACCGTCGTAGCCATCTTTGATGACCACGTTGTCGTCGCCATAGAGGTTCTTTAGCTGCGCTTGGGTTTCAGCGGTCTTAGTGTGATCGGTTGCTTCTACCGTATAGCGGGTGCTAGCAGGAGTGCTGATTAACTTGTCAGAGGGATCGCCCAAACTAGTCATTGCTAGGATAGATTGGGTGCATAGAAGGAGAATAAAAAGGAAGTGCATTGTTAATTGTGCTAGTAGTTGATGATGTAAAGAAGGTTTGGTTGTGAGGATAGCGAGCGTATCCTAGAAGTTCTTATACCTCACTGGCCTCCGTAGGTAGATCTGACGTGCTAGGTTGCTTTGCTAGCACTCGCAAGGTATCGAAAAGGCATCATTAAGCTGCGCCGAATGTCTCATCTCGCAATCCTACGGTGGAATTATACCGAACTGTGCCATCACCGCAGAGCCGGTTGATACCAATCGGCGTACACTATGAGCAAAGTCTGCCATGGGTTTGAAACAAGTTCAGATCGTGTAGAAGAAGTTTTCGTCGTGCTAACGCCTCGCTCAACCGTAATTGAGGCGTGGAAACACAACAGACATCAAGATCAAGGAAACGATTACTAAAAAAGACAGAGGATCGAGGCGTAGGCCGCGAGGATGTTCTTGAAACACGATTTTAAGGCTTAGGAAAGAAAAGCAACATACTTATTGGATGAGCTCGCCATGCTCTGACAGAGCCGTGGGTTGGTGGTAAGAATTACGTCCGAGAAAGCCGTTTGGAGATGTTGGTATGCGGCGTGGTAGATCGTAGAATAGGTCCTCGTCGCAAAGTTCAGTTTGATTTGTTCGAAACACTCCTGACGGCGAAGCACGCATTCTTTGCTACGTTCAGGCCTCGTGTAACTGTGATAAGGGCGCGGAAGGAGTACGAGGGCAACTTCAGACGATGAGATCAAGGAAACGGTCTCCAAAAGCAACGCAGAGAAACGAGGCGTAGGCGGCGATGGCCTTCATGAAACACGACTTAAAGACTTAACGAGAATAACAACGTACTTATTGGCCGAGCTCGCTATGATGCGAACGACGCCGTGGGGCGGTGATGAGGACTTTGATCAAGACGGCGGTTCGAAAACTGTCGCTAAGCGGCGTAAAGGTGCCTCGTCGCAAGTTGAAGAGAATGAAGTTAGAGGAAGCGGGGCGAGAACGGCAGGGGCAAGTGACGTACAGCTTGCTGTGCCGCAATCAGTCAGCGCAACCCGATAATAGCTTATGCGGCTCGCGGCCTAGGGTACTGTTGAATCGCAGATTTAGCATGCTGTGAAACGTAAGAAGAACAGGTGTGGCCAATTATGTTGGATCGAAGGAAGGTGCTCACCTGCTCCAATCTCCTATACCCACAACACGCTTACGCTCTCCCACCAAGCACTCTTGGTACAACTCCGCCACTCGAGTAATGTCGTTGAATGATATAGCTGTGCGAGCCCTTGACTTCATGCCTGGACATTGAGGTGCAGCAAGGCAGACATGGCGCGTTAAACACCACGATCGACACAAGACTAGGTATTCTAACTCAAGCGATTATTTCAGAGAACATACTGAAGGATTCATGCACGCCACACACCTAGTTATCTATCGACGCTATCAACGTCAGACCTCACATGTGCGAAGTGGAGAAGCAAAGATTGTAGAGCGCAATAGTGAACAGACGACCGACAAGACTAGAGCCCTAGACGAACAACATGCTGGTAGCAAGTCATGCTGGGCCTGTAAGCACAAGACTAAGTGAAGAGGCATTTGTGTGTGGAGTGGTTAAACATCGGAGAGACGGAGTGGTCGAAGTACATGCATCCAGCTGATGAGGTCGAAGATATCGCACGGCTTGACTCGAGCAAGACCGTCGCTATGGCGTTGGTGGTTCAGCCGCGCCATGAGGCCCTTGAGGATGTAGAGGGACGACAGTCCGCGTACGCCGCCGCCGTCGAGCGACAGCAGGCAGAGGCCGGTGGTGTCAAGCGGGGTCGGGTTTGCCGCCGTGCTAGGTCGCGAGGCGCGTCGCCATCGAAATTTCTAGTGATGGACTGCGCTATGATAGTCGTGCGGTATGCAAGGACAGATCAACGTCGGACGAACAGGGCGCGTCTATGGCGGGCGAGCGTTCTCACTGTAGGCTGATCGACAAGCTGAGAGCTGAGAGCTGCGAGCTGACAGCGGAGCGCTGAGGGGGAAGCGCTGTGCAGAGAGGGCGATGGCGGGTGGGGCGCCCCTCCAGCGGCCTCGCGTGCCGCTGTCCCAATCGCCCACACCCCGTTGGTGAGGTACATTAAATAAAGAGAAAAATCCTCGGATAGGCACTGTAGATGCCGGATTTGTTGCGACTAGAACCTCTGCGCGCGGAATACTTCCAATCTTAGCACACGGTGGTCCTTTCTTCGACCTTTACTTTCCTACAGCACCTTACGTCTTCATGCCTACAAGGACAATCTTCACAAAGCACATGCACTTTGCTCGAGCTCCAATCGACACTGCGTGTTGCGCTTCACTGATATATTCTGGTTTCCGAAACTCGAACCCTTTTATTCAACTGCGCCATGCCACACCCGCCTAGAATAGTGCAGGTCAGAAAGACACGAATTGATAAAGGTGTTGTGGCGCAGCATCCTAGGTTTTGTTGTAACCACGTGGCGGATATCACATGACATCCTATTGTAGCAGGCGCTGCCCTGTGGGCAAGTGCACTTACCTCTAAGCCGAGAGCTCCTGTACTAGAATATCACACACAACAGGACAACAGATAGCAATACAATCTTTGATCACAGCCTCCACCCGACACTGCTTACGCAGTTACATTTGTAACCTTCCCTTCGCCTAGCGCACTAGCAAAAACAACGCACTTCCGCTCATTAAAACCCCAAGACCTGTCATAGCAGCGGTCGCTTATCCTTCAGAACTAAAGCCCTATAAGTACAGCCAGCTCTCCCGTATCAATATATGCTTCCATCACGTTTTCGCCTTCCCTCCCTCTCTTAGCCTTCACGAAACTATCACCCTTTTCAAAGTCTTGCAACAAGCTCGAATCGAATTTCAATGGGCTATGCAGTATTCGGGCCTCCAGATCCCCGTACCAGCTGAACGGGTAACTCAGCTTCAATGCTCCTTCCTTGACTATATGCTTACTCTTCAATTTAAGAAGAGGGTCATAGTACCCTTCGAGTGACTCGAGGGGTGCGTCGTAAAGGCTCACAAAGGTACGGCCTTGGTCCGAACTTGTGTGAAGCTGGCTCGAGTCATCTTGGTTGGCCGCGCCGAATGGAACAACGAAGGCTTTTACGTTTCCGCGGATATTCGAGATGCTGGTGAGAGATCCGTGCGGGATAGCGGCCCAGATTTCGCCCGTCGTTGTGTGTATGTCCGTAGTATGATTGAGAGGCTGCATGGCATCAGCGAGAAATGAGGAGTCATCAGCTACAGCAATAAATGCCTGCTTTTTATTCACTGGTTTCAGCGGATAATTCAGGCTCATGTATTCCCGGAGGCGTTTCATCATCTCCTTTCTTGTCATGAGAGGATTGAACCTTCCAGTATCTTAGAAGGTTGCAGCCCACATAGGTGCTGCCTTGTTCACAGCCTGCAGGAAGTCTTTAGTGATATTGTCAATATCATGTACCTCAGACACTCCATGCACTGTTGCATCTGATAATGCTTCATTATATTCCACTAGCCATGTATCCCAATTGTGTGTATTGCGCATAGGCTTGAGGGCGGTGTAGTAGCGTTCGCGTGTGCGTTCCTTTTCAAGGCGATCATCAACCCCAGCAGTGAGCTTAAGGTTAGAAAGCCACTGGCGTAGTGACTGTTCTGGTAGGCATCATGTGCGTTGGAGATAGGGCGCAACTGTTGATTGGATCAGCTGGGTGACATGCTGAATACTCTTCTGTTGAGTATCATATTAGTGGAGATTAAGCTTGTATCTCTTAGTAAGGGTCTTGTAGTAGTCTATATCCTCCTTGTAGGCTTTCTGGCCTTGGATTGATAGCATAGATGGGCGTGTTGCCTTCTTGATTCCAGCTGCAGCGCTGTACTGGGATAGTTTAGGCAGGTCTGGCATGACTGGCTTGATCAGGAATAGGACTAGTCCTTCTTCCTTTACATTGTCCCAGATGTTGTAGGCAGCGCAGCGCGCTTTGACTTGAGTAAGCCAAGTAGTCCAGTTATACTAGTTGCTGAGGATAACGGTTGCATCGCGTTGGTTGATAAGCGACATAGTGTAGTTGTTGAATAGCTTTTGTTAGGTAGCCTTAGTAGGTAGCCTTAGTGGTAGCTTTGGTAAAGGCAGTGAGACTCTTAATTGTCAGATTTGATGAGGTGTCAGACCCTAATGACAGATGTGATGAATTGATAATGATGTTGTATTCTAGTGTTCTCCCTAGTCAAGTGCGGAGTTTGACTAGGTGTTAGATCTAGTACTAGTGTGCCAAGGCGCTTGTGCCGGCCCCTCCTGTTTCTTTTAGTGTTAGTAGCCTCACAGCACCCCTGATATCTAACATAAGGCTACTAACACTAAAAGAAATAGAAGAGGCCGGCACAAGCGCCTTGGCACACTAGTACTAGATCTAACACCTAGTTAAACTCCGCACTTGACTAGAGAGAACAACACAATACAATATTATTATCAATTTATTACATCTATTATTAGGTTCTAATACCTTATTAAATCTAACACCTGCATAGGTCTAACCTATCACAATCTGCTATCTAACAATTCTATATCTTACATATTGTAAGATTTAGGAGACAGAGCAAATGTAAGAAGAAGGTCGTTGTATTAAGAGAGCTACATAGAGCGATTATATACACAACATGATAAGTAAGCTAGTGACTAAGAGTCACGTAGAGATGCAATCTACAGTGTACTATGTGAACTAAGGTGCTAGGCTAACACACCCTCTAAGGTATCTATATTAGATAGAAACCTTACAAACAGCAAAAGTGTAAAGAGAGCAAAATGCGTGCAGCATAGCGCAGCTAGTCTAACTAACCAAGAGGTACAGGATAAGGAGAGTTCTTGACAATAAGATAATAGATGTCCTTTAAGCTAAGCTAGTATATAAAGTTCTTATGCTTCTGTTAAGGAAGCAGCTTTGTAAAGCCATTAGCAGGCATGTTAGCAGTGGGCTTCCACTTAACAGTAATTCTTCTAGCATCTACTTTCTAGCAAAGCCACATTTGATAGATATCAACATAGCAAAGCTTTGTTTGGATGCGATTAGCGTCACCTTTAACTAGGCGTACAGTCTAAGTATTATCACACTAGAGAGCCTTCTTAGTGTAAAGTATAAAGCTAATATTACGGCAAAAGCGGTCCTAGTATTAAGACTCAACACTAGCAGCAGAGAGTGCATATAGCTCTGCCTTAGTAGTAGATCGGGTAACGGATCGCAGCACAGTAGCTTTCTAGTTAATAGGCATGCTATAGAGTATGAAGATGTACCCGGCAGATAACCGACGAGTTTCAACGTCGTCTCTAAATAATGCATCAGCAGCACTAAAGAAGGTAGGAGTTGGAGTTGTTAAGTCAATCTTAGTGGCATAGGTTTGAGTAGGCTCACCCCCTCGAGCACTAATAGCAAGGTATCTAGTGTTACTGCGTAAGCAGTGTCGGGTAGAGGCTGTAATCAACGATTGTATTACTATATGTTGTTCTGTTGTGTGATGTTCTAGTACAGGAGCTCTCGGCTTAGAGGCTAGTGCACTTGCTTATAGAGCAGCGCCTGCTACAATAGGATGTTATGTGATATCCGCTACGTAGTTACATCTAGTACCGTACAGGTATTGCTATACGTGCTTGATCTTAGAGAGGTAGATTAGTCTAGGATTTATAAGAAATCTTGCAAGGATTAAGTGAGCGTGTGCAACGTTAGGTCGCGTCATGACCTTAATGTAGGCTAGGTTGCCTACTAGGCGCTAGTAATTCTTGGTGTTTGAAGGCTCTAAAACGCCTTTAAAGGGTAGCATCCTCGAGGTAGATAAGAGAGGTATAGATAGGTATTTTCTATCGGCGCGGATAAGGTCAAACTGAGTGCAGACCTTGTTAATGAATGCGTCCTAGATAAGATAGAGCTAGCGGCTAGCAAGGTTGCGCTTAACTCAGATACTAAGAAACTACTTAACATGTCCAATCTAGCGGAGGCTGTAGAGCTTGATAAGCTGTTGTTTAAGCTTGTTGAAATCCTCCTAGTAGTCTAGGTAATAGAGGATAATGATATCATCCACATAGAAAAAGAGAATAACTCTGTTATTTATCTAAAGGCACGGAAAGCCCTAGACTAGATGTAAGCCAGGCTTGCGCAGTGAGTCCTGGAAGTGCATAGCCTATAGGCGTGGAGCTTCTTTAAGGCCGTAGAGTGCGCATAGAAGTTAAAGGAGCTAGCCATCTAGTGTTCTCACATAGAGAGTGCGATTCAGAGAAGTATTAAGGAAGGTATTTAGCACATCGCAAGTGCTATAAGAGCTTAGAAGAGGCGAGCAGCAAGCGTAGCTGCGTATGTGTCGCTATACTGCTCTTGTAGATCTCCACGGACAACAAGGCGGGCCTTGTGCTTAAGCAGATAACTATCCTTATTAAACTTGTAGGTAAATACCTACATTAAAGGTACAGCATTATTAATGTATAAGGCTGTGATATCCGACTTAGCAAAGGTGCCCTTATTCTAGCAGTTATTAAACTTAGTGTAAGCAGCAGCTTCAAACTGCTTCCTATGTAGGTAATTCTTAAGCTCCTTCTAGTAACGTGGTGGAAGGGGCAGGTTATTGCGATAGATGCAAGTTAGATCATTTCCAGTCTTAGGTTGAGTGGCGTGTATAGCCTCTGTCAGCTACGGTGATCTGCCGTAGCCCTCTGGGTGTTCTGCCCTAGGTTTCCATCCCGTCTTCCTTCCCTCGCGCTGGTACGCTCTAGGCTTAGCGCCCGTCGCCTACTAGCGCCTCAGTACATAGATTGCTCCTTCTAGAGCTCCGAATACAACACGATTCACACATGTTCCATTCCTAGTCCTATTAACAGCCTTATTAGATTGCTGAATTGTAACAGCAAAAGCAAAGTACTTAGAGAGATTAGGACTGGTAGTAAAGTGTGCCTAGTGACGGCGTCTGCTAGTGATGATGTTTTCCTGTAAGACATCTAGATCTTGTCGCTGTAGAGCATTGTTCTGTCGTCGGTCTGGTATATAGACCTTAGCGTCATCAGCGTTAAAGTTCTACCCCCTAGGTGTTGTATGCTGAGAGGTCCTTAGAGCAGAGGACTCCTGCAATAGCTGTTGTTCTACTAGGTCGGGAGAGGGGCTTCGAGTATGTGTCTCAAACAGAGCAGGTGTACTGCGAGCAGTAGTCGTTGGCGTAGGCAGTTGTTGGACCTGCTTCTGCAGCGGAGGAGGAGAAGTAGTTTATTGCTGTTGCATTAGCTGCGCAACTACAATAGTATCACTATTGTGTTCCTCCTTAGGAATATATGCAGTCTTAATAATGTAAGGTACTGCTAGTAGAGTAGACGGCTTGTCCTTGTAAAGCTCATTAATAAAACGTACGTTACGTACGCGGATAACACAATTAGTAGCTGGCAGCTATACTTAATAGATGTTTAAGGCATTATAACTAAGAAGGAAGCCCTTAAAGGTGCCGTCTTTAAGCTTGTCTCCTCTTAGAAGGTGCTTGTTTAGCACAAATCCACGGCTTCTAATAGCGTAGAGTTAGGAGAGGTCTAGACAGATGCTAGTGACTATCTCATGTAGTGTACGCTAGTTAATAGATCTTGTAGGCATGATGTTGAGTAGCCTAGCTGCGGTGCAGACTAGCTTATTAGCTAAGGTCTTAGGTAGACTAGCATAGATTCGAAGGACTCTAGCAACTGTAACAATAAGAGCTCCAGCTTGTTCCGCACCCCCTAGCTGTACAGGAGTGTCTAGCGATCTAACTTCGACCTTGATGCTAGCTGATGTTAGGACTTCCTTAGTAGAAGAGCCTAAGTTGGCATCAGTTTGTCTATATCCAACGTCTCTATCCATAAAGACTATAGCTACTTAGTAGCTATATACACGCTCGATCTTGTTAACTAGGCGTGTGATTGCAGGAACAACAGTAGCCTTCTGTTAATCCTTAAGAGTACATATCTTATAGAGCTTTGTGTACTCACTTACTGCATGCAGTGCCTAAACATCACTGTTTTAGCATGCTTCACTATGCTTCTAGAGTTAGATGATATTAACAATGATGCGGTAGAATAGGCGGCAAGCCTTGTTAGCTCTAGGACGGCGGCTAATGTCTTCCTTTATCTTGCCCTAGATGCAAGAGATACAATTATTATTCTACTGTCTTCTATTGCTATGTGTGCCTACGTTGAGACTAGTAGTTAAGTCTCGAAGGTGCTTAATAGCCTGATAGCTTAGGTGTCTAAGCAGCTAATATGCTTGCATAGCAGTGACTGTTTAAGGTAACTTCTCCTAGCTAGACTTTGTGGCTATGCTGTGAAGCTTGTGTTAAGGAGGGCGATTAGCCTCCTTAGCGTCTAGTAGCTAGTGCCTATAGCTGTAGGCAAGGTTAGTAACAACGCTAGAGACCTTGTCCTTGTATAGGATGTTGCGGCCTAAGTTAAAATAGATGCCTAAGCGCTAGCAGCGCCTAAGAGCAAAGAGATTTGTAAGAAATCCTAGCACATATACTACATGTGTGAGCAGTATGTTCTTCCTCACGCTACTACGTTTGACGTTAACTAGCACTTCCCCCTAGGCAAGAACCTAATGTAAGGCAGTGCCTGCAAAGACAACATTAGCGGGTTTAGCATCTGCAGTCTTAACCTAATTAAAGTAGGTAGAGTTGCAGATGTGAACATTAGATCTAGGATTAACAATCTATTAATCTATAAGTGTATTGCTAGTTAGAGCAGCAACCTAAGCTGTGTGAAACGTAGTGTTTGCATAGTAGTCTCTACCTATGTCTGCGTTATTAATCCGGTCTGCGTTAGGCCAGCGCTCCTGATTAGGAGAGCGGGGCTAGTTTAATCCTTCGGCCTGTTTTTCAGCTATTGCGGAAGCCTTAGACACATTAAATGTCTATGCAATGTTCTTGTCCTTATAAAGCTTCCTTGTCTTCTTTAAGACCTTAGGATCTTTGAAGGTATCAAGGCAATTGCGTATTGCTGTCTAGCGTAGCTTAAAGCCTTCTAGACGCCCTCTAGATTTCGGGTTCAAGGTGTAGCACTACAAGACGTTGTGTAGAAAGCTACATAGACATTTTGCTTTGTTTAGCCTTAGTTCAGCGACGGTAAGAGAAGGCGGTATAGGCAGTGTAGGCGGTGTAGGCGGTATAGGCGGTGTGACGTCCTAGGCAACTGCAAAGCTGCCTAGTGCCTTAGTATGCAGCTGTTTTGTAGAGCTCTACCGGCGATAGCGGTTGATTAATCCTTCTAGTGTTAGAGGATCCTTAGTGTCTTCCTTACAGCCAATTATAACTGCAAAATGTTAGCTAGACTAGCTAGCGTCTCTATGCGCTTAGACAGCTTTAATGAAGGTCTACTGTAGGCGGGTACCCTTTATTTCCGCTATGTCCTCTGCCTTGCAGAGTGACGTAATGCGCGAATATTCATTTAACTAGGTGTTAGTACTCTAGTTCTTTAGTTTTAGCTGCACATTCATGTACAGCGTAGAGAGCTCTAGAACTTGCTGTTAACTAGTGATCTTAAAGTGGTCCTAGAGGGTCTTAAGACGTAGACGCACGTCTAGGTCTAGTTTAGTGATAAGGTGTAGCTTTGAGCGAGCCACTGTCCTCATAATCTTAAGGTTAACCTCGCTAATAGCCTTAAGTGTAGCCCTTTGGGCATTTGTCTTGATCTCCCACTTCCTCCACTTGCCTTCTAAGGCTTTATCTAAAGGCTTATCGTTAATTGTTAGAGGTGCTTTTATAGTGGAAGGGTTGCAATATTCCTACACGCTCTTAACAGTAGCATACTACTTCTTTATTAAGTACTAGAGCTTCTAGTTGCTCTGTTTCTCAAGAATAATTAAAGCGCGCGTAATGACATGGTCATCAAACATGCTTAAGAATGCTATAATAGCAAAAAGAGCTGCCTTACTAGTCGGCAGAGAATTAATCAAAGGCGTAGCCTTAATAGGTGTAAGAAATAATCTTAAGGAAGATAGCGTGATGCGGCAATAACTAGCTCGCAAAATAGCGTTCTAGATAATTGCAGGGACAACGTATATAACGTGTGTTGCAATAGAAAAGAGTGAACAATCTTATTTAAGTATTACAGCGTAGTGCGGGGATACCGGGCTTATAACTATAAGATGTGGGAGACAGGGCAAATGTAAGAAGAAGGTCGTTGTATTAAGAGAGCTATATAGAGCGATTATATACACAACATAATAAGTAAGCTAGTGACTAAGAGTTATGTAGAGATGCAATCCACAGTGTACTATGTAAACTAGGGTGCTAGGCTGACATATATCTTACTAAGTACTAAGTATTCTAGATAGTTTAAGATAACTAGAATAACTAGGCTAGTAAAAGGGTATAGGTTAGGTTGGGGTTGGGTTGCCTTACGTAATACCTCAGCCGTAACCCAACCCCAACCTATTTATTTTGCGCTAGTACTAGGTTTAGGTTAGGTTAAGGTGTTAGATTTAATAAGGTATTAGAACCCGATAATAGATGTGATGAATTGATAATAATATTGTCTTCTTCTATTCTCTCTAGTTAAGTGCGGAGTTTAACTAGGTGTTAGATCTAGTACTAGTGTGCTAAGGCGCTTGTGCCGGCCCCTCCTATTTCTTTTAGTGTTAGTAGCCTTACAGCACCCCTAATATCTAATACACCCTCTTAGCTTAGATTTATTTGCAAGCTAGTAACCTTAGGTAATAATAAGGTCCTTAAGTTTTGCTTAAAGTTCTTCTAATTGTGCCTTCTTAGTCACCTTGTGTAGTGATACCTTAACTAATCTAACTTAATAAAGGAAGTTTAGCCACTTGTTGCCTAGCAACACCTTAGTGAAGCTATCTGCAATTATTTCTGATGATTGAATGTATTCTACAGTGATCTTTCTACTTGCAACCTCCTGTCTTATCTAGTAGTTGTGAATGTCTACATGCCTAAGCTTTGTTTAAAGCTTTAATATCTCTTTTGTAACTAGTCTAATAGTCTGCATGTTATTGCACTGAATCGTGATTGTGTTAGATAGAAGCTAGATTTAGAGCTCCTTAAGTAGGCGTGATGTAAAGAGGGCTTCCTTAGCTACTTAGGATAGAGCTAGGAGTTCTGCCTTAGTGGTGGATGTGGTGACAGTGTCTTGCTTGCTAGCTCTCTAGGTAATAAGGCTATTAAAGAGCTTAATTGCATAGCCTTAAGAGCTTTTCCTATCTTATGTGTTGTCTGCAAATAATGCATCACTAGCTACTTAAAGGGTGTCTTCTCCTCTAAGCTGAAGTGCTAGCCACCTTATGTCTAATAGGTATAGAAGGACGCGGTCTGCGGCATCGTAATGCTCTTAGGATAGGTTTAAGAGGAAGCGTGCTAAGCGTAAGGTAGCAAAAGCAATGTCTAGTCTAGTGGTGACTGCAGCAAAGAGTAGTGATCTAATTTTGCGTTAGTATCTGTTGATCTTAGTAGGTGTTGATAGTGAGTTTAAGGGCTTAAGTTCAATAGAACTTATAGGTGTATTATAGCGTAGCTTATGCTTATCTACTAGCCTGTAGATTTTGTCTACGTAGGCAGCTTGTAAGAGATAGATAAGTCCTTTCTTTCTGTCTCTTATTACCTTAACTCCTAGGAACTATTAGAGATCTTCTCCTCTAGTCATATTATAATTGTCCTATAGGAGTTTAACTGCTTGTTGTGCTTTCTTAGCCTTGTGTTTGGCATAGGCTAGGATAATGTCATCTACATAAAAGAAGATAATAATGCTGTCCTTAATTATGCAGCAAGGCTCGTAAGAGACGTGTGTAAAGCTAAGGTCTTTAAGAGTTGTTGTAAACTCCTTCTGCTAGAGCATAGGTAAGATGCGCAATCTATACAAGGCCTTTTAGACCTTAAGGATAATACCTGTCTTCTAGTATCCTTTGGGCATCCTTATGTAGATTTCCCTGTCTATAGTGGCATGAACAAATGCGTTTGTAATGTCATATTGCTTGAGTTCTAGGTTGTGCTTGGCTGCTGTTAGACAGAGCCGATAGTCCACTGATACCTTTCACGTGATCGCGCGTAGCTAGTGCCTTAGCAGCCTCTGAGAGCCTCACAGGCTCTTAAGCGCCTACTAATACACATATCATCATGCTAGATCTTGTGCCCTCTATTAGGTTATAAGCCCTCAACCGCTTACTGCGTAAGAGCTACCTTCTACCATCTGCGCGGTCGCAGCTGCGGCCGCGCAGCTCATTTTCTTCCAGCGCCTGCTGCGCCTACAACGTCACCTTTGCGCCTACAACGAGGGGGTGCTGCGTTTCCCACCTAGATTACCCACCCGCGCAACTCTACTCTTAGCACTTGTTGCAACTACCTTCTACTTCAATTGCCGCAGCAATAGCAAGCGAGCGACACGTTAACAACCTCAACTTTCGCAGCCTAACTACCTACTAAGCCTAAGCGAGGCCACACACACACACACACACACAAAATAAGCAACAACTTCAAAATCTCCCTTCTTATAGGCAACAACGATAACGACAACGCTCTTACTCACTCGCCACTGGCCACCGAGCTGTACACTGCGCCTTGAGCGCCACCGGCTATTAAACACCCTCACCTAACACCTATCCTTGCCTTCCTAGGCATCTCACTATAATCGATCGCTCCTTTGAGGTCTACTTCGCTTATTAGCGCTACTAGCTCTGACCTTTGAGCTCTACCTGCGACGGCAGCTTTTCCGCGACGGCGGCTTCCGCGATTTACTGCGGCTTTCCACGACTTACTGTGGCTACTTCACCTCGAGCGCTACTAATACGATTATTACGACTTACGATACACATGCTTACGAGCTTCTGATTAAAGACTACACCTTTACAACAACGTTAGATTAAGAGGGTGGACACTTGTAGATGGATCTATATTAGCGATCACTAGCTCTAGCTCTCAGTGAGGGGGTGTGTTGGACAGAGCCGATAGTCCACTGATACCTTTCACGTGATCGCGCGTAGCTAGTGCCTTAGCAGCCTCTGAGAGCCTCACAGGCTCTCAAGCGCCTACCAATACACATATTATCATGCTAGATCTTGTGCTCTCTATCAGCTGCAATTGCTATAAGCATGCGAAATGATCTGCTAGCTAGGGTGGCTGCATAGGTATCTTGGGAAGAGATCTGTCTCTGTTAGTCTCCTCTAACTACAAGGCGTGCCTTTGTCAGATAGCAGATCGACCGGATGTAGACTGTAGAGGTCGGAAATCAGGCCTATAGCAGGCTCAGCCAATCAGGAGTCACTGGACTTGGCACAGACAGATCTCAGCTTAAATTAGACGAGCGAGGTCGACACGAAACAAAAACACAACCATCAACTTCTACGATTCCATCGTCTACATCAAAGACTACCGTGAATCTGACAATTAAGAGTCTCACTGTCCTATACAACGACAACCTACAACATGGCACACTCTCTATCGCGCGACGCCTACGTCGTACTACGCGACACAACAAGCTATACAGCCTAGATAATCCAACTGCAGACGCGAGCTGCAGCCCTTGAGATCTGGGGCGCAATAGACCCTGTAGGTACGCAAGTACTGCTAACAGAGCCTGCAGAGCCGCCTATACCAAACGTATCTACGTACACTGCGACGCGCGGCACTCGAACTCCAACAAGGCCGTCTGACCTTGCGACAACAGCTCAGCAAGAGTACAAGGAGGATATCGAACACTATAAGATACTTCTAGATCAATACAAGACTCGCCTGCGTCGATATGAGAAGGAGAGAGCAGCGCTAGTACAGATTATCACGTTCGTACAGTCGACTGTATCGCCTCACCTATCACGTACCTGCTTTCTACCCAATCAAACTCTCCGTGAGTGGGTCACCAACCTCAAACAAACTGTCGGCGTAGACGACAGAGCAGAAAAGGAGCGAGCGCGTGAGCGCTACCTCGCGTCTCTCAGACCTATAAGAACTGCGACAAACTGGGACATATAGCTCGCAGAATACGATTAGGCAGCGACTGAGGCAGAGATCTGTCAGGTTGCTGAGCTAATAGATATCTCAGCAGTAACAAAGGACTTTCTTGACGCCGTAAACAAAGCCAATCCAATTTGGACCAGTACCTTTCAAGATACTGGCCGCAATCAGGCTGGCATGACGAGAAAGGAGATGATGAAACGCTTCCGAGAGAATATGCTGCTGTCTTACCCCCTTAGATTAGGGAAGAACAAGGCTGCCTTTGCAGCAGGTGAGGGCGCATACCTCGCTGACAGTAGTGCAACTACTCAGGGCAACGAGAGGGACGCCTCTCAAGCCGAAAGCGCGCTATCTCAACGGGGAAGAGCCCGTACAAAATACCTATCCAGCTCAAACAAGGCTAAAGGCAAGCAATCTTCAGATCATGACGCAGGCAACCCGGCAGGCACAACGTGTCCAGCTTGTGGACAACGTCACAAGGTTCAGGATTGCTACTATGTTAATTAAGACAACGCTCCTAATTGGTGGAAGCCAAACAAGGCTATACTTAGATTAATCGAGTACAAACGTGAGCACGACACCGCTTTTCAAGGCGTACTAAGAGGTCAGAGCAGGTCGCGCACACAAACACCAGTCACGAAGAAACCTCGAATTAAACAGTCGCACACACTAACTCCTGAGATTATCGACGATTGACTAGAAGGCCGCACGATATCACGCATCAAAGGCGCCTTTACATCCTCCTCCGTCGACGCGACGTCACAATATCCACTCAAACACTCGTTTATCCTCGACTCTGGCTCAACATGCTATATCACGAACGATCCGCGACGAATATCTGACTACTGCCCACCTGCGTACGGAGACTGTATCTGGGCAGGAAACACAAAGATATAGGTGAAAGGATACGGGTCGCTAAGCCTGACGCTGAAGGGACGGTTAGGTGACACTAGACTGATACTGCAGGACGTGGCAATCTGCCTAGATCTGCACTGCAACCTCGTCTCCTTCCGTAGACTCAGGCAAACAGGGATCTGGTGGGACACAAGAAACGATCCTACAACTCTACGAAGACTCGACAACTTAGTGATAGCTGAGCTTATAGAGCGTTATAGACAGTGGGTAATCGAGTACCGCCTAATCCACGCGTCCTACGCTACCCACACAGTCACGTCGCGTACAAAACGCCCTGCAAAGACATCACCTGCAGTCCTTTGGCATAAACGACTAGGACACCCAGGACCAGCTGCTATCGAGCACCTAGTAGGCCAAACTGAAGGGGTGCGCATTAAGGGCATCACGACAGTACAGTGCGACGCGTGCGGACGCTTAAAAGCGCGACGACAGATCAGCCGCGTCCCGCGCCTCAACGACGACAACGGTCCTGGCGAGAGACTTTCTCTAGACTTCCACTCATACGAGGTTCAGGACGTTACAAAGGAAAAGAGCTAAATGCTGATTACGGACGATTACTCAGGATATCAGTGGGACTTCTACTTCACTGACAACCGTACGGCCCTATCGATTATTAAGCTACTTGACGCGTTTCTTGCGTTCCTGCAAGTCCACTTCAATATCAAGGTAAAGACTATTGAGTCTGACAATGAGATCACGACTGTAAAACCAGCAGTACAGCGCTAGCTGGCGTCCAAAGGGGTGACAGTTGAGCCTTCAGCTCTAGACACGCAGGCGCAGAACGGAGGCGCTGAACGCTCAGGGGGCGTTAACAAGGAGAAGTCTCGCGCAATGAGACTAGACGCCAACCTATCCTAGGAGCTCTGGCCAGAGATCACACGAGCTAGAGTATACCTATACAATCGAACACCAAACTACAAGAACTAGTGGAAGACGCCGTACGAGGTCTTCTTTACTAGAGCCGCCCTATCGAACGGTATTGTTACGTCGCCGCGACGTCCAAGCCTGAGACACCTGAAAGCGTACGGCTGCAAGGCCTTCGCCCTCAGCAGTGCGACTCAACGGGGACAATCTCGACTGCAGCGACTAGACTCAAAAGCCTGGGTTGGATACCTAGTAGGATATCGATCCACGAACATCTATCGCATCTGGATTCCCTCACTTGCGAAGGTAATCAGTACACGAGACGTCGTCTTTGACGAGCAAACAGTGTTCAACGGCTAGACAGAGGACCTTGCTAACAACCTGATGAACCAGACGCTAGAGGAGATTGCGACTCTCGTACAGACGATAGAGCTGCCTACTTCTTATGACGTACCTGAGACAGCCTCGTTTTACGAGGACGAGCCAATCGACGCGGCCAACAACTGCAATGAGACAGAAGACTAGGGCGGCCTCTACTAAGGAAGGAAAATCCAAGACTTATATCCGACACCTCCTGATACGCCGCCACCCGCAGCACTACTCGCGCGGTTAATGACACACTACGAGTCTAACTGTACGACACCACACGGGTCGTCCAAGACAGTCCTATAGGCAGCAGCCTTTATAGCAGGAATTCAAGCAGGCAACGTAGGAGTACATGAGGACAAGGTTGTAGACAAGGCTCAGACGATGAGGATGCTCGCGAAAGGCTTGAAGCTCCATCAGAGTCAGCTCCCACCACTACCTACGTGTCGAAGCAAGCTTGAGGACTATCCTATGGGAGATCTCTTCAAGAGAGCTGAAGAAGATCACCTCGCCAGCTATCAGCAGATGAGATCATGGTCAGAGGTCCCTAGACAGTCAATCAAGCTAACAGGACAACAAATACTAGACTGCATGTGGGTGTATACCTACAAACTCGACAAGGAGCACAACTTTGTCAAGTGCAAGGCACGCCTAGTTGTACGAGGAGACCAGCAGAGAAATATCACCACGCAGGACACGTACGCAGCGACACTTGCAAACCGGTCGTTCAGAATGCTTATAGCAATTGCCGCGAAACACGATCTTGAGCTGACACAATACGACGTCACGAACGCCTTTGTACACGCGAGTATTAACCGCGAGATATACATAAGAATGCCGCGAGGATATCAAAAACCTAGGACAATCCTAAAGGTCCAAAAGGCCCTCTACGGACTGCGAGTGTCACCTCTACTCTAGCAGAAGGAGTTTACGTCAACTCTTACAGGACTTGGATTTGACAACGTCCCTCATGAGCCCTGCTGTATGATCAAGGACGGTGTTATTATCTTCTTCTACGTAGACGATATTATCGTCGCGTATAACGCACGCCAGAAGAACGAGACTAATTAGATTATCAGCCGTCTAAAGGAAAAATACACGCTGACTGGAGAAGACGACCTCCAATGGTTCCTAGGAGTTGAGATCGTGAGGAAAAGAGACGAGCGCCTGATATATCTGTCGCAGGCAGCGTACGCTGAAAAGATCAGCCGTCTGATCGACTGTCATAACGTACGACACGATACGCCTATAGCTCTCGCTGAGCTACAGCCTTCACAAAAACTCGCTAGTCCGTCGCAAATTAATAAGTATCAGCGCAAGATTGGATCTCTTCTTTTTGCTGCAGTCACGACTAGACCTGATATCGCCTTTGCAACATCACGACTAGCGCGCTTCCTATCAAATCCTAGTCAGGATCACCACAACGCTGCTGACCGCGTGTTACTCTATCTATTAAAGACAAGGTGGAGGGCACTAAAACTTAGAGGAGGCGACAGACTGCAGATAGCGAGCGACGCGTCGTTTGCTGACAATACAATCAACAGAAAGAGCTTACAGGGCTACGCGATCAAGCTGTTTAGAGGACTAATCGCCTAGAGAGCGAGCAAGCAGGACACAGTCACAACGTCGACAACTAAGGCTAAGTTACTCGCGCTATCGCAGGTGGCAAAGGAGGGCCTATTTATATCACGCCTCCTCAGGGAGCTCAAAGTCTCGCTACCTAAGTTAGCAATCACGATCGAGTGCGACAATACGCAGACGATACGCCTCGTCAACTAGGAGATGTACAAGCTGCAGACTAAACTGCGACACGTAGATATCCACAATCACTAGCTACGACAGGAAAGATCTGCCGGGAAACTCAAGGTAGAGTACGTACAGTCAGCACAGATAATCGCCGACGGCTTCACGAAGGCCCTTCCAGCGATTAAATGGATAGAATTCCTTAATCAGGTTAGCCTCGTTGAGCTGAGCGACCGTTGTATTAATACCGACGCTCGCCTCTATAAGAAACAAAGGCAACTCGACTGCGAGGGCCTCTAGGAGTCTACGTTAAGGACAGCCTCTTAACCAATCTACGCGAGGATCTCCTGGAAGCGTTACTTCCGCATAGGCCTATCTACCTAGCTAGAGCTGCGTTAACGAGAGCGACTAGATACTCGCGCGCACGATCTGTATCACGAGGAGCTAGCTCACACGACGTCTGAGCTAAAGGGGTGTGTTAGATAGCAGATCGACCGGATGTAGACTGTAGAGGTCGGAAATCAGGCCCATAGCAGGCTCAGCCAATTAGGAGTCACTGGACTTGGCACAGACAGATCTCAGCTTAAATTAGACGAGCGAGGTCGACACGAAACAAAAACACAACTATCAACTTCTACGATTCCATCGTCCACATCAAAGACTACCGTGAATCTGACAGCCTTGCACTTAAGGAATTAATAATCCTTATTAAACTTGTAGGTGTATACCTATATATAGTCTAGGACCTAGTGACCTGTTAGTCTAATTGAGGCATAGGATACTTCTCTCTATAATTCTATCTTTTAATAGCTTGCTAAATAGTCGCGTTCTGCTTCTTTGAACAGCTCTCCTATTAGGTGTTCTTTAAGCTTAGTCTTATAAGTTAGTAGAGGTAGGAGCTAACTACGGTGTAGCTTGATGCCTAAGGCAAGCAGCCTCTTTACCTTAGCCTTGTTAACTACTTCTTCTTTATGTTGGCTAACATGTCTAGCCTAAGTTCCTGCTATAAAGGCAGCTGCCTATAGGATAGTTTTAGATAAGCATGACTGCGTTAATCCTATTGCCTTGTTTAGGGTTAACAATGTAGCTAGCAATGCAGCTAGTGGTAGTAGTGATAGTGGAGGTGTTAGGTATTTGCCTATAATCTTTCTCCCTATAATCTTCCTCCCTTAGTAATAGCTAGGTAGATTAGTCTCTTCTTAAGCTGTTGAGTCTTCAGTAGTGTTATTCTTAAAGAATAATTCAACCTCTAGATTAGTTAGTAGTGTTAGAAGCTCTATAGTCTTAATATAAGTTGCAATCTCTTCTAGTGTGCTGTGCATAAGGTTGTCTATTAGGTCCTTAGTCTTGCTATTAAATACTAAGTGCTTATTAAACACAACGTCGCGTGTGCTAATAACCTTAGCTATAGATAGTATCTAGATGCGATAGATGTTAGATGATTTGTATCCAACTA
>MU006239.1:700722-714519 GCA_010093685.1 Ophiobolus disseminans | reverse complement strand
TAGTAGTCTATATCCTCCTTGTAGGCTTTCTAGCCTTAGATTGATAGCATAGATAGGCGTGTTGCCTCCTGGATTCTAGCTGCAGCGCTGTACTAGGATAGTTTAGGCAGGTCTAGCATAACTAGCTTAATCAGGAATAGGACTAGTTCTTCTTTCTTTACATTGTTCTAGATGTTGTAGGCAGCGCAGCGCGCTTTGACTTAAGTAAGCCAAGTAGTCTAGTTATACTAGTTGCTAAGGATAATAGTTGCATCGCGTAGGTTAATAAGCGACATAGTGTAGTTATTGAATAGCTTTTATTAGGTAGCCTTAGTAGGTAGCCTTAGTAGTAGCTTTAGTAGTAGCTTTGGTAATGTAAGGGGTTGAACCTTAAAAAGGAAATAGGCACGACTACATGCACTAGCCCCGGCCAAAAGGCAGGCACAAGTTGAATCAACGGTGTTCAACTTGCGTAGTCGATATTTATACAGCATGAAGATATGTGAGGCGTGACTGCGCCGCTCTTAAACCCACTAGTGGGTCCTGCATGGGTCTAACCCATCACATTACCCCTCACTTAGCTCGCGCTAGCAGGGTACGTGAAAATACTGCTTGCCCCTACAAGTCTCTCGACGGTGTAAGCCAAAGCGACTGGCCAGAGCCAGAATCGAACTTTAGACCTTGGGGTGTTGATTCAAAATGTAAGGGGTTAAACCTTAAAAAGGAAATAGGCACGACTACATGCACCAGCCCCGGCCAAAAGGCAGGCACAAGTTGAATCAACGGTGTTTAACTTGCGTAGTTAATATTTATACAGCATAAAGACATGTAAGGCGTAACTGCGCCGCTCTCAAACCCACTATTAGGTCCTGCATAGGTCTAACCCATCTGTTAGATTGAATAGTGTATTAATTGTGATGATATTTAATAGTATTAATAATCGTGATTGTCGTGTTCCGTGTCGTGTTGCACCACACTGTGTTCTCAGGTTCTGGTTTTTCTAAGGAGGGGTATCTGCATGAGCGCATTCACTTCTAATAGGCCCTGGGCTTTATGCCTAAAAGTACCTTGTATCTGACACTATCACAGGTAAAGGCAGTAAGACTCTTAATTGTTAGATTTAATAAGGTATTAGAACCTAATGATAGATGTGATGAATTGATAATAATATTGTATTCTAGTGTTCTCCCTAGTTAAGTGCGGAGTTTAACTAGGTGTCAGATCTAGTACTAGTGTGCCAAGGCGCTTGTGCCGGCTCCTCCTGTTTCTTTTAGTGTTAGTAGCCTCACAGCACCCCTGATATCTAACAAGCTTCTGCAGAGCCTTACGCCGTGTCTTAGGCAATACTAATTTGCAAAAGTGCGACCATGATTAGCTAGCCCTAGCGTACGCTATTGCTTAGGAATACGAACTGGTCTTCCAGCCTGCTAACGCCATTAAGAGTGCGCCTTTTCCGACCTTTAGCCTGCTACCATAACTACGGGTGTGCTTACTTTTAGCCTAACTGTAGGCCGCGAAGCGCGCGCGCTGTTCATGCTAGAATTATACTGTAGTCCTATAGTGAGAGTGGAAATACAAGGTAAAAAAGTCTAGCAACTAAGAAACATAGTGTATAGCGGGAAAGACAACAAGGTAAGCTAAAAGCTAAGAGACGAGCAAGTTTGTGCCGTGATATAACACGAGAAAGACCACTACTAAGATTAACCCTAAGCTCAGCACTAGGCTGGTAAATAGGTATAGGTTAGGTTAGGGTTGCGTTCAGTCACGTGATGACCCAACTATGACCTAACCCTAACCTATATTTTTTGCGCTAGTATGGGTATAGGTTAGGTTGTAGTCGCACTAACCTGTAGTTAGGGTTAGGTCGCACGGACTGGGTTACAGTTAGGTTATGTATTAGTCTACTTTTATTAGATATTAGGGGTGCTGTGAGGCTACCAACACTAAAAGAAACAAAAGGGGCTGGCACAAGTGCCTTAGCACACTAGTACTAGATCTGACACCTAGTCAAACCCCGCACTTAACCCGGGAGAACACGAGAATACAACAACATTATCATCAATTCATCTTATCTATTATTAGGTTCTAATACCTTATTAAATCTAACAACTTTTCATTTGTAGAGTTCTTAAGATAAGGACAAGGATAGGGACAAGGATAGGGACAAGAATAGGGACAAGGATAGGGATGAACACGGGGACTCAACACCCTCGTATCGGCAGCTTCTAGTTTGAAAATAGATTAGGCTAACACTATTTAATGAACGACTCAAGACAAATAAGCAATTAAGTAGACGTGGTGCGCGTGCATAAATATTAATTGTTTTAAAATTTTGTTACGTTCATGTAATGCTGTAGGCTAAGGTGTGATAAAAAGACGTGATAACCTAGTGCACAAACCCCACACTGAATTCAACAGCACTTAACCTGTAACAGCGCAGGCAAGATCAAAGATATCCAAATGCGGTGTGAATCAACTTAGAGGCATATGGAAGTGCGTGGAGGCTCAGAAACCTTAGATTATCTAACAACGCCGATAGGCCTTGAACCCTAGGATATAAAAAAACTACTAAGCTATCTACAGGACTAGCTTGACTAAATACACCTGATGAAACATGCACCCTTCCTCGTAGGATCCGGAGGATCCGGAGTCGGGCCGGATGCAAAGCGGGGTTGAAGCGGACCCGATACAGGGACAATGTGGAGGCAAGTGGAGGCAAAGCCATAGAATAAGGTGTTTGCAACCTCGTTACACAACCCAGCTGGGTACCCCTAACCTAACCCCAGCCCATCGTCCGTGCGACCCTATCCCAACCTATACCCAGCCTAAAATAACCCTACCCAACCTCTACCCATAGCCCGTGCGACCCAACCCCAGCCTCAACCCAAAATCCGTGCGACCCCTACCCAACCTATACCCAGCGGTGGGTACCCCGAACCCATTTACCAGCCTAACCTAGGCTAAGCACCTTCTCCTGCTACTGCACTAACTATTGCAATAGCTGCTCTGCCTCTATATACTTCTACTGCTTGTAAAGCGTGCGTGCTAGCTAGAGTTTACTTGCAAGCGTGTTAATGTCTTTGGCGCCTAGCACCTTCTCCCGCTGCTAGGCTAACTGTTGCTATAGCTGCTCTACCTCCGCATACTTCTCCTAATCAAAGTATTCTCTCCCTAGCTTGTACTCCTTTTCCTCTGTATCTCTCGTCTTGAACAAGAACATGGCTCCTACCAATTGTAGAAATGCGTCAGATGGTTGGCGACAGATTTGGATCGGCTATGTTTGGTATGGATGGCGGCGAAGTTTGTAGGAAGGAGAGTAACCTAGTAAGAAGCATGAACACATGAATACGAACAATCGTTTCGCACGAGGCTTCGGTGCTGGTAGTGTTAGCAGGCAGCGCATGTGGTGCGCATGCAGGACGGCCCAGTCCCCAACCTTTAGCTGGTGGGCTGTGCTGCCGCCTCCACTGGAGGGGGCATCTTAGTGTGCAGCTAGATCTCGTCGTCGACGGATCGCCACGTCTACGTCAGCTTCATTTGTGTCAACGCATGATCTACACCCAATAGAGAGCTGGCTGCGGAAGCACATAATATGTGTTAGAAAATACCACCTCGGGAGAGGAATTCTTAGAAGGCCGACCCAGGATCCATGCTAAGCACGGGCCACTGCAGACCAACTAATCGTAGTTCCAATGCCGAGGGGTAGGCCTGTGGTGATTCGCTGCTGAATAGGATCCCTCACAACACACAAAATTACTCGAAAACGAATGCTGGACTATAGTGGGCATTGCTAACTGTGTATTGCAATATCCACTATGAAAACGACAGCGCTAACCAAAGAATTCGTCGCGGAAATCATATTGCTTCAGTAATGTGCTCCAACTTCTTCACAAGATCCAGTTCGGTAGCTTTTTGTAGCCCCACAGGGTATCGGACTCAGGCTTGGACTTAGTATTCATTTCTAGGCAGCGCTCAACAATGTCGCGTAGCGAATCGCCACATGCAGAGGCAATATGCTGCAAGCAAGAGTCGGCATCTGTTGCGTTTCTCGTGAACGGTTTCTGCAGAAGCCGGGGCTGTACAGTATTCCTAGAAGCGTCAACGGCTTAGCCTCCGGGAGGTTCTCTAGTCCTACTACGTTCTCGATAGGCTTCTAGCGTGCAATTTCGGTCATCACAATACCTAGGCTGTAGATGTACAATTTGCGATAGCTCCCGTCTGTCTGGCTAGATTGTGCGTTCGGATGACGGTAAATGTCTTTGGCAGGTTCGAATCCGGGTTTCTCGGTCCATTGGTCCATGTTGCTTGGACGAGAAAGGTCGAATCCAGAGACGAACGGCGCGTCGAGATCCAACGATCCAGATGAGGAGAAGAAGATAATGTTGTCCGCTTGCAACGCCTTATGCAGCCAGTTCACCGCATGAAGGCTGTGTACGCAACGTGCCAGCACTGCACACAGCACCACACGTGCGCTGAGTGAGGGTTTCGGGGTTTGACTAAGCAACTCTCGCAGAGTAGCGATCTTGGACTGTGTAGGGGATGGTCCTTCAAATACAACACCAAAGCGAGTCGCACCATCTGCGTCTGCAGTCTTGATATACCCAAGACATAGTGCTGCTCTGAAGCTATCTGGCTTCACCGAGCGTAGGAGATCCGTCAAAAGGCGGATCCGCCACAGGATCTGCGCGTCATCGGGGCGTATAGCACTGCCCTCCGGAATGTCCTTCCACTCTATCCAGACACTCCTACCATAATAAGTGGCCCATGTCCGTTTCTGTAGGTTCTTTGCCTCATGCATCCCTTCCTCGAACTGGAAGTCGGTCAGTGGAAGTTCTGTGTCGATGAAGTTGCTCAAGTCTGGAGCAGCGGTATTGTCATTTAGCTCGTTTATCTTGGTGAGCTGCATCTTGACCTCGGCTAGATGTCTCATGTCAGCCTGGCACCTCAGTTCACATGGTACACTGTGGACTGTATCTCCACGTGACTCTTAGTCACTTGCTTACTCATCTTGGTTGTGTATATAATCGCTCTCCGTAGCTCTTTCAATACAACAACCTTCTTCCTCTTTTTGCTGTCACCTACATCTGACAGTTATGAGCCCGGTATCCCCGCATTACGTTGCGATACTCAATTAAGATTGTTCACTTGTTTTGATCACACTTCACGTTGTTGTATACGTTGATTAAGTGGATCAGTTTGCGCGTTGTTGCCATCGCATCACGCCACCTTTTGAGATTATTTCTCATATTCAACCAAGGTTCAAACCTCTTTTCTCTGCCGACTTGCAAGGCAGCTCTTTAGCCATTATAGCATCCTCAAGCACGCTTGACGATCACATCGTCACTCGCGCATCGATCATTCTCGAGAAACAGAGCGATTGGAAGCTCTGGTACTCGATGAAGAAGCAGTTCGCCACCGTCAAGGGCGTGTGGGATTACTGCAACCCTCTCACAGAGAAACAACCTCCAACAATCGACGATGAGCCTTCAGATGAAGCCACAGAAGGCGCGTGGAGGAAGTGGGAGATCAAGACAAACGCCTAAAGGGCAACTCTCAAGGCTATTAGCGAGGTCAACCTTGAGATTATGAGAACTGTAGCTCGTTCAAAGCTGCATCTTATCACTGAGCTGGAACTCGACGTTCGATTACGGCTCAAGACTCTCCAGGATCACTTTAAGATCACGAATCAACAGCAAGTCCTGGAACTTTCCACGATGTACACCGATGTACAGCAGAAGCGGAAGAACCAGAGCATCAGCACCTGGTTGGACGAATATTCCCGCATTGCGTCACTCTGCAAGGCAGAGGACATAGCAGAAATGAAGGGGACTCGCCCACAGTAGGCCTTCATCAAAGCAGTCCAAGCGCATGGAGACACGGACTGGTCAGGCCAGCATTTTGCTCTTCTGATTAGTTGTGAGGAGGACGCTAAGGATCCTCCAACACTCGAAGGTTTGATCAACCGATACCGCCGATGGATTTCCACCAAACGCGTTCAGACTAGCGCTCTTGGGAGCTTTGCGGCCCAAGACGCCACCCAGGATACCCTGGATATCACCCAGGCGGATAAGCCGAAGCGACAAGAGAAGTGCGTGTGTGGCTTAGATCATGACGCATTAAGGTGCTTTATCCTGAATCCAGAGGCTAAGGGTCGCCCAGAGGGCTACAAGCCTCACAAAATAGGATTGGCTAAGATTCTGCGTGCTTTCAAGAATCCTGAGCTCTTGAAGAAGGTCAAGAAGCTCTACAAGGACAACAACATTTGTTGGACGTTTGACATTGCCAAAGCTTCCGCAGCTTCCGCAGCTTCCGGAGGTTCCGGAGGTTCGGGAGCACCCGAGGATCGGGCTGAAACGCACCAGGATCGACGCCCAAATGCTGATCGGATTGATGACTCCGATCACAGCAGAGATTACTACGCAAATACTGCGTTTCACATGGCTCAGATCGCCACTCCAACCGGCAGTACTCTCCTGGATAGATGGATTGTGGATCCTGGTTCTAATGTTCACATATGCAATTCGACCCACTTCAACTGGGTCAAGACTGCTGATGCGTCACCTACTGACGTTGTTTTTGCTGGCACCGCTGCTCACCAGGTTGTCGCCTAGGGGGAGGTGTTAGTCAATGTTAATCGAGGAAACGTGAGGAAGGATCTCCTACTTACTCAAGTAGCGTATGTTCCAGGCTTTCTTACCAACCTCTTTGCACTTGGGCAATGCCGACGCTTAGGCATCCATTTCGACTCAGGACGCAATATCCTGTACAAGGAGAAGATCTCTAATATTGTCGCCAATCTTGCCTATCATCATGGCCATTGGCTACTAGACGCCGAGGAGGCAGACCGCCCACCTCGTCACGAGCTACTCAGCATGGCTGTCAAATCAAGCCATGCAAATGCACCGCAAACCGTCACTGCTATGCGAGCCCATCAGCTGCTTGGCCACCTAAGCTACTAGGCTATCGAGCACCTTGGAGACTCAACTACTGGTCTCAAGGTGGGCACTAATGGTGATGGTGATTAATGGACAGATGAATGCATTCCATGCATCCAGGGTAAAATGAAGGAAGACGTCAGCCGTCGTCCTAGGGCAGACAAAGCCTGTCGCCCGTTCTATCGCATTATTGTCGACATTATCCAGTTGCAAAAGCATGGTGAGTCATGCTACAATAGAGATGTCTGGGCACTACATGCTGTATGTAAGTACACTAAGCTCCATGAGATATGTACTCTTCAGGATCGACACAAGAGTACTGTGGTTCCTGCTATTACTCGACTTATTAACAAGATTGAGCGGGTATATGGCTACCAAGTAGCCATAGTGTTCATGGACGGAGATGTTAGCTACGGACGAGCTGAGGCTCACTTAGGCTCCTCTGCAAAGGAGAAACTCGAATCAGCTGGCATCAAGGTTGAGGTCAGATCTCCTGACACTCCTGCACAGCTAGGGGGTGCGGAACGAGCTGGAGCTCTTATTGTCACAGTCGCAAGAGTTCTTCGAATCTATGCTGGTCTACCTAAGACCTTAGCTAATAAGTTAGTCTGCACAGCGGCCAGACTGCTCAACGTCACGCCTACGAAATCTATCGACTGGCGTACACCACATGAGATGGTTACTGGCGTCCGCCCAGACCTCTCTTGACTCCACGCTATTAGAAGCCGTGGATTTGTGCTTAACAAGCACTTGCCAAGAGGAGACAAACTCGAAGAACGCACCTTTGAAGGATTCCTCCTTGGATACGATGCCTTAAATATCTTTCGAATATAGCTACCTGCCGCAAATCGAGTTATCCGCGTACGCGATGTACGTTTCATTGACGAGCTTTATAAGGACAAGCCGTCTAATGCACTAGCGATGCCTCATATTGTTGAGGTTGCGCACATTCTAGAGGAGGAATACGATGGAGATACTATTGTCGTGGCACAGCCTATACGACAGCGATAGGAAGTAACCCAGCCTGTCTTACCACTAGTTCAAGTCTCAGAGAAGGACTATGATAGTGACACTATTATAGTGTCTCAGAAACCTATTCGTCAACTCCTCTCTCCATCACCTACCGTACGAGGCACTGCTACCCCGGAACAACGATTTTCAAGTCCATCTCCCGACCTAGTGGAACAACAACTTCTACATAAGTCCTCTGCGTTCAGAGACACTCCACAGAGGACACCTGGGGGGTGGAACGAGGACGCTGATGACGCTGAGGTCTATATACCAGACTGACGACAGAACAATGCTCCACAGCGACGAGATCCAGATGTCTCACAGGAAAATATCATCACTGGCAGACGCCGTCGCCAGGCGCACTTTACGGCCAGTCCTGATCTCTCCGAGTACTTTGCTTTTGCTGTTACAATTCAGCAATCGAATGAGGCCATACACGCCTCTCAACCTAAGACTGGAAATGATCCAACTCGCATCCATCGCGATGACCTGCCTCCTCCACCACGTCACTGGAAGGAGCTCAAACAGCACCTACATAGGAAGCAGTTCAAGGCTGCTGCCCATACTGAGTTCAACGACTGCTGGAATAAGGGCACATTTGCTACGCCAGACATCACAGTCTCATACGTTGATGATGCTGTACCCTTGATGTGGGTATTTACCTACAAGTTTGACGAGGATGGGTATCTGCTCAAGCACAAGGCCCGACTCGTTGTCCGTGGAGACCTACAAGAGCAGTATGGCGATACCTACGCAGCCACTCTTGCTGCTCGCCTTTTCCGAGCTCTCATGGCTCTTGCATGCGCTTTCAATCTGAAGGCTATGCAATATGATGTGCCGAACGCTTTCCTCAATGCTACCCTGGATCGTACTCTCCATGTGAGAACTCCAGACGGATTCCAGGACAGATGCGGCCAAACTCTCCGTCTTCTTCGCGCCCTGTATGGCCTGAAAGAAGCACCTCGCCTATGGGCTATTCACTTCCAAGAATCACTACGGAAACTTGGATTACACCCTGTTCGAGGCTTTCCATGCCTCTGGATGAATGAGAGAGTCATTCTATTCTTCTACGTGGATGATATCATCATCCTTTACCATCCGGACTACCAGAATGAGTTCAAGAAGCTTGAGCAACAGCTTATCAAGCTCTATAATCTACGCCAGATAGGAGACGTCAAATGGTTCCTTGGTATCCGAATTGAGCGCGTGCTTTCAACCCGCCAGCTCTACCTTATACAGGATTCATACATTGTCAAAGTCTGTACACAATTCGATCTTCTTCGTACTGATGGCAAGTACCCTTCAACGCCTTTCTCATCAACTTTGAGGCTTTAACCTTTTGATGGCATTTCAAAGCCTGTGGACACCAAGACCTACCAACGCCTTGTAGGCAACCTGGCCTACATTGAGGTCATGACGCGACCAGACGTCGCACACGCTCACTCATTGCTTGCACGGTTTCTCACGAATCCGGGACCTATCCACCTCTCGGAGGTCAAGCACGTATGGCAATACTTGTATGGTACAAGGTACCTTGCTATCAGTGCTCGAGGGGGTGAGCCAACACAGACCTATGCCACTAAGGTCGATTCAACTACTCCAACATTCTTTGGTGCTTCTGATGCATCATTTGGAGACGATGTGGAGACTCGTCGATCATCTGCTGGATACGTCTTCATGCTCTATGGCATGCCTATTGACTGGAAAGCCACTGTGCTTCGATCAGTCACTCGATCCACCACTGAGGCAGAACTATACGCACTTTCTGCTGCTGGTGTTGAGTCTCAATACTGGGACCGCTTTTGCCGCAACATCGGCTTCACGCTTCATACCAAGAAAGCTCTCTGGTGTGACAATGCTCAGACTGTACGCCTTGTTGAGGGTGACGCTGATCGCATCCAAACAAAGCTTTGTCATGTTGATATCCATCAGATGTGGCTTCGCCAGGAAGTAGACTCTGGTAGAATCACTGTTGAATGGAGGCCTACTGCTGAGATGCCTGCTGACGGCTTTACAAAGTTGCTTCCTCGACAGAAGCATGAGAACTTTATTTGCCAGCTTGGCTTGAAGGACATTTATCACCTTATTGTCAAGGACTCTCCATGTCCGGTACCCCTTGTTCAGCCAGACTAGATGCGCAACAGGTGCACGCATTATTTCACTCTCTTTATTTTTTGCTGTTTATGAGGTTTCCATCCAACATGGATACCTCAGGGGGTGTGTCAGCCTGGCACCTCAGTTCACATGGTACACTGTGGACTGTATCTCCACGTGACTCTTAGTCACTTGCTTACTCATCTTGGTTGTGTATATAATCGCTCTCCGTAGCTCTTTCAATACAACAACCTTCTTCCTCTTTTTGCTGTCACCTACATCTGACATCTCAGATAGCTTTTCTTCTTGTCCTGTGTCGCCTGCTCTTCCATAACTGCGTGAGACAATGCATTGCTCACTGGATCAGCTCCCAGAGGAAGATTATGTTGGTCCCCTGCTGCTAGAGAGAGCGCCTTAACAAGAGCTGCAAGATCGACAACGTCATTGCGAAGCTGCAGGATTTCCAGATAGGCCGTAGTCATTGAATCTTGCAGTCTCCAGAGCTGCGAGCTGTCTAACAGCGTGATAAGGAACGAATTCAGGCTCTCAACTTTTGCAATCAGCTTTTCAAACGAATCTTTATCTATAGCCGCCCAAACGAGACGTCTAGGCTCTACCACGATTGTCCGCAAATTCTTGGCCGTTTGAGCGATGCTCCTTCCTAGTCCGCGAACACGAGCGGCAGCGTCTGCTCTCTTGCTCGTAGGTGTCACTCTGGTTGACTGCCTGTCGCTCGTCGTCATACAGAGAAGGCTTATTAGATCGCTGTCTGGCTCCGAGTAGTCGTCCCAGTCAATACGACTCTCTGCCACGATCTTCTCATATTTGCCGTTGGCTGCTGTATAGTTGTCGAACAAGGCCTTGATTTTAGCAAGCCAGCTTCCAGGGCGAAGTTAAGGAAACGCTGTTGCTCGATGTGGAGACGAACAAGAAGGTAGTGGTGTGTTTGCGGTAGGTTCGTTGCCTCGTTGTACAGTTTATAGCCTGCAAGACATTAGCTCGGAACGTACATGTTCAGAAGTTTATGACCTTTGACACATTCGTCCGTGAGTTGGATGATCAGAGAGGTCACGCCAACGGCAGCGCCAAGAACGGAGAGTGGGTCCCCCATCACTAAAGAACTGGTCTGGCTGTTAGAGATGTAAAAGTGTTCGAACTATGCTAGGCGATTCTTTTGCGAGTCCTAGGTTTGAGGCCGAACCCTGTCGGCGAGGAGATCTCGCTACACGCAGAGATGCTGTCGCCTGTTGTGGCGCTAGCCCAGCGCGCCAGCTGAAGCTGCATGCACAGCGCCATGACCTGCCGCCACTACACCCACCACTATAAGCATCACCACGATCAGCGGAGCCTCGTGGGAAACAATAGGTCATGTTCATGTCTTCCTAACTCCTGCCAGACAATGCTCATTCCTACGACCTTCGCCGCCGTCCACATCGAACATAACATATCCAAATTTGTCGCCAACTGTCTGACGTATTTCTACGATTGGTAGGAGCTATGTTCTTGTTCAAGACGAGAGACACAGGGGAAAAGGAGTACAAGCTGGGGAGAGAATACTTTGATCAGGAGAAGTACGCAGAGGCAGAGCAGCTGTGGCGACATTTGGCCCAGCAGCGGGAGAAGGTGCTAGGCGCCAAAAACGTCAACACGCTTGCGAGCAAATTCTAGCTAGCATGCACGCTTCACAAGCAGCAGAAGTACATAGAGGCAGAGCAGCTGTTGCAACAGTTAGTGCAGCAGCGGGAGAAGGTGCTTAGCCTAGGTTATAAGGGCACACTTGCAAGCAATAAAACTCTTGCGGAAGGTAGTCCTTGCAAAGGCGCCGCTATCTGCCCTAACAAACGGCCTCGCAGAGATCGTGTTTAGCCAACTCAGCGACTTCTTCACTAAGGGCAGCCAAAGGCAAACAGCATACACCGACTCTGAGATTCAGCAGGTCTTGCTCTTGCTAAATTAAGTCAACCTGTAATGGAGTAAAGTGCCAAGAACCTACATGGTTCTTTGGATCATCGACTGCCTAGACCTCCTTGACGCCTTTATTGACCTAGCCGTCTCTGATTACTGGCTCCTCTTCACTGAGCAAAGCCTTCTGCTACATCTTTGGCCCGGCAAGCGCTCGCAGTTTGTGGGTGCGCAGAACCTGGTGATGACCATGTCTATGGATCTTGAGAGGGGTGAAAGGGGCTCAATTTTGTCACAGAATTGAAAGTTGAGCCCATGTCGCTCCGGCCCGACGATAGATCACGACGCTCGCGTTCCAAGTCGCCTGGTCGCGAGCGGTCGCGGTCACACAGTCATGTACGACATGCGGCTGACGGGGGAGCAGGCGGCCACAGCTACGAAATCAGGCAGCCACTTGCGACGTGAGTAGACGGGGGGTTCGCGCCGGGGGTGTGATATCCAGGGTCGAAGCAGACGAACACAGCTGAGAATGGCGGCCAGACACGACGCCTTAACCATGGGCAACTATTCAGACCTGCCCCTCGATCAGCGCCCCGGATACGCGCCAATGCCAACCCCGGGCGTCCAGTACGCGCAGCAACACCAACCGGGCAGCGTCCAGTATGCGCCCACCGCCCAGCAGTTCGCATACACGGCCGAGGAAGCATACCGAGGCATCGCAGACAGGCTGGAGCTGCCTAGGCGACATGACCCAAAGGCCGACGTGCTGCGGCTGGTGAGTGACTGGCTACACAACGAGGCGAATGGACGATGGACGATGGTGCTGGACAATGTAGACGACGTGGCTACCTTCTTCCCATCGCAAAAGCGCAAGCAGCATGAGCCAAACCAGGCGATACCAACATCGCTAGCAGCCTACCTCCCCCAAAGCCGCAACGGATCTATACTGATTACCTCGCGTAGCAAAGATGCGGCCGCTAGGCTGGCTGGCGGCTACAACAGCATCAAGGAGGTTCTTACAATGGACGAGGACCAAGGTGTACAGCTGCTCTGCAACAAGCTGCAGCCTACATCGACCGAACATGGAGCTGCAGCGGATCTGGTACGTGCGCTTGACTGCATGCCACTTGCCATCAGCCAGGCAGCGGCCTACATTCACCGGAGGGCGTGCATGACGATCACTAGATACCTGAAGGAGTTTTGCACAAATAGCATGAAGAAAGCGAGCCTACTCAACTGGGATGCGGGCGACCTGCGACGGGACAAGAGCGCATCGAACTCGGTCGTGACGACGTGGCAGATGTCTTTTGAACAGATTCGGAGAGAGCGGCCATCGGCTGGCGACCTGCTGTCGCTAATGAGCTGCTTCAACCCGCAGGGAATTCCAGAGTGGATATTACGGAGTCACAGCAAGAGTGTACCAAAAACAGACAACACAGACGAGGTTGACACCTCGTTCGACGAGGACCTCGACCTTCTGCGGGCGTATTCTCTTGTAGCAGCAACGGCTGGAGCAGAGGCGTGGGAGATGCATGCTCTAGTGCACTACTGCACACAGGTGTGGCTTTCTACTTTTAGCAACCCGAGGCAATGGAACCAGGTGTTCGTAGCACTGATGGCAAGCGAGTTTCCACAAGCAGACTTCGAGAACTGGTCTAAGTGCGAACAGCTGCTTCCGCACTGCGATGTGCTGTGTGAGGCCGAGCTGTTTGACAGGGAGTCTGTGAAGAGATGGGCTGGGATGCTCAATCACATTGCACAGTACATGCAAGCAGCTCTAGGAAGGTACAGCGAGGCGGAAACGCTCAACCGGCGGGCGCTAGAAGGGCTTGAGAAGGAACTGGGAGTACGCCACCCAGATACCCTGACAAGCGTG
>MU006239.1:629529-700073 GCA_010093685.1 Ophiobolus disseminans | reverse complement strand
ATCAGGGCAAGTACGAGGAAGCAGAGAAGCTGAACTGGCGAGCGCTGGAAGGGAGGGAGAAGGAGCTAGGAGTACGCCACCCAGACACGCTAACATCTGTATACTGCCTCGCTCACCTACTACACACATTAAAGCGCTATGCAGAGGCTGCAGAGTTGTACCAATGCGCATACGACGGGCGCGTACAGATGCTTGGCCCTCAGCACCCACGTACCATCGCCTGCGGCAATCATTTCTTAGCTCTGCAGCAAAAGAGAAAGCAAGCTGCGCTAGAAGAGATTTAAGATCCTGCACGTACAGTATAGTAATAAAGAGCCTCTAGCTGCGCCTAATTCTGTTAGAAGCGCATTTCTTTAATCTCTAAATTGTATAACGTAGGGGACGGGCGAGTGGCAAGCTCTACCAAGACCCCACCAAAACGTACTCTACCAACAGTACAATCGCGATGCCTCAACACAACCTATCAGAATCAACTCAAAAAGAAGCTCAGATACAGCTTGCGCTTCAGGCTATCCAACGCGACGTGAATCTCTCAATACCGCGCGCTGCAGCGATCTACAAAGTCGCTGAAAGAACGCTCTACCGACGACGCGCTGGAACTCTCTTTCGACGCGATTGCAAGCCCAACTCAATGAAGCTCCTTAAGACAGAGGAGGACGTGATTATCCAGCATATACTCGACCTTGACGCGCGAGGATTTCCGCCCAGGCTTGCGGCCGTCAAAGATATAGCTGATTCCTTGCTCGCTGAGCGGCACCGCAACCCAGTTGGTCAGAACTGGGCTAAGACCTTCATAAGGCGTCAGCCAGAGCTCAAAGTCAAGTTCAATCGCAAGTACGACTACAAGAGAGCCTTGTGTGAGGATCCTGAGGTTATTCGAGGGTGGTTTAAGCTTGTAGAGAACACGAAGGCGAAGTACGGCATCCAAGATAAAGACACCTACAACTTCGACGAGTCTAGCTTCATAATGGGCATAATATCAACAGGCGCAGTCGTCACAGACTCTAAGTGTCGAGGACGGCTAAAGAGCGTTCAGCAGGGCGACCGAGAGTGGACGACGGTGATCCAGGGCGTCAACGCTACAGGGTGGGCCATTCCACCCTTCATCATCTTCCAAGGCAAGCACTATCTCTCTGCTTGGTACAAAGAAGAGGATCTACCTCAAGACTAGGTTATTGCAGTCTCTGAGAACGGCTGGACAACTAATGAGCTTGGTCTGCAGTGGTTAAAGCACTTTGATGAGCATACAAAAAAGCGTACTGTTGGGACAGTATGTTTGCTCGTTATCGACGGCCATGAGAGCCACGACTCGCTCCAATTCCAGCAGTACTGCAAGGATAACAAGATTATTACTCTCTGCATGCCTCCTCACTCGTCATACATCCTCTAGCCGCTTGATATAGGCTGCTTTGCGCTATTAAAGGTCGGGTATAGCCGCTAAGCCGAGAACCTAATGCGCAGCCGGATCAACCACATCACGAAACTCGAGTTCTTGCCGTGCTTTAAAGCTGCTTTTAACGCTGCTATCACGAAGAGCAATATCCTAGGAGGGTTTCGAGGCGCTGGCTTAGTTCCACACGACCTAGAGGCTGTGATATCGAAGCTCGACGTCTGCCTGCGCACCCCTACGCCACCTACCGTCGACGTCACTCTCTGGTAGTCGCAAACACCTAGCAATACCCTTGAATTTGGATCGCAATCGAAGCTAATTCGAGAGAGGATTCAGCGACATGTAGATAGCTCGCCTACTTTAATAGTTGACGCCCTTAACAAGCTCTCAAAAGGCGCTGAGCGGATAGCGCATTTATTGGTGTTAATGCGCAACCAAGTCGCTGAGAATAAATTGTGTGCAGGAACTGGAAATCGATTTTGGTCAGCACTATACCTACTGAATCGAATGCGATAGAGGCAAGCAGACTCCGCAACAATCAATCTGAATTGGCTCGATTGATTGACTTGATTGGTTATAACCAAGTTAATCAATCCAAGCTGGCCTTATACAAATTTAAACATGTTGCCAATCAATTCAATCTACAGGACGAAGATTGATTGACTTGATTGGTTGTTTTAGTGCTATAGTTGAGGTTTTTAGAGGTGCCAGGGCCTAGGTGTCGCAATACTTTTTTAGTGTTGTAACTTAGTTGCACTATCTGAACTTAGATTAGCCTACTTTTTCTTCTGCCTCTGCACCTATCGCGTTCACGTACACCTATTTCATCACCTACCTGCTGCTACTTTCTAAATTGCAGTTTTTGTCCATACAGACGCGTTTTTGGTGTTTCCAATATGTCCTCCGTCGCTCCCAAACGTTGCGCTCCGCCATCGTCATCCCGAGTCGCCAAACGCCGTAAAGCTCCATCGCAGCGTCCGTCTCAGCGTCTATCGCAGCGTCCATCGCCATCACTGTCACCCCCAGCTGCTGCGAGCCAGGCTACAACGTTCGAGACGCAGTTGTTAGAGTCGCAACTGGAAGCGGAGATCGCGCAGCCTGATGGCAGCGAGCTCGGTACGGTGGCTACAACAGAAGCTGGAGATGGAGAAAGAGACGGAGATGATAGTGATGGTGATAACTTTGATGGCATTGATTGGGCACGCTTGAAGGGCTTTATAAAGCCTTTGACGACTCAACGCCGCGGTGTAAAAAGCTAGATTTTTCGACATGGCTATCGGGTTGTTGAGCGCAACAACCCAAGTAAAATCTGGTTTGTGTGTAAGCACTGCCATACTCACAAGGTTATCGACGCTGGCGGCGGTGGATTATTTGACGTAACAAAAGCTACAAGCGCTGCTGCTAATCATCTTGGCCAGCAGCGACGAGGCCACGCGCTGTCAAAAGATGGCATCAAGCAGCGTCAACAGACTAGCAGGCAGCTATCGCTGCGCCAAGCTATAGGCTCTGGTGTTGAGGTTTCCCAGCATGCCGCGAACGCGATGGGCAACTTCAACATACAACGCTTTCGGCAAGCTGCAGTACTTTGCCTGCTAGACAACAATTTGCCAATGGAGCTGCTCGCGCAGCCTTCCTTTCGAGATATGATTAGCATTGCTAATCCGGAGGCGGAAGCGGCGCTGTGGGTGAGTCCTCGCAGTGTTGCTACGTATGCGATGCGCCTGTTCCGCTACCTACAACCGCAGGTCGTCCAGGCACTGTCTGCTTCAGTTAGCAAAATACACGTCAGCTTTGACGGCTGGACGACAAAGGGCGGAAAGCGTAGTTTTTTTGGCATTGTTACTCACTTTGCTAACGCTTCCGGAGTAATACGAGACCTGCCTATCGACCTGCCGCAACTCGCAGGCGCCCATACAGGCGACGCCATTGCTGCGACAATCTCTAAAACACTCGAAGCTTATGGAATTACTCCAGAAAAGCTAGGTTACTTTGTACTCGACAACGCCACCAACAACGACACAGCAATCGCCGCCTTAGCGGTTGATTACGACTTTAACCCAACCCATCGACGCCTCCGCTGCGGCCCTCATACGCTCAATCTTGTTGGGCAGGCTATCATATTTGGTGCTAATACAGAGTCCTATGACAACGTTGCAGAGCAGCTCGATACAGAGGTTGTGTACATGCAGGAGTGGCGCAAACAAGGGCCACTAGGCGTACTAATTGACGTCATCAACTACATCAAAACACCACAACAGTACGAGCTTTTTCGAAGTTTTCAGCACGCGGCAAACGCTGAGCTGCCCGCTGGCCAGCGTCTCAAAGTACTCGAGCTAGTTAAGCCAGTTGTTACCCGGTGGAACTCCTATTACGCTGCTTTTCGACGCGCTACTTAACTTTAGCCTGCCTACAACGCTTACGCTGAGCATCACATTAACTAAACTACGCTGAACGATCGCCGCGCTGCCTAATAGGGTAGTAGGCAGCCCGACGCTCCTAGCTGGATGAGATCAACTAGGTTAACAGCTGCGGATTGGGCAGTAATAACGGAGTACCAGGACTGCTTAGAGCCGCTCAAACTTGCTACAGAGCGACTAGAAGGACGCGGCAAGGCAGGCAAATTTGGTGCTATATACGAGATCATACCAGTATATGAGTACGTTCTTGGTGCGCTCGAAGCGCGTACGCGCCCATTTAAGCAGGTTGATTTCAACCCCATCGACGCTCTAGAAGACCATTTAGTAATCAATCTACGCGCTGCGTGGGCCAAAGCTAATAAGTATTACGAGAAGCTCGACGACTCACCTGCTTACTACGCCGCCGTCTGCCTCCATCCATACTACAAGTACTATTGCGACAATAGCTGGGCTGATAAGCCAGAGTGGCTGACGTCAGCAAACGCTAGCTTCCAGCAACTTTGGGCGACCTACAAACCTCACCGACGCCCTGTATTACGTACAACTACAACACCAGCAGCGAGCGGGATAGACGACGTAATTGGCGCGTTTGTACACCGCAGCAACAACAAAGATAAGAGTCACGATGACGAGTTTGAGCGCTGGAAAACACAAGAACTAGAGTGGAGCAGGGACTAGTACTTGAGCAATGGCAATGCTGGCAATCCTGTCCAATATTGGATTCAATTGCGCCCAAAATACCCGTATTTGAGCCAGTTTGCGATCGATACGCTGACAGTGCCAGCATCCAGCTGCGATTGCGAAAGACTCTTCAGTGAGCTCGGCGATCTACTCGAGCCCAAACGACGCGCTATCGGCAGCGAGCTACTTGCTGCTCTTCAATTAGTGAGGTCATGGATACGAGCTGGTTTCAACACTAGCAGGAGCAGCAGCAGCGGCGTTGATCGACGCGCTGGTGATGCTGATGTCAACGGCGGGGACAACAACGAGGATGAGCAGCGATCAGATGAGTTATCAGATGAAACTATTGTACAAGACTACAATATAAACACGTGGATTACTTAGCTAGAGTAGCTATATATACTACACCTACAACACCAATCTACAATCAATTTGCAATCAATCCGAACTAAAACACTACCAATCAATCCACAATCAAGCTACGTTGACGTCACGAGCCTATCAATTCAATCTAAGAGGCTCAGATTGATTGAATTGATTGTTGCGGAGTCTGGAGGCAAGCAAATTCGTGCTGTGACATTCATGCTACTCACACTGCCCGCAGATCACCTCGTATGGCCAACACACAGTCACAATCAAGCAAAGAAGCGATGTTGGCTTCTACAGATTTACTGTAGATCTTCACTACGGTTTCGAGCTCCACCTGCCATTTCTTTTTACTAAGGACGAAGCAAGTTAGACAACATCAGTCGCAAAGGTAGGCTGACCGCAGCTTACGAGTAACGAAGGGAATTGCGCTAAGTACGTGTATAGTTGCATCCAAGCAGAACGCCCGGTACTATCCCAATGTTCTTCAAACTGCCTACAGAGATTAGGGACAGGATATACACTTTTGCACTCGTACGCGGCAGGTGGAACATACAGAATGTGACTAGTTTTGATACAGTCAACCTGCCGGGAGGTATTGGGGATCTGGGCGGTTTCTATTTCCCACTAAGCCGGGGTTTGGAGGTCCTCCTCGTGAACAGGCAGATGCGCCAGGAGGCGCTACCCCTAGCGTACCGTACAACCTCGTTTCATTTGGACGATCTGGATGATCTTTTGAAGCTTCTCATTGCGGTTGGCGATTCAGGCCGGCAGAATATCGAATCTGCCTACTTCCCTTGGGAGAGTAGATCTGATCTAGAACGCAAGTGGGATGAAACTCCGGACGCCGATGATCATTCTTTGCAGCTACCAAACCTGCATGTTGCAGAATGTGTTAAGCTGCTGGAGCAGTGTAGAAGGCTTAGATTCATACGTCTTTACATCGAACACAACCTCATGGATGCTGTGGACCCAGAGGTGTTCAAAACAGACCCCGGCATTTGAGCGCTTTGATCAATTCTAGTTAACAGGGTAGAAATCTGGAGTTTGGGACACGAGCCATTAGAGCAATCTCCTCTAGCTCATTGGCTGAAGACAGAGATAGAGCGTTTAAACGCTGCGGAAGAGTTGAAGTGAGAGAAAGATTAGGGTTAAATATAGCCCTCTGGTGAATGTGGAACCCCTTATGCTACTCTGATAATGTTACTTACAGATTATAGATATTAGCATCAAACTTTGCCACAACCTAGCTAATCAAGCCATGGATCACTTATTCGTTGAAACAGTCCTCAATATAGGCAACAATACTAGAGCTAACATTCTAATCTTCAAAATCTGGTACAGCGACCGCAAAAGAGCATTGAAAAGAAGCGCATGCGCACGCCCTCGCCGTCGAAAAGTCGGCGCCAATTTCCCGACGACGCGTAACGTACTCGCCCAACAAATTCGACGATGCGACGCCTCGCTTAGACTGCTTCGCACGCAGCGCATACCCCGTTCCTCCTCTTTTGTACAACGAGGCTCTCATCAACGAGCCCATTAAAGACGACGATGACCTCCAAGCCCGTTCGCCTCTACGATTGCACACCTAGTCGCAATCTTCCTACCGCTCGGCTAGCCCAAAGAAGATTGCCTCTTTATGGAATGTTGGAAATAGGGTGACATACACACACACTTGGCGAACACGATCGCTTTGAAACGGGAGCAACTCGGTGAAAACGGGCTTTCGCTTTTGAAGAAGCTGGAGAATGCTGGCGACGGGCCTGTGGTACCTGCAAAACTCAAACAACGGCTGGCGGAGGCGGACATAGGCAGGGTGAAGCAGGACCAGTTCGACAAATCGGACGAAAGGCCAGTAGACGAGCTGCTGTGCGAGCTACGGATAATACAGGACATCGTTTCGCTGTCGCACCGATGTTCGGTGAACTGGGACCATAAGACCGAGTGGAACAATCGCGTGCACACCAAGGTGCTGGAGCTGGCGTTGGGAAACGATGAGACGAGAGTTGGGTTCCGAAGCGTGTAAGTACTCTTCGGCCCGTCCACGGCTTGAGATACTCAAAAAGCTTCGCTGACCAGAGTGACGCCATCCAGAACTGCAGCCAGAACCACACCGGAACATCGCCCCACACATTCGAACAGCCTCACAACTGGCAAGATCGTGGATTATATCACTCACCTCGAGCCTTTCAGTCCATCGCGTGACATTATATCATCCCTACTCGGCATGTCGACCGATTCCATCAACCACGTGGGTTACGAGGGTCTGCGCGCTCGACCTATCGCTGTATCGATCGAGACCAAGACCGAGAGTCGAATCGTGGAGGAGATGAAGGTACAACTAGGCGCGTGGGTGGTGGCGCAGGTGGTACGGATCGAGGCACTCGAGAGGCCGATTGCTCCGTTTGGGTTAAGAAGCCGGCAGCAGAGGTACCGTCCGGCAGATTAGAATCGGACATGGTCACACTCTATACCCTGACCCACATAGATCCCTAAAGCTATGCCTGGACATCAGAGATGCAGATATAGACGGGTATGCTTACGCCGAGTTGCCGTACTCAAATGGTAATAAGCGCATAGCTTGAAGTATGACGCTACGTATAAAAGATACTATACTTCAGGTTCTAATGGCCCAATCTGGTCGACCAGAGTGCCGACCCTTTGAAGTGCCGCACGCTGGAATGGAGAGATTTACATTTGTGAGTCAATTTTCTCGATCAATTAAGGACGAGTGAATCTTCAATCTGCACAAGTACATCATTCTGGTGAAACTACACAATGATGTAGCCCTTCATGCGCCTCATTTGAATAGCACGCTCGTCCTTCTTGACGTAGAACTCAACGCGTTGTCTTGAATTAATGGTGAATGATATTCTCACCCATTGTGGAAAATCCGTCTATTTCGATGCTTCAGATAAACGAAAATCGCCTAAAGACCAAGCGATGCTGTCGTACTCCAAGTGAATGCCTCCACGACTACTCGTTCGTACTCTGCGCACACCGTCTAATGATGCTGTAGAGCAAGACTATAGCGCATTGATCGTGAGGCTAGTAGGATCAGGATATCCGTGTGTCTTAGGGTACATGAGGTTAAAGTACTGATCTGGAGCTGGAAGGTCGGGTATAGGACCAAGTACTTGTTGATTCTTGGTGGCGACACCATGATAAATAGCTTCCGTGGAGGGAATCGCAATTACGAAGCAGTCCTAAGGATGGCTTTGATCGATGTAGCTGCTCAGCCAAACTAGCTTGTGTGATATTTTCACCTGGATACATTCGTCAGTTCAGTGCGTGATCTCACATACATATGTACCTACCACCAAACCACTCCTATTGCTTGTGTTGAGTATACCCCATATCGCTTCAATGCGCTCTGTATTTGCGATTGGACAGTGGGTCCATGTGGCGTCACTAGGTGCTGCCGTGTACACAAGAGCAGTATCCTCTTCGGCTTTGTGGAAACGAATGGCTTGGATGTTCCAGTTGCGATGGGCCACAGATATGCAAGTTGTCCCTTTTAACGATGAGTAGGAGCCGATCATGTCTCTCCTACCACACGGTCTGTCTGGGAGAGAGTTCAGTGGAAGTTGCGTACAATTATTTAATCGGAAGCAAGCAGAAGGCTGTTAGGATTGATCGATGTGAGAAACTAGTAGGCCCTAAGTATTGTTAGAGTGGATTACATGCGTTGTGATTTGCCGTACCTCCATCGATATCCATATCCTTCCGCATCGGCGCAAGACCTGAAGGTAGCCAGACCCGGCAGCAATATGTGGGGCTGAACGAGAGTCGACACAGGTCGCATACGTTACGCCAAAGTCGTTCCACCGGAGAACCACATGATCCCAGTCCTTATCCGCCGCTTTGATTAAAGAAGATCCCGACACCTTCTTATCGTACAGACCGGCAAGGTATGACGTCTTCCCGACGGTGATCCAACGCACAAATAACGGACCACTACATGGAACGCTGTATCTGTCTTCTGGCGACATTTGCAGTTTCTGAAGTACGTGGAGTGCTTCGGAGTAGAAGAGAATGTTGCCGCCCGGACTATTGAGCAGCATTCCAAACACTTCCAAGCAAAGCTCAGTGGGTAAACGTTGCAGGTAGGGAAAGAAACACCTCACTCGCGTACCGGCCCACAACACAACCATGATTGTCCTGAAACTTTTCTCGGACGCTGCCATTAACGATTCTGGTGTTGGTGCTTCCCGGCTGTAGTGTGACAAAGCGGACGCAAATCGTAGAAGCCAGCCATCATCCGAAATTCTATCACCGATGCACGTCCAAAGGAGCGTCTCGCGACATTGTGGATGGAAGAGATATACAACACATGCCAAGGCGGATCTCGACCTTCAGCGCTTACTGCTCAGCGATGTGGCGTCAAAACTCAGTCACCTCGACCTTCCCGAATCCTGTCTTCGCACCACACGATGCCCTTGAGACCCAGCGCATCATGGTGAGCCGGCGCTCTGGCCCCTAGAAATGAGTGCGTCATCCGCACGTCTTAGCGCCTGAGTGGGAGAAGCAATTACCACAACAACTGCAATAGTGAGTTCTGGCTACGCCTTGTTACTTGTTGAGTACGTTGCTCAATACCACTACAAGGTATAGCCCACCAGGAGGGACGCTGCCAGTCTACAACCGCAAAATCACTCTCAGCATCCCCGTTCGCAAGGCCCCGACCACAACGTGTCGCACTTCATCCCTCGCGCCCCCAGCTGCCCCGCGGCTGCCATCGCGGAGAGCTTCTTCGTCCCATTCACTGGCCTGAATATGGTATCCTCCGTGTGATGGATCTTTCACGGCATCAGTGAACCCTTCGCCCGTCAATGTGCGCATGAACCATGGCGAAGCTAGCAGATCCGCCCTGCGAGTGGGGTCAGGAACCATGGCTTCCAGTTCCCGTCAGAACCAACTTCGCCTTGCTCTTGAAATTCAACGCAACGGTTCTTTGTCCTCCGTTGATTGTGATTATTGTCTTCTCCATTCTAAGAATTGTTTCGTTATGGCTGGCCGGCTAAAGTGTTCTGAGTGCACGCGCATCGGGCGTCCGTGCGTGAACATGTCTTGGGAGTCGTTGGATCGTACGCGTGAGGAGTACGCAAAGAAGATAGAAGCTGACGAGGCGTTGTTGGCCGAAGTGGTGACGCGGTTGATGCGTAATAAGAAAATTCTGCCTCGTCAAGCCTGCTCGGCAGCTCTTGGTGCGCGGGACGTTGTCTCACCCGCCAGCCAATGCGCTCGTCGCCGCAACTACCAGACAACTTTACGAGGCTCGTCTTAAGCTCGAGAGGAGTGCCAGGTTTGGCAACACCACGGGATGGCTCGCTGATCGCCAACATACCCGGACCTTGCATAGAAGCGTGACGTTGGGACCGTACACCATTTTCTGATTCCATGTAGCTGCCCTGAAACCCTGCCTCGCCTTCACACAAGACTACTGGCATTAGGCCTGCGATTTGCCTCGCGCCATACTTGTTTCTTCCATACAGTGGCTGTTGCCTTCTCGCCAGTGCACTCACATCTCGCCGGCTTTGAAATCGCGAGCTAGGGAGCCAGACCAGGCGATGGACAATCGAGGTGCCGTCGCGCGGTGCTCAGCTGCAACGCGAGGGAGAATACCTAAGCTATCTAAGGCAGAGGCTGTCAAAGTCAGTACCGTATGCGCGTGCTCAATCTGCGACTCACTTGCCCTTCTCTTCTCTGCTGTCAAAGGCGCCGTGCCGCCGGTTCTCTTAGCAACGTACGAGAACACATAGCCTAGCAACCTCTAGTGTGTTTCCGTCTGCTATTAACGCACAGTTTTGACCGTGTGGAGGAGCGCCTCTAAGTCGGCGAGGAAGTGATGCACCCCATCGATGTGTATGTAGTGCAGTCGTATAGCGGTTTGCTTCAGTACGTGGGCGTGTTGGCGACGGCGCTCGGCGGTCTGACGGCTCGCCGGCAAGTGGCAGGGTCGCGAGATGACAAGCGCGTTTGTCATAGTAGGTGGTAGAGTCCAGTAACCGTCAGCGGATAGCAATTGCGAATCGCCTTGGCTGAAGTGCAGAGAGCTCTTCAGAGCCGTCAGAATGGGCGCCTTCAGGTGGATATCTGGGCCGAGTTAGCGTGGGCGAAAATAGCGGCCCGGCGGGTGAGACGCTTGGAGTAGGCCCACTCAGCCTACCCAGATTTAACAGCTCGGTACCTTAGCTGAACCCGCAGTTTGTGAGTAAATTGGCGTTGCCTTTCTTTAGACGACCCACTTGTACGCGACGAGTTTAAAATTTACTGTATCATCTTCTTCTACCAGCCTCGCTGTAGTTCAGCCGGCTGATCGCGTAGACTGAACCACTCTCTATCGACGACTCCCTATTGGTCTTGACTTCTTGGTTCACTTTTACTGTTCGTCTCTAAGTACCTGCAAGGTCGTGGCGCTTCATGCGACACCGACTGCGAAGCGAGTTCGGCGCGAAAGAACCAAGCTTCTATGTTTGCGACGGGCTTTCTGGCAAGTCTGGCGGGATGCTACTCCGACAGCACTTTCCAGTGCTCCAGCAGTTGTACTCCCTATCGCACTGTAGCGGAGCCGGCGCGAGATGTCGGGAACATAACAGCCTCGGACCGCGTCGCGCGATCACCTCCGTCGACCTACGCATGCAAAACCTGACCGCCCATTCGCAAGACACCTTTTGCGCCTTAGGTAGCTACGTGTTGCGAAGATCTATGCCTGTTGCCTATCCGAACTCGATGTAAACTTGGTAATTATGCTCTAGGTAAAACGGGCATGACATTCCGTCTCATCGCAATGCGTAAAGCTAGCATACAGCGAGGGCATCACGACAAGATCCCTCTCAAATAGCAGCAGACAATACCACTGACACAGTCGCACCATTCTCTCGATTAAAGAAAGTCTACCTCTAATGTTATTGTGAATTCAAAACACCTTTGCAGCCTATGAAACCTTATTATTCTTCCCAGACAACCATTTCCTCAATATCCTATGGAGTTCTGATGCTTGCAACTTCCCAGCCTGACCGCTAACCGCTCTAACCCTGCTCGAGCTTGGTTCCCTCACTCAACCAGCTTCACATACACGTGAATAACGTATTCCTCCCATCCAAACCACGCAAAGAGATCATACTCCTTGTCAAGTCCGTTCATACTGGTATCCGCTCCATCCAGATCCATCACCGCGATTCCCAATGTTCCATCGATGTTGGATTTAACGTGCCCCATACATACTGTCCCCGACACTGCGTTAAGGTAAAGACCGATGTGGTTGTTACCAATCACTTCGTGCCACTTATTAGTCACGACTTTTTGCTTAGACTATAAATTGACTTACATCCGGCCAATTGCAGTGACGTGATGATCCTTCCCACCGGATTTATCCTGCTCACGTGCAACCCTCCTGGGGATGTTTCACACGCGTACGTTATGACGCTGGGTATCCCACCCGCGTGCATTCTGATCCACATTCTTCCACCCGTGTATATCATGTCCCAAGATACCACGCCCTGTAACCCGCTCCAGGTCATCTGCATCCTGTCCGTGGCCGACGCGATGCAACACAGTTGCATCCTGCCATTGTGCACCCTGACTAAGGGCATCTCGTAAGACATCGTTGTGTCTTTGCGGTCTCCTTGTGTCTTTCTGCAACATGAGACTGCACAAGGGCTAACTTAATACTCCCATGATCATGCCTAGCGCTATGCAAGAACCCTGCAGTCAGTTCTTTGTGTATTTGCGAGTTGCCCACTCTGCGTGTTTTTAGCTAGCCAATGAGGAGGCTCCTGGATCCTGTCAGCTGAACTAGAATAGATCAAGTTACTTTCCGGAGGAAAATGCCGATTCCAGCTTGGTGCTCCGATACCCCTCACGTGATCACGCGTACTTCGTGTCTTATTACCTCGTACATGTAAAGCTCATACCCTAGCAACGGCCCGGTCATGATAGCAATATACACGGTACAGCCAAGAAATCCTAATCCTACCGTATTCACCAAACACTGACGGGCACAACACCGCTTATACGTCGCATTGAATCCAACCCTACGGCACGCACGACTAAAGCTATATCTCATGTTGTTCAATAGCCCTGAGGTACCTGCTCCTATGAGCGTATGCTTGGCTATCTAGCCTTTTTGGGCTTAGCCTGTTTCCATCTCCATCTACTCACTCCGTACGATAGAACATACACACAATACATCATCATGCTAAAACTTGTGCCTTTCATCACATGTCCAGGCGGAAGCGTGCAAACTCAGTAGTCGCACTCTTATACAACACAAATGATCGTCCGCCGCCTGGATGAAGCACTAACACCGTCCTCCGCAACATTCTAATCTCTATAGTCCTTCCGGATGAAATACAAACTCAAAGCTTGTGGCATGTATGTTGCGTGTAGACTAGCATACCTTCTATCGCTTGCACTCAACGCCAGCATCCCGGTGTCGCCGAACGATGACAAGCTTGTCAAGCTGTGCAGATGAGCAGCAGCGAAGAATAAGCACCTTTGTGCAGATTAAGTGGCGTTTTCACTACATTGAAGGCGATGCGGATAGGACAGGATGATCGCGTGGGCACTCCATAATAGTAGGGCCGAATAGCTGCTACTTCACAAGGATGAGGACAAAGATCTCATAAAATTCAACATCGTCGTCTCAGCGTCGTCTACAGGAGACATTTCGGCCTTTTTAAATTAGTCTCTAGTCCTGGAGCAAGTAACTTGAGGCTGTTGGCTGCGTATAAGCATCGAAACAGTATGCACACGTGCCACGGCGGTCTAGATTTGATTCAGTAATTTGAGCGTTGTGAATACCTTGCTTCTCCGCTACCATGTATCGCGAAAACCAGTACCATCACCCTGAATGGAACCCAAGATGACTGCAATTGCATCGCATATAGTTGTCAGCAAAGACCTCACTTGTAATAGCAATGCATCTAAATTTGATCACTAACCCCAGCGAAATCATCATGTACCGCAAAAACTAGGTTCCGCAAAAAGCAGAGCAATGGTACAGCAAGCGGATACAAAGTGTTGTGTGAACGTATGTAAGTAGGAAATTCCTGAAGGGCAGGAAGTCAGTGTTGAGCGGTGATATGGCGTACAGCGGTGTTAGTGTCCTTGAGGGAAACGAAGTATTGATTTTCGATAGATCAGGCTGGGGACAAAGATGGATACGGCCCGAGTGCATATTTTTGGTGCGGCAATGTCGTCAAGACGACGTGCGAACTGCGAAAGACTTTTGGCGCGTTACGGCAACGTTTGGACGCGGCGATAAAGTGCTAACGCCTATGAACTAGATCACCGACATGAGCGCCATGCCATGGATCTACAAGAGTAAGCTCAAATCTTCTCATCATCTAAACAATAGCGCAGAGCCAGTACTAAAAGAGTGCGGAGATTGGCTATAAAGGAGACACTAGAGGATCGAAGTACGCCAAGGTATGCCACGCTGTGACTTCAAAATTGCAAAGTGATAATGAAGTTGTCGCGTGGTGTACGTGTGTATATATCTACTAGCGCGTGGAGCTAGAGATTGATCTTTTGCTCCGCGACAGAGGTTTAGCTAAAATAAAACTTCCTTAGCCGACAAAGGGAGCCTTGCGTAACGCAGCACTCTGTACCTCCCAGATAGGTTCCCCCAGCTTAACGAGTTTAGTACCGAAATCCCGTAACACATCCCTTACAGCACTGTCGGACAGAGCCTTGTTTTCTTCATACTCGGCTTCGCTTCCAAAGGTGGCGATACGCCACTCATTCTTCCACGTTGTTACATCTGCTTGGAAGTACGTACTCTCAAGCTGTATGTGTCCAGCAATAACGTAGAATGACGACCGGACAGCGTGTTTCTTGATGGGTTTGAAGAGTTGCAGTGACGAGAACTTGCTCAAGGTGTGCAGCAGTAAGATCGTGTGATAGGCGTCCAATTTGTGCAGTAGGACCACTAGCTTCCCGTCCTTCTTGATGCGCTGCATCGCCAGTACAAGCTGACTCGTAAGCAACCGCCATGCTTCGCATTTTTCTCGATATTCCGCTCTAGGATGCATTCTAAGAACCTGTCCATCGCAGAAAACGAGGTCAAACCGTTCTCCATGGAATGGACGATCTGAGAGGAAGTTTGCAGCATCAGGATGCTTGACGGGGATGTCGGTAACATCCATCTCCGCAGCCAGCATTGTGATATCAAGAAACTGAACTTGTACTCTAGTGTCTGATTGCCAGTTGGGTAGCAGCATGTCATGGCCACCTTGAGAGATTGGCAAACTGATACCACAGACAAGTGCATCGCTATTGGCTTGAAGTACGGAAGCTGCAAAGCCGCCAGGTGCCATGCAGAGATCGAGAATGATAGGACGTCCATTCTGTGAGGTTGCTGGTGTCAGAGCGGAAGTCGCGCGGTGCATTTCGCCACCAATCTGGCACATCATCTTGAAGAAGATTCGCTTTAAGGCCAGGTTGGCATGATCGGCCCGGAAGCGCTTTTTCTTGAAATAATCATCTCCCTGGGGATTCTCCCATCCCTTGTTGATGTCAGCGCAATCCATAGATCTATGCTTAGTACCTTACCTTCCGTCGGAGGTCTGCGAGCTCTTTGAACACAGCAGATCGCTCCAGAAGATACACTTGAACAATTGATTGCGGAGTCTGTGGTGTTACAGCTGCTGAAGACAGCTTGCAATCTAGGTCCACAAGATCTGGGTCTTGCTGCATGCTGTTGATCAGAGGTGAATGCAGGGATTGTATCTGCCACATTAGCTGGCGAACGGGATGATAGCGAAGATGTGTAGGTGTAGAAGAAGCATACCGAGGTGGAATTGCGGATAGAGCTATTTCAGCATTTGTCCAGTGAGGTGAGTGAGAATCGTAATGTAGAGGGAAGAAAGAGCTTTGCAAATTCTAATTTTAAAGAATCGAGCAAAGACCAATAAGTTAGCGCAAATTAGTTAGTTGTTGTTTGTCTTTTTTCCCACGTGACTCAACATTCTGGCAATCTTATTTGTTTGTTCCGGTGACCCAGCGACCCAAGCAAACGGGAATCTGCCGAATCACGTGTCGGACTGCTATCTTTCTGCCAAAGCAATTAACCAACAGTCGAATAGTAGTCTATACGAATCTTGTTTGCTAACAATTATGAACGGTACAGGCAATCCGCTGCGCGGCGGAGAGAAGGAAGACCTTTGAACACCAATAAGGTGATCAGTATAGCAGAAGGCCTGCTCATGTAGAGCAATATAATATCTCCATACTCGAGAAGAGCGAGTCTAGCTCTTACAGGCAACAGTTCGGCTGCAACGTCTATTTATAGGGCTTATACTGTTTCAATGTGCGTAGATCTCGCCATTCGATCTTTATTGCGCATCGAAATTGATTGCCAAGCATGTGTGTATTGAGCCGCTTTACTGACTTCGGCAGAGGTAGCACTTATGTCTGATAAATGCGTGGTCGCAGGTAATCGACGAGAAACTCAGATCTCAGCCTCGTAACGTACGATTGTACTGCAAAGTTGTTCAAATCTTTCAGTGCCGTCTCCAGACGCACTGTGAATGTTGAACTAAATCCTGTTGCCTCCCAGCCCCTCGCAACGAGTTTAAGAGCTCCACTCCTCGCACACCGCGCAGCCCTTCGTGCCCTAGCCATGCCTCCCAACCGCTCGCAATGAGTCAAAGAGTAGCATTGTGGAGATCGCGCTGGCCCGCTGCCTGGTTGTTGGTAGTCATTAGTGGCTGCTGGGTTACGCAGAGAGCCACAACGGGCGGGGAGACCTAGGACTCTGAGACAATACGGCCGTTGGCGTGAATGAAGGAGGGTCGACCAACAGTTGCACTCGCAACCACCTTGGTGATGCGTTGGCTGTCATGGAGGCGGAACGGTCTCAGCTGTGTGTGGTACAACGAGGTGTTGCGAAAGTAGACGCACCTCATTTGCTGTGGTGCGGGAGCTGAGGGTGGTGCTGAGTGAGCTTATAGAATTATATGTGAGGCATTGTCCGCTTGTGGGGTATCGTTCGTTTATGTAGCATTATACAGGTCCCTCATCTGGGTAAGCAGCGACTAGTAAAGCAGCTACACAGAAACTTTAGAGGATCTCGTTCTTAATCTCAGTGGTGCAACTACTTTCAACGGGATGTTTGCCGAAATCCTTCGCCCATGTATAGCGGTGACTTCTAGTGCTGAGCAAGCTTACAGCGTGTGTGGAGCATTGTCTACTCGTGAGGTGTCGACCAGTTATGTAGCATCGACGGCTCCGCCCTGGCATTCCTCTCGTATGCGCTTAGTGAGATCGGCCTGTCCAGCTCCTCGTTGTCGGTGATTGTGTGGCTGAGGATGGATATGTTGTGCCGCGGCAGGACGCCGTCGACCTCATCGTGGTCGATGGGACTCAAGAGTATAGGCAAGCTGAGCTCAGCGGTGGGTTCGGATAGTAAAGACTGGATGGTCGACTCTGGGCGTCCAAATGCGCAAGCCACTTCCGTTTTCTGCACCCGCTCTCGGTCACGCTGCATCGGCAGCCCACAGCCCGCAGCCCGCAGACCGCAGCCCGCATCCTGCTCCATCCTCCGCACCTGCTTCATCGCCTTGGTCATGCTGCATCGGCAGCCAGCAGCCTGCTCAGTCAAGCTCGCTAGCCTCCCTCCTGGGCTTGCGCGCATTCTTGCTCTGGCGCAGGTGGGTCCGACGCTGCCGCTTCCTGAGAGAGTCACCGTCCAGCCAAAGCCCTATACCCACATGTCGTGCCGTGCAGAGGGCGTGCCCTGCCGCCACCCCCTGCGCTCCTCCCAACGAGAATACACCCTCTAGAAAAGCAAGATCAGAACTAGGCCCGGGGCTGCGTTCGCTCAAAGCGCAAGCCCATCCACCCGCCGCGACAGACCAGTTACCCACAGAGTTTTCCATCTTCCTCTATCTACGGCGACGGCAATGTCCGCTACGTGAGCATCGATGACGCGCCGTCTGCTACCCGCCGCACACAACAGAAGCCCAACGACGGTAACCAGAGCGAGCATCCAAACACCAAGGTGACAGATAACACTTCACGCTTCTATTTACGTTCACAAGACGCCCGTGAAGTCACTAGACGACCTTCCACCGCCCACCGCCCACCGCCCACCACCCACTGCCAACCGCCAACCCACTCGCAGCTAGAATGTCGGACAACGGGTCACCCAATCAACAGCACAAGCTCGAAGACGGTGGCTAGAGTGAGCACCTGAACATCAAGGTGACCGACAACAACAACTAAGCGTTCTTCAAGATCAAGCGCACCACGGCCCTCGGCAAGCTCATGAACGCACCGCCGTCCTAGGCAAGCTCATAAACGTCTCTTGCGACCGCCAGGGAACAAGACACCGACCAAGAAGCAGACGAAGAGAAGACCAAGTCCAAGAACGCCCCGGCGTCTCCCGTCTTTGACACCTTCAACACCTTGAGAGTGCGCTTCCTGTTCGATGGAACGTGCAACGGAAGCGCAATATCGTCGCACCAACGACCTGCGCGTCGCGACGAGGGCTACGTTGGCCTCAACAGTATGGACAGCAAGCAGGCAAAGAGGCTACAAAGGAGCGAGAGTGGGAGAGGGAGAAGGACATAGGTTATGCTCCATTCTTGTGTGACACCAATACAATGCCGCAACTCAACTATACCACAAACCTGCCCAAGAGAGCGCGACAACGGAACAGAGAGCTAGGCCGTTCTGGGAGGCGTTCATCTAGGCCCTTGGTGATGGTCTTTTGCCACACGTCCGCGACTACGGTGACGTTGGACGAGGTGGTAGAGCGTGCGCCCTGCGACGACGGGGTGGCGCGCTCGGTGGGCGAGAAGGAGCGTTTGAGATCTTCGAGGAGCACGCGCTTCGGTAGGGGCGAGTCGGGAGTCAGGCTGCGAGCTGCGTGCGGGGTTTAGTGATAACCTCGCGATACAAACTGCAAGACTTACTGTGTCTCTTGCGCGGCACCTGTGCGTCTTCGTATTTAGGCGGAGCGTCGTCTTGCGCATCCTCGATAGAAGGTGGCGCTGCAGCTGTTTCGCTCTCCACAGATTTGGCAACCTCGTAGGCGGACCAAAATACTCGCTAATGGGACTGGGCGAGCTTTGAGGATAGGACGACTGGAATGCCAGCGAGTTGCTGAGAGCCCTTGACAACGCTCTGCAACTAGCTCAAGTTCCGCCCAAACCATTGGCTGTCGAACACAATGCACACCTCAGTCGTCCTAGCCAGGATTGATAATTCACAGGGAAGATTGTCAATGCCGGACGCTTCAGCGCTGAGCGTGCGAGGATGCCATACAGCACCGGGCGTTTTCAAGACCAGCAACAACACGTACACCTGAGAGCCCCCTTGTTGTGCAAGGCGACTGCTCATTACAGCAGCGAGCACAATGTTGACCGGGCGGCTAAGCGAGCCCTTGCCGGGCACGAGATTTTGCCCTTTGAAGCGGAGAGCAACGAGTTGCTCGTCGTCAACGCCCTGGATCGAAACACCAGACTCAAGAGACACGGTGAGCCGCGCACCTAGCTCAACATACAGCATCTTCAGGGTACACGGCCAAGGACGAGACACATCAGAGGCAGGGTGCGCCAACGCCGGAACACTTTTTTTGCGAACGAGATACAGCACATTGTTCATTGCGTCTATAGAAACAGAAACGTATACTTAACAGGAGGATGCCCTTTTGCAACAAAGCAGGCGCGTAGCAGCGGCAAAGGAATCCCACCCACCCACCCGGGCTTTAATCGCGTCGGTCGCAAAGAGCAGCCCTGACTCTGTCGCAGCAGCAACAGCAACCACCCCGCTGACTCGTAGACCGTTGAGTCTACCGTCTCCGCACTGCATTGCTCAGGGCTTTGCTTGGGTATCACCCCCCGAACGCGCGTGACGCCCAGGGCCTTGCTGTAAGGATGGTGGACGGAGGCAGAACGCCTGGCAGGCGGCGGGAGAAGGGAGATCGACGGCTGACTGTCAACGAAGGAAGCGTGTGCGCGGTATCGGGCAAGAAACGAAGGGGAAAGAAGGTGACGGGGGTGAACGAAGGTGGTCGAGGTCGCGGCGATGGCGATGGCAGTGGAGGTGAGTGAGTTGGAGGTTGGTTGGTCGTGGCAAACGCTAGCTGGCGCGGGCGCGTTACTTCACTGCTTAGGCTGACTAAGCTGACCCAGCGCCTTGTGGTGCGCTAATGCTTTAGGCAGCAGCTGTTGCACCCTTTCAACTTTCAGGCAAATTCCGTTCTTACCGCAGAAGTGGATGGACCATCAAAGATGCCCACTGTTGATTCGCAGTTTTTCCCCTTCGCCCGCCGAATTACGCCTCACGGTTTATTCGCACGCTCTGCTCCCCAATAAACGCACGCATTGGATATCGCGACATAGCCTACCTACTCTACGTACTAGGTGATTTCGATACAATTACCCATCGAAGATGCTGCAACAGCGAAGCGCAATCAGTGACGGTGTTCCGTGCAAAGACCCAAGATGCCGATCTCGATCTGGGATAGAGGGTCACGCTGTCGAAGCAGTGGCAGTCGAAGACTCTAAGCAATACTGATGAGTTTAGGTCCCAGACAAAGCTCGTATGTGAGTCTTTTACTCGCTCGCCTGTTACAGCGCAGACAGGCTTCTCTCAGCTTGTAAAAGGAGCTGAACTTATGCTGCACTAGAACGCTCTACTTGCTGCGTGCAACTATGAGCCTGAGGAGCAATTAGCAGTAATAACTAAGCGGAGATCGCACAAAAGGAAGCGGATCTAGCACGGTGGCACTATGGAATATAGGACTGCAGCAGCGCAGGTAGCTGCTGGGGCGTCTGTAGTGCCTCAGCGCTTAAAGAAGGCTCGTAGTGGTGGTGATCAAGAACCAGCCTAACCAGCTGTACGGCGCTGTGGGAGCTGTAGTAGGACAGGGCACAACGCGCGAATGTGCAAAAGAGATACAAAGGCATCTTCTGAATCAGATGCTAGCACGACGTACGCTGGCTCCTTGTTTAATAGTGACCTGCGCCTTCCCACACGTTCTAGTGTCGATCCTAGCCTACCAAGTTACCGGTCAGCAGCCGTCACTTAAAGTCCAATCTGTCGCGCCCCTGATCAGAGCAGAACAGAAGCGTGCTACTATAACTGGGGGCTTTGTCGCGTCTCTCCCACCACAACATCTTGACAAAGGGTCAGATGTAGATAATGTAGTAGTAGACCACTCGACTCGCACGTGCTAGTAGATAGCGTGCGACGAAGAATTCTCGATTGGTCGATCTCTTCGCTTTGTGGTGGCGGATGAGGTAGAGAACATAGCCGCTATATACATAAAGACCTCTGGCGCTTTCTAGTCTGTTCTCGGGAAAGAATTGGTCTCTAAAGCGATCACACAACACCAGCGCACAAACCTTTCAAGGAATGGGGTCTTATGGATAATTTTCCTAACGGCGTGGAGTATCTACACCGTTTGAAAAGTAAGGCACAGGCTCTGTCGGACTATCCTATGCAATTGGAGCAAGACAGAGGCCTGCTTCGCGTTCGGGGTTATGGTGAAGGTGTCGACCTCAACGACGAAGCGCAAGGACCAGGAAGTCCAGAAAACAGCAATGACTCAGATGCACCTTCGCCAGCACCGGGCAAGAAAGGCCTGTGGGGTCTTATTCCAGGCGATCAATCGAGTCCAAATGCTATAAATAGCAGTGCGCCCCGAGACTATTCTAACCACGATCCTTCCGTCGGTGGGCTGGGCCAGGACGGTGATGAAGACAGTAACTACCTTCCTTGAAGGGCGGTAGCACTCTTCACAGACGCGCGTGTGGATCTCTCTGGTGAAGGCTCCTCCTTGATGGGCGACGCTTCGATGCTTGGAGATATCGTCGCATTCGAAGCTGTGGACTTTGCCTCCAAAGGCTGGCTTCGTTGCAGCATGAGTATCTCCGTCTCCGTGTCTTTCAAGGCCCAGTTCCAGCCTTTGTGTGTGCTACAATGTAGTGCTGCCCACGGCTGGGGGCAAGAGCCTGCTCTTCACCATACCCGCCGTGCTCGACGAAAGCGGGGTTACGGTTGTGGTGATACCGTACCGCGCGCTTCTCGACAATGCGGTAAGCAAACTCACAAAGAAGGGCATAGACTGCATAGAATGGACGTACGCAGCCAGGACAACGTACGCCAAAGTTGTATTCGTAAGTGCTGATATAGCCGGAGAGGCCGCGTTCCTCCAGTACGGCCGAAACCTGTCTCTCTAGGGGTTGCTGCGTCGCGGGGTAGTGGATGAGTGTCACTTGGCCTTTATGTTGAGCCACTGGCGCCCAAAGCTGGTGAAACTGAGCAACCTGCGCATGCTCCCATGTCCCTTTGTCTTCCTGACAGCGACCTTTCCACCCGCGCGAGAGGCCGAGCTAGGCGCAAGCATGCTCGACGACAGTGCAACGTACATCCGGGCTGCCACAGTCCGACCTACCATTTGCTATCGTGTGTCTTAGTGCAAGGCAGGAGAAACCGTGACAGCTGCCGTGGCCATGTGTCGACGCCAACATCGCAAGCTCTAAGCCGGCCGTAGAGGCGTGGTGTATTGCCACAGTAAGGCCAATTGCGAGCATATTGCCTGGGAGCTGAGCTGCCCCTACTATCATGCTGACGTGATTGATCGAGCGGACACGCTCCAGCAGTGGCTCGCATCCGACGGTGGCCTGATTGTGGCAACATCAGCATTGGGCACCGGCGTCGACTTTCCGGGCATTGTCTTTATCCTGCACGTTGGGATGCCATGGAGCGCCATTGACTTTGCCCAGGAGAGCGGGAGAGGAGGCCGCGAGGGAGAGACTGTGGGCTCCATTGTGCTGGCTGACCGACTCAGCGTACGACGTACGCTGGAGCAAAAACCAGATGACGTTAACGTGCAGGCCATGGGTGACTTCTTGCTAGCAACTGGGTGTCGTCGCGCGCAGTTGAGCGAGTTCCTGGACGGCCGCGCAATCGAGTGTAGCGAGTTGGAATCCGCGGCGAACTGCGATCGATGCGGTGAAGGCGTTGCCGAATGTCAGAACAAGCAGGCGACTACCAGCCGCGAGTGGCAATAAGTACAGCAGGGGCTGGACGAGCTTTAGGGCAGCTGCGTGTGGTGCTGGGCTTGGATGCAAGGCAAGCGTGACAACGCCAGCGACGCAGCCAATCCCTGGCGTAGGCATACTGTGCACAATTGCCTCGCGCTCGCCCGTGTTCGCTATTCGGCGTATATAGACGCGTTTCGGCTGTTGGTACGGGAGGAAGGGGGCTTCCACACGTGTCGGCGGTGCTGGATTAGCCAGCGCTTCTGCGCCACCGGCGATGATACCAACAACCGCTGCCAGTGGCCAGGCATGGTGATTGGGATTGCACGCGGTCTCTTTGATGTCGAGCATGGACAGGGCACCATTGTAAAAGGCGCTAGGAGCAAGGCTTGTATCGAGCTGGGTTGGCATTTGATGGTGATGAGGAGGTGGTCTGTTGCTGGTGGAGTAAATGCTTTATAATCTGGATGCGGTGACACGGAGCGTGGTTGACGTGGAGCAGCATTCTCGTGTCGTAGATTGAATTAAGACTAGGCAAATGACTATAGAACTGTGCGACCCCACAATCATCCTCTCTGGCTGTGCGGACCCATCACCTCTCACCCGTCATACTCTGGCGAAAGCTTGGATCGCCACACGCTTTTACGTGTAACGTCAGCCTTAGTCATTGAATAGTAGTACCGCTGATCTGGAGCACTTTAAATCCACACCTTAGGTCTTATTAGTATCTCAGAACTTATCGCTTCAAACGGTAAGACAGACATATCTTTTGGCTGAACCTGCGAGGATGTCGAGGCTGCTGGCAGGGACCGCAGACACTGCACCAGGATTATGTATAGCAAGATAGTATGCAATGACGCCCTTGAGCTCTACTAACATGACAGTACCAGTCTGCACCAAAATCTGAGTGGACTGCGTCACGGTGCCATTGCTCATATCGAAGGTCCTTGTTTCCTAAGCAGAATTATGCAGATTGAAGATAAGGATAACGACGGAAGCGATGTTGCGACCAGGCAAGTACCAGGCGACGGGTTAACAGGTGTGTATGAACAGTCTGTGAAAGCTAGTTTCTGGTTCGTATCATTTTCGAAATCCTATGGCGCTTATGCACTTTGGCTCTGATAGCTCGCGTTGTGCAAAGAATAAGAGGACGCTTGTATGAGCAACTAGTTCCGAATATATAAGTAAGGTAAGTGACTTGTCCTGCGACTGGGTTGAGTCTATAGAGTAATTAAGGTTCGAGGAGTAATGATATGTACCGTGCCCACAGGCCTTGGCATAACCCAACGTCTGTCTGAGCTAAGGCCAAGAGGCGGCGTCCGACCCATACTTAGATAATTACCCGCGACACTGCACGCTCCAGGCATTGGCTGGTAAAGGACAATCACAGTCCTTGCCCTCCCTTTCCTCTAGTTCTATCAACACTTTTTCCTCGCTAATTACTTCCTGTGTTTCGTACCATCCATAAGTATCTCTAGTTAGCAGCTTCATTATCACACTGCTCATGCCAAAATTTCACTCTCGCGCTAAAGTACTTCTGAGCAATCTTCTTCATGCCCATAACATACTTCTCCGAAGACGCTGTCACGCCTCTACTGATTTTTGAACTGAAGCGCAGGAAATAGTTGCAGAGTGCAGGGTAGCTCGGCAAGTGCGGGCACTCTCCTATCATGAACCTGATAAAACTGTTATTGGAGTCTGCGACGAGGATCTGGCCGCTGCGCGAGCGGCTATCAGGTTCGCTATCGAATGCGTAAATTTCGTGCAGAAATTGGCGGTGAAGAACTTGATCGGAAGAAGTGGGTTCCAGCCGCGGATGGATATCGAAACCGCAGTCGTAGCCCATCGTCGTGGTGGGAAGATGTGACCGAATTCGTGTCTGAAGAAGTAAAGTATACCGGTAGTTATAGTGAGATTGTTGTAATCGCAATGCAAGAATGGTGCAGAGAAATACTATTCAATGGCTATAACCACCTGACTCAAACCCAGTGCAATGCGTGACGATGAGGCGTCGTGGTCACTCTTCATTGGGTACCATCTTGTTATTACCTCTGACTTTTTCGTCGTCAAGAGTGTACCGATCCGCAGGATGAGGGCCGATTAGCTCAGAGTCATGGCAGCGGGCAGTGACCTTAATCGATGAAAATCTGCAAGTGCATGATTACACAGCGTTAAGCAGCCTAATTGATGCTACCTTTGTGCGCGACGAATTGTGTCCCCGCTTATTTGAAGCGGCGTGATATAAGTGTGCGCTGATGATACATAACCATATGCGGGCGGTGGGGCGGGTGCTTGACATAGCGGATCCACCCGTATGCAATGGGGTGAATGTGACTTTGGAAAGAGTGGGCAACCAGTAGATTGACGGGAATGAGGAGACACGGATGAGGCTGTGCAGACCTTAGTACGGAGGACGCCGGAGAGGGATTTACTTGTGAGACCAATGCATAAGTTACTCTTCTTGACTGCTGAAACAACCATGCTAAACATCCTCTTACCTCTACTTGCGGCTCGCGAACATTGCTGGGTAGTGACATGGCTACTAAACAGGTAAATCATTCAAGTATTTACTGTATTTCAGGCAAACAGCGTCGATGTGAATAGATGTTCTAGGAAGTTGACGGTTTGGTATATACTACGGTCGCATCATGGTGGTTTGTAATCGTATTTGCTGACTGATAAGCAGAAGCAGTCAGCGTAATTGAGGATGACCTCGGCAGCGTGGACACTAGTGGCGTTAAACATCGATGTCACGTGCCGGTTCGACAATGTCTTCATGCTTACAGTCAGCGTCAGCTTAGATCGACACGAGTTTCATGGTAATTTCTCGCATCCATACTGTAGTTACTGTAAAGCGGGAAGCCACTTAAGCTGAACTTAGCTCAGACCGCACAACTGTCTCGTGCCTCTCCTATCGTTGTCCGCTCGCGCGTGCCCTTGCCATCCGACATGCGAGCTATGTCAGACCAAAGTAGATTAGGCGTCCGACGAGCGTAATTAAGGTTTGTTGTCGCTTTTGTACTGCCTATTGATTGTATTTCCATGACATTTGTCATAACCTCTAATACCAAGGCATCTTCCCGTCTAGCCCACGCTGATACCGCCATCGCGCTCGACTTGCGACAGTAATCGTAGGTCATACGATGTAGAGCGGTGGCGAAACTGCAAGATGTGTCCAAGGCTATTGACTGCGCTCAGCTATTGTTAACCCTACTCTAACTATGGTTGTCAATATTTCGCCACAACCGCCGATACGGTGTTGCTAGTGAGGTTGGATGGGAGGCACAGAGTCGCATCTGTGAGTCCACCTATTGGGCCTAATGCGTGCAGACTACCATCGCGGTCGCGGTCGTCGTCCTCGTGCCGGTGCTCGAGGTCTCAATGCTCTTCGTCGAGCGAATTCTGCGCTGTGCGCCAGCTCGACTGGCAATGCGGATATCCATCTCATAGCATAGTCGTTACGATGCGGCGTGTGCGGTCGCTCTGAGGGAAGGAGAGGTAGAATGGTAGTTCTGTTACTTCCATACTAACTTAGCAGCAAGTGGTATGGGGCTTGTTCTGCAGTCGATTGCCTAAGGCGGGTTCTTGACTAGCTGACCGGTCCGACAATGGGGACCGGCCCGTTCATTGGTCAGATTACCCGTGCACGCCTGCAGTGAGGTGATCCAGCTGCCGGACTGCAATTCATCTAACAAGTATCCCTTGCTTGTTTAAGCTCACGTTAGCATAATGGCTCTGCTACTAAGCAAGTGAGCCTATGCAAGATGTCTTTAGTGCTTGCAGATTTTCTCGTTTTCGTTTGCGCTACCGTACGTGCGCGCTAGTCGACTCAGGTGACTAGTCGGCTCAGCCCCCACCAAAACACCAGACACGCGTCAAACGTCAACACGTCATAACTCAATCACCATAGCTCCAATTAATAATGCAATGGCAGCAATTGAATCGCTGGAACCAGGAGAATAATTTTCATACCGGGCAATTGCCAAACAGTTCAACGTCAGCTTTACTACGCTCACCCGAAGACACCAGGGCTGTAAGAAGATGTTGCGGTGTAGGAACAGCGCATATACAGAAAGAATTGAAGAATTGAACTGAGGTTGGATCGTGTGAAGCTACGAACAGTAGATATACATGAATGGCTGTAAACAGCGCTAGTACAACGTGGGTAGTCGCATCTCATCAAAGGTGAGGTGCGATTGCAGGTGAGGCAGGAGACACCCCAAACCGTGACATGTTCTCCATCACGGCGACATGGACGTTATACTCCTCACTGTGCAACGAAAAACCGCCATGTCTGGCGAGAACAAGATCGATGTTAGGCTTCAAGCTGCACGCGATGGCGCTCTCATTGTCAACGACATGCACCAATTTCATTCGCATGCATACCCTAACCGCGAGCCGTCGCAGTTCGAAACATGCCTCTCTACCCCACCGTCGAGATGATCACATTCTACCTTTGGCTCTGTTAGCGTGAGGTGGATCCAGTCAATAGTGAGGTATACTATCGGATGGAGCCAATGGTGACGGCACACTTGCACAAGTTGAGAAACGAGGCGGAAACCTGCAAAATTTTACCAAACAACTAATAGAGCAAAAGGTAAGGATCGGCGAGGCTAGGCCATGAGATGTGGTTCCAGTAATTCCGTACTCATGGATCCAGCAACGCAGGCACAAAGGAAAAGACCAATCTGAGCTTGCAACACACGGTAGTCCATTTTCGACCCTCCTGCATGCACATCGCAACCTCCCCATACCTTCACCAACTTCTCAATGGCCGCATCTATCAACTAGCGGTCTGCTCTAGCTTTGGTATCCACTACCTCTGCGTTCCCATCCGTTTCACCCTCCTTGTCTCGTTCATCTGCCTCCACCACCAGCCCTTCATCTCTAGAGGTAGCGCCCTGCATATATATCTTCCAACTCTTCTCCGCTGTCCATGTTCCTCTCTGGTCCTGCGCCGCAGCTAGCATGGACACGTTCCAATTGGAATCCATTCAAAGTATTTGCTATGCACAAACTAGTATAGAAAATTCTGTCGCCTGCGTAGAAACACTTTAAGTCAAGTCCTTTTATCATTACGTTCTACCCTTGTGATGAGCTACCCGATGATTATGTAGTCTACAGTCGCTAGCGAAACCGGCTTGACCCTTAAGACCTTTGAAATGTCCCTTTCGCAAGTTGATAAAGTTGTCATAGATACACACGAATCTATAGCTACTGTTCCTTCTGTAAAAGAGCTCCGAGTCAGATCTCTGCAATGTTGGACGCGTCGTCGTTCTTTTCCTTGAGACCGTTAGCCGCCTCCTCATCGATTGCATCGCGCGCATGGCCGACCCTCGATCCGGGACAAGGCCCAAAGCCAACAGTACCTGACACCGTGAAAAGATAGTGCACTCGTTAAGTTCATCTTACAAATGTCAGACCTCGGGCAACCTGTACAAATAAAGTACATCTGTCAGCATCTACACCTACTCAGGAGTAACATGTTTTATGACTGCTTATGTAACAGGAGCATATATATTCGCTCTCCTTGATAGACTTTATCAATCAACCAACTTCTTCCTTAACCCTCCTTCTCACATTTTGACAATATAGAGGCATCTCGAAGGTTTCTTTCATGTCATCCCTGTTTCGGTCAGTATACGTGAGATCATAGCCAGACAGCGAGCTTACGGAGTGAACTCGATCTCTCCATTAGAGATACCTCGAGCCTCGTCATCCATGATCGAACTAAGAGGAGGAGGTAGACGGATGAAGTTCGTCTCACCACCCGAGAAGCCGCTCTTAGCCTCAAGAACGAAGTCTTGAACCACTCTGCCTAGCTACGATGAAAGTGATGTGCGAGGAAGGTTTTCGCTCCGGTCTCCAGCGATCTTGACAAAGTCAGCCGTAACAAAGCGGCGCTCCAACCAACGTAGGAATCCGCGATCGACGAAGCTACCACCGCATTGATCTCCACTGCCGATGGTCGCCTCTTCCAGGATGGTCGGCTCAAGCTCTGCAACACGGTATGAGATCAGATCCACGGTACCACCGCCCATGTTACAGACAATGAAGCCGTCGCCAACAGCGAATTACTCGTCTGAAACACTGCCTCGAAGGAATTGGATAGTGTCGATAGCGGCGGCCTCAGGCTCCGTAGTTGTAACAATCCTCTTCAGATTCGGAAAGCCCGATGTGTCGAAACCAGCTTTCCAGACGGCTTGCAATGTGCGGTCTTTAGCTGCATCAAACCAGACTGCAGGGACGGTAACCACAAGAGTGATTGACAAAGTCTTCCACAGCTGGTTTCCGTAGCGCTCGTCGAGGTCTTTGACAACGTGCTTAGAGGGGCCTTTGGCGCTCAGTGATAGCTCGTTAAGGATCTTGGCAGCCTCTCCGATTTGCGGACTGTCAAGCTCGAGTTTCGTCCACATGTGGCGCTGGATGTTTAGAGCGATGAGAGATCCCCTATTGTGTACCGTCGGGAGTGTACGCGATCTCGCTTAGAACCTTCTCCTTGGTGCCAATCTTGGTGTGGCGGGAGGGCCAGTCCTTAATGACGGCGATGTTCTTCTCCAGCACGCCGGTGTCTGAAGTCTCGCAGAAAGCAACACCTGTGCTGTCAGTAAATAGGCACGCATTAGCTTAGACGCGTAGCCCTTACCTGTGTAGGTGGTGCAAATGCTAACAGTAATTGCAAAAATTAAGGGCAATGTGTGCAGATTGGAAAGCGAAGTGAGTGTGGAGGTGAGGGTGTAGAGGTGGCGGGGTGTTGTTGTTGTTGTTGTTGCGAAAGATTTCAGCGCAGCTCACGTGCGAGCTCCAGGTGAAGGTGAACCAACACAAAACTTTGCTCGTGATGCACCCTCATTTCACGTCGCGTAAAGGTTTTCAAGCTCACTGAACCTGGCCACATCTCCTCGCTCTGTTCATGAACATTGAGCTGTAGAGGGCGATCATGTTCGATCCCGTAAGTCCTCAGCAATGAATCAGAAAGTACTTGCTCACTGTTGCTCTCTAAATCTTCGGACTCGTGGGAGGCTCCAAGCAAAACCCCACTTCTACTGAGCGTCGCGCGCATCGCAAGAGCTTGAGCGTTGATGCCTCTGCATCGCACGGCCAGCAAAGCGCTTAGTCTGCCGAAGGCGATCTTGCTCACAATCCTGATATAAAAGACGCCACGATCCTCGATAACATCTTTGCGAAACATAAGGAGCAACTCGACCAACAGCAGACTTGATACGACAGCCTGAAGGCAGAGTTTCACGATCTCCGCAAAGAAAACAAGCGGCTTCGAGAGCAGTGTGACGAACTAAAAGACGAGCGTTCTAAGATCTAAGACAAGTGCAACAAAGTTCAAGACAAGCATAAAGACCTCAAAGAGATGTATAGCAAAATCTCCAAAGTACACAAAGAACTCGAGAGCCGCTTCGTTAGTGTTGATAGTCGCTTCACGTACCTCATCGAACAGCTCGTTATACCTTATGCGGCAGCAAAGGGACTCAAGTGGGACGATCAAACCAAGGATACCGTTGACGTCGTCATGGATCCTCTGGTCAGCGATGCACTGGAAGCCGGCAACCTTCGAGAGCAAGTCCAAGTCCTGCAAAAGGATACGTTCGCTAGGATCGAAAAAGGCGAGGCGATCTCGGACGAACAGTTAGCCCAGGACTTCCGCAACCTTATCGAACTAGTCAAGACCTTGAGTCGCACGATCCGTCTCAATGAGCAAGTCGATGTATTGCATGCAAAAAGGCCGACCTTCTCGCTGTTGTAGCTTGAAGGTATATAACGTGCAACACACCCCCCCAGGTCGAAGTGAGTGACGGAGACATGTTATTGTTTGTGCATGATCTCCAGGTAATAGCGACTAGATTTGATATCGTAGTGCCGTAACGACTTGTTTTTTTCTTAGGCGGTGAAAAGTCTTGAAAACCGTGTTGTGTGTGAGGTTCGAACGCAGGGTGTTAATGGGATGTGTCTTAGCGGATCGCTTGTAGTTACCCACCTAACTAACAATCCTTTGTGTGGTTGCTGCAGAGGATTTTAACGGAATCCGGGCTCATAACTATTGCATGCAAAAAGGCCGACCTTCTCGCTGTTGTAGCTTGAAGGTATATAATGTGCAACACGATGTTATCAAGATTCGCCGAAAATCCGTCTTAATTCATGGCGTTGCTGGCAGACACTGGGATAGTCGTCCGGCTAAGAAATGTATGATAGAGGCATGGGTCTGGTCTGTATTCCTGTACTTCGTGTTCGACACACCGTTCAGTATCTTGGGCACCGAGGCCTCAGAAGTGAAGAAGGTGTGGACGAGCATCTTTGGGGCGGATCATGCAGACCAGTGGCCAACCTCGTCAAGTCTGTGCGAAACCTGGCGCTGTACGACAATGAACTACGTGTTCGCAAAGATGATTGCCCAGGAAGTCGTCACTCAAGTCAAAACGCACGAGAAACCAACTGTTCTGGAGGAGAGCGTCCTAGAACTTCGTAACAATATCTCGATTGTTATTGAGACAACCTTGGACAGCTCTTATTTCCGGTCGTGCAGGCCCGCGTAGATTTATGAGGCCACAACAACAACCTTCGTAATTAGTTAGATCTGCACTATCCGCTAACATCTCACCCACATGTGCACCCCTCTAACATGAGTTCACAAGGCAAACACTGTCACAGCGCAGATTATGAGGCGAGGCAGTGCAGGACGCTGGGTGCTTAATGTAGCCAGCACCTTCAGCCTGGTTGCATGCACTGCCTCACCAGGCTGCCTCTTCTGCCTTGTCGTAAACACATCGTTCTACTCTTGCTACCGCAAGAGTCGTTTACGCCTTTACTTCCACAGGCCAAACTCCAAGCTGGAAGCGCCATGCGGCTTCTCCACTTTGACGCGCTGTGCAGACTGATCTTGACAGATTTTCGCGGCAAGCCGATCCCGCCCTACGCTACCCTATCGCACCGATAGAGCGACTCCGAGACCCTTATCGAAGATGTATCGAATAGAAACTATGAAGAGAAAGAAGAAGGCTACAGGAAACTCAGGTTCTGCGCCGAACAAGCAGCTCGGGACGGGCTGCAGTACTTTTGGATCGACACATGCTGCATAGACAGGTGGGACAACAACGAGCGCTCGAAGGCGATCAGTTCCATGTTTTAGTGGTACCGGAATGCGGCCCGATGCTACGTCTTCCTGTCAGACGTGTCGCTGTCAGCTGTGGCGGATACTTTTCAACGTAGCGACTGGGAGGCGTCGTTCCAGAAGAGCAAGTGGTTCACTCAAGGATGGACGCTCAAGAGCTGATCGCGCCAGTGTCAGTCGATTTCTTCTCGCTTGAAGGGCAGCGCATAGGCGACAAGCGTCACTTGATCAACTACTACACGGTATCACCGGCATCCCGCTCGCGGCACTGCGCAACTGTCCTCGAGACCAGTTCAGCACATCTGAACGGATGAGGTAGGCCGAAAAACGCACAACAACCGAAGAAGAAGACATCGTATACTGCCTGCTGGGACTTCTTGGCATCTCTATGCCCATCAGGTACGGCGAAGGGCAGGAGAGTGCACGAAGGAGACTGCAGGCTGAGATAGAGACTAACGGCAGCGCGCCATCAATCATTCCATTCTCACGAACCGAGTCTTTTGTGGATTGCGAATCGTAGCTCGTCCAGCTTAAAGCGAAGCTCTTCAGCAACGACCAGACTACTACCACGCTAGCAATCGTTGGGCTAGGCGGAACAGGCAAGTCGCAGCTCGCACTTGAGGTTGCACACAGAACACGACTAAACAACAAGAGCTGCTTAGTTTTCTAGATGGATGCGAGCGACATGAACAGCCTCTACCAGTCGTATGCAAGTGTCGCGCAGAAGTTTAGTATTCCAAGCTAAGACGGTGAACAGGCCCCTTCCTCAACTAGCACATCATGCGCAAAAATGATTTTGTCAGTCTCTCCTAGGCGTGTTGCAGTGTTCGTGTTCGCCCTCTACTATAAGACAAGATCAAGCAGGCGATCGGCGCGCAGGACGCCAACTCCTCAGCGGAAAGGAGTCTACCATAGTTCTGATGTCTGGACTAACCGTGTGATAATACCTGGTTACCTTTTGGAGAGACGTTGCAGACTGCCAGGATTGTCCAGGCGGCGATGTTGTTCCCGAAACGGTGTAATTTCGTCTTAGGTTGAGACCGCCAATTTGTGCTGTGAACGTATACAAGCAGCTTCGGCTAGGTAGGGAAGAGGTGGTATTCACGAGGTTTTGAGCGACGGCCCGCTGCGCTGCCTGTTATTGCTTAGCATGGCAGTGCACTGCGTTGCAACACGCTGCACTGGGTGTTGTAGTGAATCGATGCGGCGCTAGGTGCTGTACGTTGCTGCTATGCGATGCGCTGCGCGTTGCTTCAGTGCGTGCTGCGAGTCTGTCGTATGATAAGCTACCTTTGCCAACGAGTTTATGCAATTCCTTTATTGGTGAGTTCCTGCGATACTTTCACATGGAGGTTGCTGTGGCGCCTTTACCTGCACGTTGCTACAATACTTGTCGTTATTTTAGGCGACGCGGCGCTGCCCTTTCCTGTACATCGCTGCGATGTCTAGAGCTGTACCTCGCTGCGATACCCTAAGCTGTACGACGCTGCGATACTCCAGCTGGGCGTTGCTGTGATAACCCCTGCGATGAGTGACGGCTCTGCGCGCCCGTTGACATCACTTAACCAGAGAGGGTGAAGGTCGGATTGCGTGTAACATTCCTTCTTGCTACCTCTCTGTTCAACCAGCTACCTCGATTGTCTCGTCTTCACCGCCGACTGGCTCCCACAGGCGAGTCACACCTACAGGAGCACCTGCTGCGCGTCGTCGCGCAGCGCATCGCCTTCACTCCGATTCCACCGCTCCCGGAGTGGCATCCAGGTCTGGGTTTTTCAGCTCTCTGCTCCCCACCTCCTCGTCATTGGTCTGTGGGATGGAGTGGTCATCCATGCCGTCGAAGAGGATTCTCTTGGCGTTTTGCGTAGGAAGTGTCAGTCTCACGTATGTGATATGGAAGGAGCATGAAGAACTGAGTTTATTGAATAGCTATAAACGAAGGGAGCTATATATATGTGAAGAAAGAGAGAGTGTAGGGATAACCCTGTTAGAGTGCAACAGTCGGGGATAGATTAAGCTCTTCCTCGACCTCACGAGGCCGCCCCTCTATCTCGTCGTGAACAATTGGTGCTCACAGGCAAGGTTGTCAGTAACCAATATCTCATCAATATTGTTGTTTGATTTGTTTGATTCGGAGCCAACCAACGAAACAACAGTCAGCCACTGTATTTCTGTCAATCAATCAACCAATCGTGAGACCAAAATATTGATAGGATTGGTGTTGTTTGATAGTAAGCAAGGGAGGGAGATACCTAGGTGAGGCCTTTAGAATAGCTGCTCAACGACGAATTTTTGGTGTTGGATTTTACTTACTAAGCCTACTCGCATGTAAGTTATATGACCCAGGTTCCATCCCATCTCTCACTCACTCCAGGCTAGTACGTACGAGGCTTAGTGCCCACAACGCTAGCCGGCAGAGATATAGATCTCAGTTCCCGTAGCACAATACACAACACGATTCGCACATGTTCCATTCCCAGTGCTACTGACCTCAGGCTTATAATATTCAACAACGCCTTACTTTCTCGCGGCTCCGGCTTACGTTTAGCCTTATCCATGCCCTCTATACCAGCAAAACGCAAGCCCGAGGCTGCCGAAGAAGCTAATACTCCCTTCAAGCGAGCACAACGTACGCACAAACCTACGCTCAAGGCGCTGTTGGGTAATGGCAGCCAGCCAACCCAGCCGATAGAGCTGCCAGAAAGTATGCCGGATCCGCCTACAGAGGAGCTGCTCACACAAGCTATCGAGCCGCCCATCAAGTCGCCTACGCGGGCTATCGAACCGCCATGTGAGCCTGTACAACAGCCTGAGGAGCGCCCTCGGCGGCTATCACCAGTGCCTGTTTTGGCTGCCTCACAAGCCTCTCAGTCCGCTGGTGAGCCAGCCTGGGAGTCGCAATTAATGCTTAATAAGCCGGAGGACTCTATTGTACAGCCGTTGGCTTTCTCCAGCGCTGCCACCGAGGCTTCGATAGAGGATGATAGCGCTGTAAGCGTTGATTTTCGCGACTTTGAGGGCGTGAATTAGTCGCGATTAAAGGGGTTTGTCGCGCCGTTGAGCACTCCACGAGGCAAGGCAAGCTGGATTTTTCAACACGGCTGGCGTGTTTGGAAGGAGGGCACTCACCACCCAAATGAGCTGTACTTTGTGTGCAAGTACTGTCATACTCACAAACTGCCTAATGGTGTACACCGCGTAACGAAGTCAACTACTGCCGCCAATGGGCACCTCTAGCTTAATAAACCTAGCCATCGGCTCAGCAAAGACGGTCCAATCCTGAGCAAACCTCTCTGCAAGTATGGACAACAATCACTGCGCCAAGCAGCTTTAAGCGGTGTCAAATTCGGCATTGACGCGTACGAGACCATAGGAAACTTCGATGTACAAGGATTTCGGCAGGCAGCTGCGCTCTGGCTAGTCGACAACAACAGACCACTCCGCGAGTTTGAGACGCCGGCTTTTCGCAAGATGATTAGGTTTGCCAATCCAGAGGCAGAGGCGGCGTTGTGGAGGTCTCATAACAGCGTGTCGGCGTTCGTAATGAGGTTGTACAGTTGGCTGCGGCCTCAGGTAGTGCGCGCGTTAGCTGAAGCCGAGAGCAAGGTACATATAAGCTTTGATGGATAGACGACAAAAGGCGGCAAACGTGGCTTCTTTTCTGTAGTTGCTCACTACGCCAACAGCGAAGGCGCGATAGTTGACCTACCCATCGCGCTGCCGCAGCTAGTGGGTGCCCACACTGGCGAGGCGATAGCTGACGCTGTAACCAAAATCCTGCAATCCTTTAGCATCAATCGCAGCAAACTTGGCTACTTTGTGCTCGATAACGCCTACAATAACGACACCGCTGTCAACAAACTCGCCGCGATGTACCACTTCTCTGCCTCTGATCGCCGCCTCCGCTGCGCTTGCCACATACTCAACCTCATTAGCCAAACGATTATGTTTGGGAGAGATGCTGATGCATATAACAACGCCCTAGAGAACACAAAGATGGAGGATTTCTACATAAAGGAGTGGCGGAAAGAAGGCCCGCTTGGCGTGTATCTTGATATTATCAACTACATTAACACGCCGAAGCAGTAGAGTATCTTTGAAGATTGCCAACGCGAGGCAGTTAACGGCATGCCTACAGGCGCCAGCAGCGGCACCCGTGAGCCAATTAAGCCGTGTGTTACACGCTAGAACAGTTATCACGACTGCTTTGAGCGCGGAGTTGAGCTCCAACAAGCTATTAACGCATACGCCACGTACCACATTCGCGAGACCGAACAGGCTGACAAACAGGCCACCCTTAGAGGTAACAAGCTGCCTGATGCGCCGCGGTGGATGAGGTCAGACGGCCTTACGGCGGCTGACTGGGCGGTGATTACTGAGTACATGGCGATACTGCAGCCGCTAAAGTTTGCTACAGATCGCCTCCAAGGCCATGGCAAATGTGGCCGTTTTAGCGCACTCTACGAGGTTATCCCAGTGTTTGAGAGTGTGATGACTGATCTAGATGCGCGCCTTCAGCCATACAAATCAGTTGACTACGAGCTATCTGAGGCGCCCGAAGATCACATCCCAATCAACCTACGAGCCGCGAGGCGAAAAGCGAGCAATTACTTCACTAAGATCCTCCAAATCCCCATTTACTACGCAGCTACAGCGCTACATCTGCGATATAAATCATACTTCAAACGCTTCTGGCGTAACAAACCCACACAGTTGAGCACCGCACACGCGAAATTTCTGTGGGTTTGGGCTGCCTATAAGCCAGCTGCTACTGCCACAACACCAACGCCTACGCCAAAACCCACTATAAGCAGCTTTGACGACGCTATCGACGCTATACTAGATAAGGACGGCGAGCACACAATAGAGGTAGAGGACGAGTACGATAGCTGGTTAAAAGAGCCTATGTGGACGTCTAATCAGCACAAGGGGGGTCCAACAGCTGTACAGTACTAGCTAGCGTTGAAGCCGAAGTATCCAAATCTTTCACGATTTGCGATCGACGTGTTAACTATACCCGCCTCTAGCTCTGATTGTGAGCGCGTCTTTGCAGGAACTGGCAATATACTTAAGCCACAGAGGCGGAAAATTAGTGCGCAGTTACTAGCTGCTTTAGTGTGTGTGCAACGATGGACTCGCGCAGGTTTTACAACACCAAGCACAACAATAGCCGCAAAGTATACTGATAAGGAGCTTACAGAAGAGTTCGCGATAGGAACGTGGGAAGAGCCGCCTGCAGAATTGTTATAGAAACGCCCCTTCAGAACCTTAAGTCTATCAATATCTTATCAATCAACCAACCAAAAATTGCCTCTACAGTCTTATCAATGCAAACAAACAAACTGCAACACTAAGAAATAAGCCAATCAAACAACATCTACGGCTCAAATATTGGTTGTTTTGTTTGTTGACATTCACTGCTCACAGGAGCGTCTGCAGCACATCGCTGGTTAGCGCATCGTCCTCGAACTCCGATGCGGCCGCTCTCGGGTGGCATCCGGATCTGGGAATTCTAACTTACTGCTCGCCAACTCCTCGTCATTGGCCTGGGTGACAAAAAGGCCACCCATGTCGTCCTCACTCTTATCGTCCCATTCAAGCTCTTCTTCGGCCCCGTTGTCATCGCCTTTCCCCCCTTTCCAGCTCCTTTCTCGGCCTCCTCCGTCATCGTCTCCCTCTCCGTCGGCAGACAGCACTTCCTCCGCGCGAGAATGCTCACCTACCTCCTCCAGTAATTCCGCCAGGTGTTCTATCGGTCCAAAGTGCCCTTGTCTATAAGCACGTATTCGAGATTAGTAATTAATAACAGCCAGCGGCACAGTCAGTTGGAACACGCAGCTCCTACCGCATAGGCATTACTATTAAAGATCAGACGACTGTACCCCACAAATCATCTTGAGACGGCGTTGGTATAATCGTTTCCCGGCGGTGTAAGCGGTCTCTATGTAGCATAGTCGGAGGTACAGTTAGAGGCACAGTCAGAGGCACAGTGTAGACCACTTAAGTACTTTAAGCGCTACATCTCCCACATGTTGTAGGTTAGTTCAAATCTTTTTCTTGCAACTATACAAGACATCTAAGACTATAGCCCCAATCACTCTCAGCCGCATTGCACTTCTTTTTGTTATCTTTTTATTAATTACTGCTTCAGAGAGCATATCCTGTAGGGCTCCAATTTTGACCGACAGTTGCCGGTATACTTGCCAATGCACTTGCCTTGGAGCCAACCTAGTTTGCAACCCTGCCTCCCCTTTATGCAACGCCGTTGCAGAAGCTGCATGTTATGGAAACTGTATTTGTGCCGCAAGGACGAATACTACGGAGGCAAGCGATACAGAGAGCAAGAAGAGTGTTGCGTTTGCTGCATAAGAAACGTACGTGCTTTTCGCAAAGCTTTCTTGAGCTAATACTAACAATGAACCTAAAGGGGTTGCTAAAAGCTATTGGCCGTAGACGAGGCTAGGGATGACAGATACGATCGACTTGGGAGAGGCGTTATGGCTATCCTGATGGGCAAAGGAACGCACAGAAGGGTTAGATGATTTACAGAGTTAGGACAAGGGTCATTAGCAGCCTAGCTGTTCGGGCAAAGGCGGTCGTTCCGCGTCATCTGGCGGCAATGAGCATTAGGATATTTCTGCGTCTTGATGTCTCCATGCCTCGCGCCTTGGACGCATCGTTACGCTTAAGGCTGATCGCTTCAAACTATGGCTCCTGTTGTCTATGTCCCAAACTTAACACCTTTCTCAAGTGCAATAATTACCTCTCTCAACTTCACTGCAAGCATGATATTAACCGCTTGGGAAGATGGACATCGATATATGCGCATCGCATTCAAGACAGAACATGGCTCCGGCATCACTGCTAAGTGCAAGAGACTAAGCTTCGATCGCATCCTGCTTCCACTCTTGTACTCGATTAGTGCTGCCGTCAACGTAGTACTGCTCTGTATATTGATCGGTCACATTCCCAGCAGTCCTCCGCCGGCATATGAAACCTCGATTGCTGAATTGAGCGAGTCTATGACGAAGTTTAACGCCTCCTTAGTGACCGCGTCCGAGTGGAGGGGACTAGTGAGGCTGTGAATGCAGTGTGGAGTTCTTGGACAGAGAGTCGCGAAGCTTCTTCCGTTTCAGCTGCGTTATGTATGGCCGTGATGTGTCGCTAGTACAGCCAGCATCGACGGCACTCCTATCATGTTCGGAGTCACTGCTGTAGAACTCAGGGCCTCCCGATGGCATGGCAAAAAAGGCTACTCGATGGAAACTCTGGTCACGCTTGACGCAGAAAATGGCGAAGGATTGATAGCAACTATCGAGCCCGCTCATCAACTGCACTGATTGGCGAGTCCCGGAGACGTTTCGATATTTTACTTCTAGCACACTGATGCGTCCTCACTCGATCGTAGACTATCTTAAAAAAGCGCATTTACCGCTCATATGCCTTGAAGTAGCGCCAATATTCGTTCATACCACTGTACTGATGACTCACCCTGCTCGAGGTTAATCATACCGCTACGTCCCGGATGTTTCAACTACTATGTGCGAGAACATTATTGTGCTATCTGCTTCACTTGTTGTCGCGGTGTGGAGACAGCGTATATGCAGGAAGAATTGAAGGATTGAACTGAGGTTGTATTGAATGAAGCTACGAACTGTATATATGGGTGAGGGCTGTAAACAGTGCTAGTGCAGGAAAGGCAGCATCATCTCACCAGAGGTGAGGTGCCACTGCACGTGAGGCAGGAGATGCCCTCAACCGTGACACTTGTTCTACTGGCCACTTCGTGCCTAGCCTACACTAATGTAGCATGCCTCGTTCGTCCCGAGACTTCAGGGGTGAGTGCAGACCGCTGATAGCATATACATGTCTGTATTAAGGCAGCATGCCTCGTATTAAGTGTTACGGTGCGTGGAGAGGGGGAGTACTGCGCTGAATTGACTATCTGAGGTGGGCAGATCCGCTTATATACATGACCGTACATGAGCTATCCCAACTCGTACTAGAGTAGGTCTGGGCAGAGCCCAAACCGTTACATAGAAGGTACTAGAATGTGCCGTGCTCATGTATCGGACCGATATGAGATGACGATGTACTGATGAGGTTGAGCTGCTAGGTCTGACAATATCTCACGTATGTGATATGGAAGGAGAATGAATGACTGAGTTGATTGTATAGCTATGAACGAGGGAAGCTATATATATGTGCAGAAAGAGAGAGCGTAGGGATAACCCTGCTAGCGTGCAACACACCCCCCCAGACTGTAGTGCAGCGTAAGGCTGTAGTGTAGAGACTGACATAACTGTCTCTGTTGAATAGTGAAATGAGTGAACAAGGTTTGTGTATTAGTGCCAGCTGCCTAGGTTGCTCGGCAGTTCAGGAGTTTGGTTGTTTTGAAGACTAAGGAGACGCTTAGTGTTGTCCTCAAGTCCTAGTTGACGTGTGAATTCGATGTGCTTTTGCATTGGTAGTGCCTTCGTAAGACCGTCGGCGGGCATTTGGGCGGTGGAAATCCATTGTACGTTCACCTCCTCTCTCTCAACTACTTGGCGCAGCCAGAGTTGATGAATGTCGACGTGTTTGAGCTTGGTTTGAAGTCTTTCTGTTGCCTTAGTCACAATGCCAACTGTCTGCTTGTTGTCGCAATAGATGACTGGTGTAATGCCGGTCTTGAAATTGAGCTGGTCAAAGAGGTTGTTCCACTAAATCAATTCTGAGGCAGCGCGGCTAAGAGCGTAGAGTTCAGCCTCTGTGGTTGATTTTGTGACTGATCGTTGCTTAGTGGCTTTCCAGTCAATTGGCATTCCGAAGAGCTTGAAGAGAAAGCCATCTGAGCTAGCTCTGGTAGATAGGTCGTCTGCAAATGATGCATCTGATGCTCCAAAGAAGATGGGCTCAGGGTTGAAAGCGGTCCTAGGGATAGAGTATCCCGTGTTGTCAGGAGTGAAGGCTGAGGCCTTCAGAGCAAGATTGCGTGTTTTAATTAAGAAGCGCCAGGCATGAAGTGCAGCGCGTAGGTGTTGTTCTCCAGGACTGTTGAGATATCGAGAGAGAATTGAGTAGGTGAGTGAGATATCGGGTCTTGTGAACACTGAGATGTAGGCTAAGGAGCCAACTAGTTGCTAGTATCGTTTCTTCAGTGTTTCATCAATCACTCCGGTGTTTGGCTTGAGGTCAGTATCAGCCATTAGGAAATTTAGTAAGGTAGTTGCTCCTTCCATCAGGTTGTATTTGGTTGCTACCTTGTCGATAAAGGCGTCTTGAATAAGCCAGGTTGATTGTTGAGACATGTCGCGAATCACGCGTATGCCAAGAAACCAGTTGAGTTAACCTATAGATCTGAGCTCGTATTTCTTGAAGAGCTTCTCCTGGAATTCCTTGTGGATTTCAAGCTTTGATAGATGTACCAGAACAACAATATCATTAACGTAGAAGAAGACAATAAGATTGTTGTTAGCAAAGAGGCATGGCGTGTTTGTGATCTGTTTAAGACCAAGTTCTTGAAGCGTATTAGTGAGGTCCTAGTACCAGAGCAAAGGTGCTTCCTTCAGGCCGTATAGTGCTCGGCGGAGAAGGAGAAGCGCTCTAAACTAAGTTGTGAAGCCTTCAGGTGTATTGCAATAAAGCTTCCTTGGTACACGAGCATTGAGGAAGGCGTTCATAGCATCGTACTAGAACATGAGTAATCCAAACTTGGTTGCCATTGCGGTAAGGGCTCGAAAGGTTTTGGCTGCTAGTGTAGCAGCGTAGGTGTCACCCTAATGAAGTTGGAGATCACCTCTAACTACTAGACGTGCTTTGGCTTTCAAGAAGTAGCCGTCTTTGTCGAACTTGTTAGTAAATACCCACATAAGGGGCAGGATCTCTGCGTTAGCAGTGTATGGAGTCGTTTTAGTGTTCTCAAAGCATCCCTTCTTCCAGCAGTCATCGATCTCCTTTTGCATAGCTTTCTAGTACAAGTCTGCTTAAGGATAATTAGAGACGTCCTTGAACCTCTTAGGCGGTTCAGGCAATTGGGAACGATGAAGCTTTGTCTTTGGGACAATAGTAGTGACCTTCTAGTGAAGTGTTAGGTGAAGAGCTGTTGCAAAAGTCCCGTAGTAGGTGAAGAAGTTTGATGAAACTCCGTTGTTGTTTTGGGCTCTGCGGCTCCGTCTGCTTCTAGTGATCACGTTCTGTTCTCCAATTTCTGGATTGAGAGCTTGCGGTGCATTGTTGTTGTAACGATCTAGAAGATAGCTAGGTGTATCGTACGCGTGGCGAGATTGCATTAATAGAGTTGGGCGTAGTAGAACCACTATTGTTGAGTTAGATGGTGATAGTGGTGATGGTGATTGATACTCTAGTGTTAGCGAGCTTGGAGTTGGAAAGCGTGGAGAACTCATAGTGCCTCTAGTTGAGTCCATTAGGCTTTAGTCCTTCCTGGCATTAGGCGTAGTGCTTAAATTGTCAGCACGTGCGTCTAAGATCTCTATTTCTTCGAGATGCCGATCCAGTTGCTCTGTTGTGTAGAGGTCGTTGGCAGTCGCAGTGAAGTGAGGTTGTTCGAGATCTAGAGTCTCTACCTCTTGTTTAGTGATCTGGCCTGCAGTAACCTTGTTGAGCGTGTCGTCCTTGTAGGAGAATTGCTAATTGAAGATGACGTCTCTTGTCCTAATTACGCGGTCGTGTAGAGGTCGTTGGCAGTCGCAGTGAAGTGAGGTTGTTCGAGATCTAGAGTCTCTACCTCTTGTTTAGTGATCTGGCCTGCAGTAACCTTGTTGAGCGTGTCGTCCTTGTAGGAGAATTGCTAATTGAAGATGACGTCTCTTGTCCTAATTACGCGGTCGTGTGTTAGTAGCCAGACTCTATAGATGTTAGATAAGTCGTATCCAACCAGGTATCCGATGTGCGCTCGTGGCTTAGTCTTGTCAGCAGCTTTGATGTCTCTGCGATAGACGTAGGCTCGACATCCAATTAGTGAGTAGTGAGCTACAGAGGGCTTTGTGTTGAAGACAACTTCGTGAGGTGTCTTCTAATCAAGTGATTGCACCAGTGTGGTGTTGAGCAGTTAGACTGCTGCTACAGCAAGCTCATTTGTGAGAGCTTTTAGGAGTCCTGATAAGATGCGCAAGGCGCGAGTGCGTTGCATGATAGTCTTACTAGCTGCCTCTTAAAGACCCTTCTGCTCATTAGTGTTCTCGGCCGTAGTCTCGACCTTAATGCCAACACTCTTGCAAGCGGCAGCAAAGTCGCGACTAAGTCCCTTCTCGTTGTCAGATCTAATAATAATGACAAAGTACTTGTAGCTAAGCTGTCGCTAGATCTTCTTAATGAGATTGAAGACAGCGGGAATGAGTGTAGTTTTGAGGCGATTGTGGAGGCAGGAAATCTCATGCTATTTGGAAAATTGGCAGACAGCGTAGAGAGCGTACTTGTCGCCATTGTAGCACTCTTCTCCTTGTGGTACTAGGTAAACCAGGTCAATAGCGATGCGCTCAAATAGTCGTGTAGCGACTGTATCTAGTATACGCCGTGAAATCTGCTGGTTCATTTTGGTGAGGGCACAGTCCTCACATTCCTTCCAGGATAGTGGAGGATCACTGCCTTGAAGCTTGAAGCCTCGTACAGATGTTTCTAGATGTCGGATAGTATCTAGCCCTAGATAGGCCTAGATGTGATGTGCTTCCGTTGCCGTAGCCTTAAGGTGAGGCTTTGGATTATGTGATGGCTTGAATGCAGCCATAGACTGCAGTGAGGTGGCATTTGGACGTTTCCTATCATCCGCGTCGATAAGCCAGTGGCCTGCTTAGTAGTCTAGGAGAGCAACAACGTTGTTCGGAGTTGCTTGGTACAGGTGATTCTTTCTAGAATCAAAGTGGATCTCCATGTCCTTACAGCGCGAGAGGCTGAGGATGTTGGCGAAGAAACCTTCCACTAGGGCAACGTTGGTGAGTTGGATGTCCTGTATGCCACTTGGTGTCTTAATTGGAATAACAACATTGCCCTATTCGCTAATAGAGACTGATTGCGATCTAGCGTACAAGGATTCGTTAGGTGTACTGTATCGAGTGTGGGTCTACCTCCATGACTTGGAGTTGTTAATGATGTGGATGTTTGATCTAGGATCTATAATCCATCGGTTGATGTACGGTGGGTTGGATACATGATTAGTTGATGAGAAGGCTTAAAAGGAGCAAGCCATGCTGTAGGGTTGATAATCAAACGCGATCGGTGTTGTCGTTGTTTCGGATGTAGCCTTTGCGCTTTGTCTGTCTGCAGCTTTCTAAAGCTGCCTGGCAATTATTGGATTCTTCTTGGCTTTTTTAAACTTAGCTTCGATCTCGGGATCTAGTGTCCATCCTGCTAGACAAACTGCAGGGTTGACATAGGCGCACTTTGAGTACCAGTGTTCCTCTAGACAGATGCATTTCCTTAGTGGTTGTTTTCGATTTGCTTGAGGCTTCTAGCTAGTTCCTTCTTCGGTGGTACTGGTGTCAGCAATTCCGAGAGAAGCGCCAAAGGAGCTAAGTGTGGATCCTTGCGGTTTCATGATTCGGAGAAATTGTCTAAAGCTAGCAACTAGGGTAGTGATCGTCGGTAGATCTAAGTCTTGAACCCCTAGTGTCTCCTGTAGATCCAAGAGCTTGCGGAGCTCGGCTGTAGCCTAGGTTTCATGTACCTTGTTGGCGGTGACAAGAAACTCTTCTTGTACTTGTCCTCCTTTCATCTCAGGCATGTCGAGTGTGGCCATGAGATCAGTGATGCGTATCCATTTGTCTAGCTATTTGTCGATGCTAGTATTGCGTGGCTTTAGTGCTCGTAGAGCGTCGTATTTGGCGCGAAGCTCTCTTCTTCTTAATAGGTCCGAAGGAGCTATGTAGGCCTTGAGTTTGATAAGTCGTGCGTGTGCAGTAGCGTCATTCTGAATGAGCGGAATTAAGGAAGTGGAGATTGTTGAGGCTACCTCGGTGCAAATCTCCTTAAGAGCTTTGTCTTTCTGGTGCCATTCCTTGTACTTCCATTCCTATTCGCTAAGCTTCATGCGCTGTGTTTGAAGAACGTCTGAAGTGAGTGCTCCTTCAGGAAGTATAGGACGCTCGGGTTGTGGATAAAGAGCAGATAGTGTAGGGGCTGATGGATCACAGTACTCCCATACGCTATGTGAAACTGCTTTATCCTTGTGTTGAAACAGCCAAAGAGACCACTCCTCAGGCCTTGTAAGGATAACAAGGGTCTTAGTGGACCTCTGGGTTTCGAATAATGCCATATTGAATAGCAGGTTGGTGATGACTGCGAGATGCGGATGTGCCGGTGTGTCTGGTGTATCCTCCGGAGACGTGAAGTGTTCAGTGTCAATCTAGGGACAGAGTGATGCCAAAGAGATAGCAGTGTATCGCAAGATTGCGATATGTTGTCGAGAGATTACGACAGTTGTTGTGTCCTTAGAGACGCGAGGTGGTCGACGTCCGTAGGGATAGTAGGGCCAAAGAGATGGCAGTTAAGTGAACTTTAGTAGTTAAAGATTGCTGTGTGCGAATCCGGGCTCATAACTCTCACGTATGTGATATGGAAGGAGAATGAATGACTGAGTTGATTGTATAGCTATGAACGAGGGAAGCTATATATATGTGCAGAAAGAGAGAGCGTAGGGATAACCCTGCTAGCGTGCAACACAATAAGTACTATAAGAAGGCGTCACTGCTTCCGAGTCGCACGTTCCTTCGCCCATGACGATAGCCTGTTATCTCTAGCCTCGACCTCGGCTGGTATCTTTTAGTGACCTCTTCAGTTTTACTGTTAGTATTGAATTAAAAATGCTATACGGAAAGCACGTACGTTTCTTGTGTAGCAAACGCGACACTCTTCTTACTCTCCGTATCGCTTCTTGGTTGGTCGCAATCACAATTTTTCTCACATGTAGTGAGAGTAAAGGCATTACATAAAGGGGAGGCAGGGTTGCAAGCAAGGCTGGCTCCGAAGCAAGTGCATTGGCAAGTATACCGGCAACTGTCGGTCGAAATTAGAGCCTTACAGGATACGCTCTCTGAAGCAGCAATTGATGAAAAGATAACAAAAAGAAGTGCAATGCGGCTGAGAGTGATTAGGGCCATAGTCTTAGATGTCTCGTATAGTTGCAAGAAAAAGATTTGAACTAATCTACAACATGCGGGCAATGTAGTGCTTGAAGTACTCAAGTAGTCTACACTGTGCCTCCGACTGTGCCTCTGACTGTACCTCTGACTGTGCCATATAGAGACCGCTTACACCGCTGGGAAACGATTATACCAACGCCGTCTCAAGATGATTTGTGGGCTATAGTCTACTGATCTTCAATAGTAATGCCCTATGCAGTAGGAGCTGCGTGTTCCAACTGACTGTGCCGCTGGCTGTTATTAATTACTAGTCTCGAATAGGTGCTTATAGACAAGGGTGCTTGCTGGTACAGTAATTACACTAGATGCGCTTTCGTAGTCCCAAGCTGACAAGACGTAGGTGTGATTGCCCGGTGCAATAATTCCGCCCTCGGCGTGGATTCGCGACGGGCCGACGAGCCTTTGCCGCAGTTGAGCGTTTGAAATTGCTATGTACACTCACATGCACTTGCAGTGTCCGCTCGCATGCCGCTAAATTGTTATCCCACGCGTACCTCTGTCTCGCTTAGATTAAAGTTATCCCTACCTACTCTAGCTTCGGTCAGCATGACCACCTGCGTTATACAGTACAATTTGTGCGACCAAGTCGGGAATAATCACTGCCCAAGGGTTATAGCGTTTAGAGCCGCTGTTCATAGCCACAATGCGTAGCGTAGGAGGTAGATATCTCAGCACGCTACCATGCTCGTGCGCGCGGTGAGCCGGGTCGCGCGGTGAGCCGGGTTGCGCGACGAGCCAAAAACAATATTCTCACCACCACAAAAATGAGGTTATTGCACCGCCACAAAAGCTATAATCAAGAGATTTCTTGGTGTAGCGACTAGTAACATGCTCGCGATAATTTTGTACTATCTATATTTGTGTGGAACCTTGATGTGGCGGCCACGAGAGTTGACTTTGGGTGGCGCAGCTGGTGCAGCCTCTGGCGACGCAGCGACACATCCAGACACGCCACCGCGTCTCTGGCGCTTCGGCGCAGATGGGGAGGCCTTGAGGCTCTCCTCTTGCCTGTATGGGTTGTTTGGGTAGCTTTTTTTGGTGTTTTGAGCTTCGATTTTGGCTGCGCGTTCAGCCGCCTTTTGGGCCTTTGTCTCATCTCTCAGCAACTTGGCTCTCTCTCTCTCAACACGTCTCTCCTCAGCCAGCTTTTCTTTGTACATCTTGGCAGCAGCATGAAGATCCTTCCTGTTCGCCTTTGCAAGCTTTTCTTGGTGTTGTTCCTGCTCCTTCACGGCCTCACGAGCACGGGTCTCTCTTATCTTTCGCGGAGACCAGAAGACGGCACCACTGTGGTGCTCCTCTCTCTGCTGCAAGTCGAGAGGCTTACCAACCTTCTTGTGCCTCTTTTTGACTGTAAGAGCGTTCTTTAAGCCGTATTTTTCGTGGCGTAGTAGCTCGTTCTGGGTGGCCAGTGAGTGCAGCGTTTGGGAGAGCTTTTTTGACTCATCTACGCCCTGATCGTTCACTGCAGAGCGTACGAGACGCTCTATGTGACGCCAGTCGTTTGAAGTGAGAGCAGAGGGCCGTGCGGGCGCCTCTGAGGTATCGTCCGTAAACCGCTTCAATATAGTCTCTCCGTCCATGGGCCATATACCTGTACTTTTGAAGGCCTTGAGGGTAGTCTCTGTCGTCATGGAGGACACCCACGCACTCCAAAATAGTGGGAAGAAGTCGCCCTTCTTGACAGCTACTAGCCCTTGGCTCTGCTGGAGGTGGCGGGTGAGGGCGGAGGTGTACGCGTTCGAGAGAGGTTTGAACATGACGACGTCGAGTGGCTGCAAAGTATGGGTACTGTGAGGCGGGAACACGGCTAGGAGCACTTTTGAGCGTCGCAGTAGTCAATAAAATCCTTCGTAAGGTGGCTGCCGTGGCCGTCAAGTATGAGGAGACGTCACTCCCTCCCAAGACGCGCCTTCCGCTTCGTACAGCGGTGGAAAACCTGCTCTAACCAGGCTAGCCCGACGTCGTTGTTACTCCATCCGGTAGGTGATGAAGCTACAAAGACGTCGTGCTCTCCAGCCTTGATGCCAGCCAGCCAAGTTGACTGCAGTGAGCCAGATGCTCCGGCATAGATGAGGCCTGGCGGCAGCGTCGTCCCATCTGCGCAAATAGCTGCCAGGAGGGTTATCCATTCGCGAGAGCCATCCTGGAATGTATTGGTGGCCCGTCTCTGCTCCCAAGAGTAGCGACTGAACACACGTTTTGAGCGTCCTAGTACGCCCACCATAAAGCCCTTTTCATCCATATTGTACGTGTTCTGGGGTTGTACGTTGTACTGCTTCATCTTAGCATGTAGCAGCTCAAAGTATAGCTTGTACTTGGCCCCAGAGTCAGCTTTGTGGCGGAGAGAGTCCATTCCAGACGTCCATTTTGAGACGAGATGATCGCGGTGTCGAGCCAGAAAGCGCGTCACCCACGACTCGCTCACGGGCCCTGTAGCTATATGCGACGCGAGTCATTTACCATGGCTCTCGTAGGAGGCAAGGCTCTCTCTGTGAGGTCGTTAATGTACTGTACAAGCTCTGCCTCCTGTTCTGCGTTGATTTTGTGTTGATGGGCCATCTGGGTGTCTCGCGAGCTCTGACGGCCTCGGTGTCTTCGCGACAGCGTCGTTCGGTCCACGTTGAACATTTCAGCAACTGCGCGGTACGAAAGTTCTTCTCCTGGTGCTTTCAATTCGATTGCTGTAATCGCATCGTCAATCGGTGCCATAGTGGTTGAGTTATAAGGCGTCGCGCAAAGTACGTTGTCGTGTTGTTTTGGTGGGGTGGCTCGCCACGCGCACGGGCATGGTATCCCCGAACATGCGCATCACGCGCACGGACACGGTAAGCCACTGAAGCTCACCTTCAGCCTGGCTTTATCCGCAACCACTTCCAGACTGCAACTCGCTTTTTGCGATCAAGGTACCGCGTCCGACAAATCTCTCGACGTTTTGACGCAGTGTCACTGTTTGGTTTTTTTGGCATCAATCGGCTTGTACAAGCGAGACTCGACCGCGGCTTCAGCCTTGTTCGATGTACGATTGTGGACGTCCCGACATACGCAACTTTGTCGCATACCTTACAGAACTTCGGCATTCAACCCAAATTATATGCAATCCGAAGTCATGCCACAGAAGTTTTCGGCGCGTGCCGTCACATCTCCCAACATTAAGGTCATTAATTCTGACGCTGCAGCCAACAGTTTTTGGCTGAAAGCTCAGAACCTCACCAGATTCGATCCCTCCACAAAGCCATCTGAAATGTCAGGAACGAGTAGGACAAACTTTTGCGGATTTTGTCAAGCATGTTTTCATGGCGTTCCAGAGACAGGTGACACCAAACGCATCGATCATCAAAGTGGACTCCAAGCACTCCTCCGGTCAGAAAGATATTGCCCGTTATGCAGCTTCTTCAAAACTCTCGTTTCCGCAAAAACATCAATAGTCGACAAAGCGCACGGTCACTCTTAAATATTGGGTTTCAGGTCAAAGGCCGCTGTATGGGTGCAATGGCATTTTGTTCTGACTCGAGTAAGTGACTCGCAAGCAAAGAAGAAAAATGATCTAATGTTTTTACAGATGAGATCTCCAATCGAGCTATTTGGTGCAGATTGAAGCCAGATCTCGTGTCTCAAGCCCGTCTATTTCGGACCTGGCTAGAGAATTGCGAGAACAATCACCCCAAATGTAACAAGTACAAGAGCTCCGACCGTCCCTCTAGGATATTGAAGATTGACCTAATAGCTTCACCGACTGCTGTCCGACTTCTGTCCGTGGAGGCCACTCCGTTCCACGGTAGATACGCTGCCCTTAGCCATCGATGGCCAGCCACGACCAGTCCGTCTTTGCTGACAAAGAGTAACATCAAACAATATCAGGAATCGCTTCCAATCTTACAGCTGCCAAAGAACTTTGTTGATGCTGTTGAGATCACTAAAGCACTCGGTCTCCAACACCTTTGGATTGACTCTCTGTGTATCATGCAAGATAGCACGGTAGATTGGGAAACCGAGTCTGCCAAGATGGATAGAGTATATCTCAACGCAGCTGTAACCATAGCTGCCTGTGTATCTAGCGATGCGGACCGAGGCTCCTCCCTAGATCTCCTACAGCCTGCCTATCTACGCTTGAGTTTGCCAATAAGAGATGCAGGTGACAGTTCGAAGCGATCCCATATCAAAGGCACCCTACGCTCTACATATGCAAGCCAATTTGGAATTCCTGACAGCCCACTTAGCAAACGTGGATGGGTTCTGCAGGAGATGGCTCTATCCCCCCGAGTCGTACATTTTACTCAAGATCAGGCCTACTGGCAATGTCGCGAAAAAGTAGAGTCTGAAGACGGCACGCTATGCATCCCGCACGCAGACGGTGGGCCTGTCGGGGGACACCTGGAGGAGAGGCTTGATCGGGCCCTGCTCGTCCCCAATATAATTCCCAAGAACGATTTACCACGTTTATGGTGGTCGTAGGCGGTTGATTACTCGTCTCGCGCATTTACTAAGATGGACGACAAACTCTATGCTTGCGCTGGAATTACTAAGTTCTACCAGCATCTGTCGGGCTCCTCTGCAGTGGTATTGGGTCTCTTGCGACACAGGCTCCTAAAAGATCTAACATGGGGATTTGAAAATGACGAGCCGCACCACCGGAATACAATAACAAATTTGCCTTCGTGGTCGTGGTAGGGATGGGATTCAGCATTGCTTCCCAGAAATACGTTATTCGCGGACGAAGGTTGGTCTCACCCAGCTCAAGCAGCGATAATTTCAGTGGAAGGCGTCTAGTCGGGCCAGAAATTGACCACCCCGTTGAAAAGAGCGGAGATCAAACTTTTGGGGCGTCTGACTACAATGCTAGTCAGCACATTGATGATGTCATTCAGTATTGGAAACTTCAGCATTGAAAACTACACAGCCAGTCTAGAGTTTCCACCTAGCTTCGAAGGGATCGCAGACACGAGCAAGACTATAACATACTCGGCAAAAGCTCGTTTTGACATAGATATTCCGCATGGAGGTTCTACTGTGCACTGCCTTGAGATGGAGACGTTTTGGAAAACTACAGACATGGAGCTTGCGTCTACCTCCAATTCACCATAGCCTTGTATATTCGAAGTTACGCAAAAACTTCTCATCTTGAGGCCTGTCCATATAGGAGCAGGGATTTTCGAAAGAATTGGAATAGGAACTATCTGCTATGGAAACGTCAAGGACTGGTCAACCGCGTTTGATGATTTGAACCCGCGGGTAATTACGCTTATCTAGCTAAATCCCGCATCTAAGTTCCTATACCCCATGTGCATGAAAGATTTCCAATGGTCTACAGAGACGATGGAATCGGGAAATAGAAGATCTCGTTGTTGCCTTTCGATCTCTTGCGTCTCACTATGCCCGCTAATTACAAGAGAAGAGCCTACGTCTAGCATGTGTCTCTCTACGACTCTCACGCTTGTCCCATTTCTAACTTCTCCCACAACGCTATGGTATAATACGATCGCAATCTTAGCTACGGTGCCTTTCCATAGCTCTTCATGAACACAGTAATGGCCTCCATAATCCAACTGCAGACCCACAGCGGCCCCAACGCCTCGCACGCTGGCGCCTCGCATTCTGGTGCCTCCTACCCCAACGCCTCCCACCCCGACGCCCTGCGCGAAACGCGTGCACGACTCCGAGTGTGATGGGACCGCCACGGCAGACACTCCCACGGCACCGCAACCTAAGCGTGCCCGGCCGGCGCTTAACGACTATGCCGGGCTTGTGCGGAGTGCCATTCGCAAGATCACGGGCGCGGAGTTTAGAGCCTTCAAGTCTCCCGAGCAAGAAATGGCCTTGGATGCCATTGTAGCCGGTGACACGCCACTCGTTGTACACTCACATGCAGTTGCAGCTTCCGGTCTGCGCACGCCGCTCAGCTTTCCCCCACGCCAGTCCCTGCAATGCTTGGCACAGACCTTGCCCAGAGCGCGGGCGAGGGGTCCCTGATTCGCGAGAATGTGCTATGGCCGACGCATGTAATAGACGAAATTTAGAATCGACATAGAGCGCTTCGCACGGCCAAACTCTAATAAGACCTCAGTCAACCGCTACACTGTGTCGCATTGGGTGTAGCGAAGTATGTTCAGGCCGCCCTGACAGCGGCGATCAACCAACCCTACCACCGTCCGCCAACACGAGTCGTTCCGCCTCGCTCACCCTCCACTAAATACCAAATATGCATCTTTGCTGCTGCACCTGCTGCAGGGCGGCAGACGCGCGCCAACTCAGCCACACGCGTGGGGGGGCGGAAACGCTGGCCCAGCGATCCCCGCCTGAGGCAACTGCAAGGAAGTTCATGGGACACCATGCCTCGTCCTACGACTTGCTCTCGATGCTCCCCTACACCTACCATTTAACACGCATGTGCCACGCGTCATGCAGTTTCGAGGAGGCGCCAGGCGGGGCGGCGTTCATCTGCAACGCCGATGCAATTGCGTTCAGGTCCGGCATCCACATTAGGCGTCGGTAATGTAGGACGGTCATAGCCTCCGTATGGGACGTGTATGTGTCCAACTGGACTGCGCGGATGTAACACATGTTAGCAGGCACGTCCATACACAGTTCGGTAGATACGAAGGACACGTACTAGTGAAGAAGCGGTGCTGAATAGAGTTGCCGATAATTGGAAACACGGCGAAGCTTGCATTCGGCCAAACGTTAGCACTGCGTTCCTGACGGATGTTGCCCCAGAGAGACAGTAGAGACGCGCTCCCGAGCATGAAGCAGGTGTCCTGCACAGAGCGGCCTCGAGGCTCGGGTGAGAGAGGAGGCATTCCTCGTTGGATATGCTGGAGAACAGCTAGCGCTGCAGGTGTTCCTGGTTGAATCAAGGCTGTGGGGTCCCTCCATCGGAAGGTTGATTGCGTGTGGCAGATAATGACCCAGACATGGCCAGCATACGGAGTAGCCCAGATGCGCCAGTAGTGGCGCCACCTGTATTCATAGCCAAGGCCTGTCATATCCTCATTATGCCCTGTGTTATCGTTCATCCAGATGTCTGCGAGCAGTATGTACTTGGGTGCTGCTAGACACGCCATCAGTACATATATTGGGTATGCTGAGCAAGACTTGCACCTAGACATCCCAGCACATTGTCTAGGCTCGGGAAACTCATTCAGGCTCATTGTCACAGGAGGTGGGAGGTCTTGAATTGGCATAGCAGTCTCAGGATGGCTGCGCATAACGAATCGGACAAACTGGATTTCGCGGGATAGGCGGTTACGGGACCAAGGCGGGCGGATGGCCCCTCCGGTGTCAGAAACGTTGGCCACTAGCAGGCGAGGCGCGTTAGGCATAACGGACGTGAGAGGAGTAATTCTAGTGTGCTGTTGCTGTTGCGGTCAGTACATACAGCAACGCTGGCGCCCTCAGGCGCATGGGGTGGGTAATTGCACCTAAAAGCGGAAGCGACAAAGTCTGACAAGCCAAGATGTAATTTGCGCTCCTATTAGCGGGTTGGCGAAGGTGGATTTCGAAAGAGTAGAGGAGAGAGAGAAGCTGCTCGCCAGGCCTGAATTGCATCGCACCGTGCCCACCGTGCGTAGTGGTGAATGGGCGGGTTGTCACTGCGCGTTTGCAGTGAGAGAGTTGACAAGGGTTCCAGGTTCCGGTTAGTAAACAGCAAGTGCTTTTGGATACTATAAACTTTGCAGCTACTACAATTCTGTTTGTAACCAATTCTCGTCACTTTCAATATTGTCCTCATTAATAAGTATAATGCCTCTAGTACTTCTAGCATGCTTGTCGCATGTTAATGTGCCTTTGATTTCTGCTGCCGCATTCGGGTAGTGGAGTCCGAATTCTGTTGTGATGGAACCAATCAGCACTTGGCCTGCTGCTAAAGATATCTTGTTCTGCTGCTGCGCGATAGTTGTCTGCAGCATCAGCTCCAGCTAACGGACTCTACGTTCTGCTTCTTGCTTCATACCTCTGTATCCTGGTCCATATTCTTAACCGATGTATCCACCCTTAAATGTATGGTTTGCAATCTACTTATGCCTTTATTGTCTTGCAAAACTTCGGCGAGCATATATGCAGAGTGGACTTGCTTTTGCAACTAAACAGACGTAAGGTGCAGGCTATGAACTGCAGTGTGGCGTAGTTAAGTAATGTATAGTAAGGTTTCTTTGAAACACTCTTTTTGTTCGGTATTCATGCAACCGTTGGGCAGAATGTCCAAATAATTCTTAATAACACGTACCCACTTTGTGAGCTCGACCGCAGCTGCACAAATCCAGCCAAACTTCTCAAGCAAGGAAGGAAGCCACTGCTTTATGAATCGGAAGCATACTTCTTCAAGGATTTGCTGAGATGACAAGAGTATGTAATGTTAAACGTTGTAGGGAAATGTAGATGGTCGTAGAGTTACGTGAAAGGGTCCGTTTCCTTGGCTATTAAGGATAGAAATTCCTACATGCAAGCATGTGAGATGTCACTTATTAGATAAAAGAATAGCTGAAGTACATACCGGCTGTAGTCCCTGGACTTGATGTGTCGATAGCCTTAGTTTGCACTACTCGTCTAACGTTGATTGACCTCCTAGGCGATGCCTTACGTTTCTTTGAGATGTTTCCTGTTGACCTTTCCAAGGGCGATCTTGTGAAGAGGTCTAGAAAGTGCTTGCTTGCCTGCTCCTTAGACTGGAACACGCGATCCTCAAGAAGAGACTTGAGGATAGAGATGATGTTGTTGATATACGCGTCGCCAGCAGACTCTTTTAAGCAAGGTAAATGATTTAGGAGAATTTTGCGTATAGCCGTTGTCTTTCGCACTTGCGCATTCTTTCCAATAAAGAGTTCGTGATACGTTAAGAATACCTCTCGACGATCAGCAGGTGCTTGGGTATCCATCTGGCCTTGAAGTATTGTGGAAGCAATTTTTCTTCTTGATACTGGCTTGGCATGGCTCCCTGGTTGCGTGTTCGTGTTCAATGTTCGTGTCTAAAGTGCCATGCGTTGCTATCCCACCGTTGACGATGCTGGCAACGCGGACAACGATCTGCAGTCTTGGCAACGCCCCACTCCACGGCGCGTACCGGTACGGTACCACGCGCCGCAAAAGACAACCACAGCACCATCCAACAGCCCCAACGCTAGGCGCTTCACATTGAGCAGAAGTCCCCTCTCAGACCCTCCCGCGGTCTGCACGAATCGTCCACGCCGTCCTCAGTATTCTGAGCGAGCATTTACACGAACAACAAGCTCGACATCCACACTATGCTTGATGCTACCTGTGCTAACACCTCCATATCACTAAACGCTGTGGAAGCACGAATGTTCTGCGCTATATCTGCTTTCGGTGAGCGACGTAGGCTCTGACGTCTAATTGGGCTCACCCAGCGTTTATGTCTCCTCGTCATCAAACTACAAGTTCATTGAGTCAGTTTAGGGTGCTTACAGTCACGGTATCGCACATCGCGCATGCGGTCTCTGAGCATGACGTAAATTATCTTTGCCAACATGATTGTTCGAATTAACAAGCATCCGGAGCAGGCGCAGACTCGGAAGCGACGCAACGTTAGTCCAGTAGCTGCACTAAGCAAGACAGTCGTGGACGGCAAACGTTAAGCGTTGAAGAGAAAAAGACATATTGCTATACAGTACAACTGCGCCGCTGCGCCTGCCCTCCTCTCGCACGACCTTGAACACGGATCCGTTTGTAGAAGAGAAGCCGTCAGCATCCACATCCTCCAACAAAGCGCACCACTCGCAATCGAACAACGCGACACCATCAACGACAAGCAACCCCCGCCGGCGCACAACTTAAGAAATACACAGGGCGGATGGGCAAGACGAGCCTTGGCTTAGCGCAGGCTGATGCTACAGTGTACACGGTGGGACGGACATGCGCTCTGCCAGTCGGTAGCGGCGCAAGTGAAGCTCGAAGAGCACATGCCTCACGATGATAGCGGCTCGGACTAGTACACGCTAGACTTCATCGGCACCATAGCGTCGTCCTCGGATAGCTGCTGGCTGACTAGATGGGCACCCGACACTGCGTTCCGCGCAGGGCAAGCTATGTTCAAGTTTCCGTTGATCCGCGACGGGCTGTGGGTGGTGTCGGCGGAGCCCTGAGCACGGAGGCTGATGTGCGACTAGGAGACATCGTAGTCAGCTAGATGATCGGGTCACAGCAATTGACTAGTGGTGCAAAGTGGGCTGTAGAGTTCCACAACGCGAAAAAGTGATAGAAAGGTGGAAGGTGAAGAATAAGGATTTTCGGGATTTGGTAAAGCGTGGGCAAGCATTTGAGTTTGCATTTGGCTACAGCTGCTGCGGGTGATGTGTTGCTCAGACTGCCAGACGGTCTGCCGCGGCGGCACTACGTAAATAGCAGCGTAGCGGCGATTTGGAGGCAGAGCTCATAACAAGGCTTGTTGCCACTGCACTGCAGAAGTTGGTAGTCGGCTGTACTTACGGGCGACGAGCTGACGGCTTTATGGGCGACAGTGAAAAATTTGTTCCTTAACGCGCGCGATTGCAAGGGTTGCAACCGCGATGAGAACGCGTGGTGTAATGATGTATTACAGCCTCTCATTCATCTCGTGATGCGTATATATGGCAACGACCAATGGTGGTTCCAAAGCGTGTGCGTACAGTTTCCGCTAAAGTCGAGCACTCCTCAACTAATTCATCAAGCCAATCCCAGTCTATCAATCCTACCTGTCTCTCCGCAATACCTGGCCCCACCCCTAACGACGCTACCCACCTGAAGCTCATCGACCGTAAAACCGATGACACCCTCTCATACTCTCCTCGCCACCCTGCCTACTCATCACTATACAGTCGCCTTACTGCCGCAAACACGGAAAAAAAATTCGCACTCGCATGATACTTTCACAAAGCGGACGGCTCTCTTTTCGGGATTTGAGGTTAAGCCCGCTTACGGAGTCTGTACCGAGCCCGAGCTGCAGATGAGTATATGGATCGCTGCAGCTGTGCGCAAGAAACAGCAACTTGCATGCACCGCGCAGGTTCTATTCGAGCCGGCGGCGATGATTGAGCCTGCTACGCCTGTCTGCAAAACGAGCTTGTGGTGGGGAGAGTGGTGTGCATGTGCTAGGCCCAGATTCGGACCGCTTTGAGAAACTCGGGACGGATTCGATTCGTGGCATCTTTCAGTTGGTTAGACTATATAGGAACTTGCTAAAGTACGGAACAGACGAGGGCGAGGATGGGTATTGGGGCGGCTTCCTAGGCGTAGTACTTAAGAAGCTGGCTACCACATCTGCTGCGTAATTCGCACCTATTTACTGAATTAACTACGCCGTCTTGATACGGTAGATATAGGAGAAAGGAGTACTGCGGGTTCTTTGGGGGGGGGGGGGGAAGGATAGGGTGCAAATTTGCATTATTTAGTGTATCAACAAAGCCACGTTATTTTCTAAATAGTTGTTAAATTACGCTTCTTAGGTTAATGTAAATTTCTTGTTAATGTGGGTTACATAAGAGGAAACTATGACACGACTGCAAGGAGCTGGGGAGAAGAATCGATTACACTTGAGAGCGACCATGAGATAAAGTCTTAACCCGAAAAGCGCTCTGAAGTCCAACAAACAAAATCTATCGGGACGTGTCATATTCAAGCAAATATCACGAGCAGCGAGATTCTTGAGGAGGATGTCTTTTAAGTCGAGGTTTCCATCAAAAAATGCGACGGAACAAATTTGAGGCCGTATGAGAGACGCACAGAAGATTTACATCGAGCACTGCACAGAAATAATTAGTTGCTAAGATATACAAATAAATATGATTTGATCAACTCTTGTCAAACTGTGATCACCAATGTTTGGGATATCCCGATCCATTCTCCACTGCGCCTCCGTCAAATTATTTGCATCTAAAACCGAGGTCCGTGGAAGTGTGCGACAAACGCTGTGGACACTATTGCATGTAGCAATAATGCTGTGTTACGTTGTTAGCCTATGACAGCCACACAAATGTTTGCTGTACAACCCCGCATCTTCTCGTATTTCTTCTTAAACACGTTGCCTATTTCACGGATACTGCTACATTCTTAGCCACATGTGGGTTACAAAGCGCTAAGACTACTTTGGCAAGCGCACGTTAAGGTGGCTGTGCGCTGAGAATAACCGCAGTGCAGGAACACCGCAGTGCAGGAACACCGCAGTGCAGGAACACCGCAGTGCAGGAACACCGCTGTACCAGAAGACGATTCGATTCCGAATCTCTAGGTGGTTCCACTAATTACTTAGCGCCTGACTTCATCTGCGCCCGGCCCTACTACCACGATCAGCCACCCGCGCCAAGCTGCCGGGATGATGAGCTGACGTCGCGAGTCGCTGCGAGCATAAAAAGCTGAAAAAGTTCAGAGGGACGCACATCGACAACAATTACGTGCAGTCGCAGGACGCTCCCTTGGCAGATAACGGCGGCTTTGCTAGGCGCTTAGTGTCCATAGCCATGCTTCCGCTCCTCTAAGTGGCGCGTTGCGCGACCGCGTTGCCTCATTTACGCCGGTGCTTGTGGCAGTGACAACACGCGAAAAAGATGCAATCTGGGTCCCGGCCAAATCAAGCGCTTGATCTGGCTCGCGTTTTGGAAAGTAGGCACGCGAGGCGTGGGAGAGGAACGACACGAGGAACTGCTTAGAGTGTAGCTGAGGGAGCAGGCGGTATGGGTACCACTCTCATCGTTTGAGGGTCTGGAGGAGGAGCTTTGCTTCGTGAGGGATCACGTGGGAAGGCGTTCTTCTTCGGTGGTAGGTAGGTAGGTCAGAGTAGTGGGCAACACGGAGTAGGCAAGCGTCAGAACCGTACAGCACTAGGCAACAGGATGTTGTCACTGTTAGCATAGCCTAGAAAGAGCGGGTAGCGTAGAGGCAAGCGAAGAGTTGTCTATATCAATTGGAGGTAGATAGTGCGCTGTGGAGTTTTAGTAGCAATACTGTGGAGGGCATAGCGAAAGACGCGTTGTGCAGCGCCTGCAGTTTGTAGGGCGGAGCGCGAGGCAGGGACGGCCGAGAATGGGAGCAGCATCAGTGAGTATACGAGTTACATAGCGAGTGAAGGGAGCTGGCAGCGAGTAGTGCGATTATAATATATACTTAATGCAGGAGCAGAGTGTTATCGGACAGGTATTCCTTGTTATCCTACAACAAGGAATACCTGTCCAAGGTTTGTAATTTCTGCGCGGGCTGTGAGTTCGAGTCTGCGCTGTGTCGTTATATGCGTTTTTCGTTGATGTACGTAGGCTTAGTGTGAAAAGAAGATGAATAAAGCTATGCCATTCTTAAGTAACATACTGACTATTATAGGCTGATGTGGCCTACAAGACACGGCGGCACACGACGCGTCCTTTAAGCAGCTGTAGCCGGTTCGACAGCATACCGACGCCTACCAGCCTTCAGCGCACTGTAGAATTTGTGGGAGTAGTTTATACGTCTTCTATGGGGCGGCGCGCGCGAACACCATTCAAGGACGACGTGTTCCATAAACACCACGCTAGTGGCTTCAGAGGTGTGTAGGTAACCCTCTGCCTCCTTGGCAACACTCTATATTGATGTCCCAGCAGTTGGTCCTAGGCCATTGCTATTAAATCCTTTTTGCCATGCTTGGCGCCTCCTCGACCGTCACCGCTATTGCTGGGAAGCTATTGCAGCCGCGTCAAAGTAACCATATTGCGTACATCACGTTGCAGGTACATTTATAATAGCCAGAGGATAATAGGAAGGCTGATACGTTTATCGGACAGCTGTCTATGTTATCGCTTCTTAAGAACGTTACGACCACCTTTCTACCTACTTAGCTCACTTACCACGTTCACTGTTCACACTCACGTCTTGCGCATACTTATCTACCTTAGCCCAAAACGATGTTCACTTCACCTGTCACCTTATACACTCTAACTCGGCACAGCTTCAACCGCCTCCGCCCTCCGGCTTTACCTCCTTCTACATCCACTAAAGCACAACAACATTAACACTTTCTTGCATGATGGTTGGCTAGAAGGACCACGTTTGCTGGGCGCATATCGACATCTTCAATCTGCTTGGCATTGATCCCCACTCCACTGACTTGACGTAGGAGATGCTGGATGCTCGTCTGCGACAGATTGTCAAACAGTTGCGCCTAAACAATCCCGCTATCATCCCTCCAGATGGGGTGTCTATTACCCTAGTCAACTCATTCTGTTCTAAGCTCTTCAACATTCTTTACCCCTCAGTCCAGCGTGGCGAAGAACTCCACGTAGGCGACGCAACGCCTGATTCTTACTAAGAGCTCGCCCAGGCTCTGGATAAGATCAACAGGGCAAAGCTCGACGGACACAAACGGACTTAGGACGCTGAGAATAGTGTTCCTAGCAATTAGCTTAGTGTGGATGCGGCTCTTAGCTATAGCAACATCAGTAGTGACATGCTAGCGGGCTCCTCAGTCACTCCACTATCGAATAGCTTTGCTGCAGCGCAGACTGTATGTATAACCCGTGAACATTAGAAAGCATGCAAGCAAAGCTAACTCAATCCTAGGACGGCGCGACTGAACTATCAAGCGTGATGAACGCCTGCGTTGAGGACGAGCCTAGAGGGACGAACGACAATCCAATCCCGCTTGACCTGAAAGGCACTTGCAAAGACCCAATCGACTTTAGTGGCAATGTCACTTCCGCCTTCGCCTCTGCTTCTGCCTCTGCCGACAACAGCCAAGCTCTTGTCCTTATGCCGCTGCACCAACGGGACAAGTTCATGCAGCTTGCGATATGGGACGCAGCACCAGCAAACTTCAAGTACGTAATTGTGCTGTCTCAACTTCGCGCGATGGCGCAGAAATACACAAACAACAAGAGGGCAGTGGTGATTAGAGTGGTGAGGCGTCCGGATTGGAATGCTGCGCAGACGTTCCCCGAGTATATCTGCATAGCCGCGCTTAAGGGTGGCAATGCTTTGCGCATATAGGTGAAGCAATAGAGCGTTGGAGGTAATGAGTTGCCTAAGTGGCCTAGCAGAGGCTCCATCTACCTCTCGCTAGAAGAGATCAGGCAGCAGGGTTATCTTTTCCGCCCCTTCTGCGACAACTTTGATAAGGTGCGCCTACGGATGTACCTCGCAATTATGGAGAAGAAGGGAAAGATGCCTATAGTTAAGGATAAAGCGATCGTTCTGCGCAGCAGCTGAGAGCTAACTTTGGGTGATAGAGGGACTTAAAGCGAACATGGGTGCGGGCTTAACGCACACTGGCTGGATAAGGTTATGTAGCTGAGGTTACGGTGGGATGTTTGTGTACTTTCGAGGTCCTGCCATGGGGGGTATCAGAGCTGGAAACAACAATGTCGAAATTCCAACGTTCCTGAGTGAATCTACCTAATCCACCTCATCGACGATTCGAACATTCGGATAACGGACGCACACATCTTCCAACCAAAACGAGAGTCCTTCACAATTTGTACTCAACACGAATAGGGTATACTCCAATACATATGCGTAGAAGACATTGCAAACCCGAAGTAGCAACCGGCGGTATACCGTGGAATTCTAGTTCGTGAGCGTCAACGTTGGTTTGCGGTGCAGATCCTGAAGGCTGAGACCGTTGAGAGAAAGACTGAACTGTTCAGACATTCAAAGCACGCATACATCCATTTCGTAGCCCCCAACCAAACTCGCGTCGTGAAAGCCACGCCAAATTTCGCTGGCCTGGCCGTTATCTCGGCCTTGGATACGCCTCTCTAGATGCCGCACACGGGGCTCATCGTGTGCAGGGTGTGTCTCGTGCCCATGTTGTGCGAGGAGATTGCGCGATCAGACTCTACTATCCCCGTAAGCCGTCACTGGTGGTGTACTGTTTGGCGAATTGGCTTACTTCGACATCGTGCGAGCGAGTGTGTTATTTGCAATGTGATCGAGTGCAGTCTAGTAGTGTAGCGGGCGAGTGTTGATCTCAGTGGGCTGGGAGGGCGGATTGGCTGGTTTCCGTGGTGGGGCACCGCGTCTTGCGCTATTAGATGCGCACGCTCGCTTGAGACATAGTGGTTAAATTATCTCGTTGCTAAATGTGCAGCGACGGTACAGGCCTTGCTTAGATGGGTGTTTGGGCGCATACAGCTGGGTGCGGCGATGGCAGGCTGTGGATAGCAGGCTGTGGATTTGGAGTTGCTGCGTCCACAAGTCGGGCTGCACAAACTCAACACCAACTCATTCGCGGTCATAAACTTGAAGAGCTGGATGGGTAGTACATGTGATGGTATTGATGATAGTTCAGCATGTACGTACGAACAGAGCAGTCTGGATGGCTGCGAGAAGAAAGGAGATATACGGAGAATAGCAACATCAGGGTGGAACATCCTCATCCTGTACCTCTTCCGTTTCAGCCTCAGCATCCTTATCTTGCTCCTGGTCCTGATCTGCCTCGTTCTCTGCTTTGTCGATGTCCTTGGCCTGAACAGCATTGTCGAAGCGACGCATCTAAAAGCTGTCCAAACCCCGAACCCTTGTCTCGCAGAATTCGAGCTTATTAGGAGACGGCAGTTTGTCCTCCCTATTAGGCAGATCTTCCTCGTTCTTTAAGATAAAATTCGTGGTATTGACTGTACGTCCCTATATAGATATCTATGCTTTAAGGTATACGGTAGTGGATGTTAAGCTTCTAGGTAGCTTTGGAACGGCCACGGTACTAAGAGAGAACAACTCAGCTAGTCCAACTTTTGTCACGTTCGCATAGGATAAACCGCAAAAAACAACCGGCTCAAATCGGTTTTGGCGTGCAAAGAAGGGGATGAAGGTCTTTAGATCGTTCTCACCCCCCCCCCCCCCCCCCCTAACTAACCTTGAACAGTATTATCTCCCTACTTCTTGCTTGCGTTAACAGCAGAAGTAGTCGCCTGCTGTCTAGATCGCTCTTGTTCGTTATGAACGTCGGGGTGTGCTCTGTGTCTTGAAGAGCGAACACTAAGATTAGAGAAGGCCTAGACTCCGTACTAGCGCAGAGGTCATTATAGCACTTTATCCCGCGTAGAACGTTGCTATCGCTGCACTACTCGTTAGCAGTTGTAAGTAATGCCCTTAACAGGGAACTTACAACAAAGTTGGAAAGGACGTGTTATAAATATTGGCGTTTAGGAATTGTGCAGAGATTGCTTTTTAGAAGCAAGTGTTGATAACCTAGTCTAACACGCTACTACTAGATAAGAAAAACTTAATGCCATTATGCTCTTTGCATAGGACCCCCTCCTTAACTACATTAAAGCTCTTCTTGACGAACTAATCTGTCTCTTCTAATTGCACCTTTCGAATGTAGCGCTACAGACTATATAGGTCACAATCTCAAAAGCGTAGCATGTTGGGATTAGCGTTAAGGCTCTCACTAGAGCTCTTGACGTTAATAACGTCCTAGATCTAGGTGCTGAGTTGTTCCTATACATAGAGATCTCCTATCTTCTCGTTCTCATTAGCAGACTTTACGTTACCACAGTACACGCTTTCCGCGCTAAGGTATTAAATGCGCATTGCATTGTTCTCTAAGAGCTGCTTAAGCAAAGTAAAGTCCTGTACTATAATAGTCAATATTTACTTATAAGGGAACAAAGTGTAGTTATATACCTAAGTACTTCCTCTAATGTCCTAGTTCACAATCCACCGATCCTGAGCTTCTAAACCTAAGCTACTATCTGCCTAAAAGCCTGCTTCGGGAATACTAGCAAGAGCCATTTCCGGCTCCAGCAACCTATAGATTGTGGGGTGCATATCGGCGACCCTATAGTAGGATGCGAAGAATGCTTTCCCTGCTTAGGAGAGGCTAGTTAGGAACACACACTTCTTGGATTCGACAACCTTTGCTAGCATGGCGATTATAATAGAGTATTTAACTAGTAGCAAATAAGAGAGCGCTTCTAGGGCTCTTGAAGAGTTTTCCTTCGCAGCACTAATAAAAGGTTAAAGCTTGTCGCTAGCCCTGACAGCGATTCTGTTAAGACAAGCCTTAAAAAAGTCTTAGAAGATGCTCCTAGCGCTTCGACACTAGCCAAAGCTAACAGCTTCCTAAAGGTAGTTAGCGTCAGAGAGCAATCGCTTGATTAGCGAAAAACATCTTATGTTAGGCAAAATGCCCTCGCAATCAGTTATGTTGTGACTTGTCTAAACGTTACGTTGGTCCTCTATGATCTAGATTGAAGACACTACTAGCAACTCTAGCTTTTCCTATACTGACCTCTTGAACCGGTCCTAGAGGCGGAACGCGACCCCGGCGTTCTTGGAGCCGATGTTGAGAAGGATTGATTTGCAGGGGGGATTTCCCGTGATGGTGTCGTCGTAGGTTGTTATGAAAGGGTCGAGTACGTCGCCTTTAGGGCATTTGGGACACTCCACGGGCTCGCCAGCATTGTCGCACTCTAACTTACCTATAATCTAAAATAGACCGCATTCTGCGGCCTTTGTGCACGTGTTGTGGCCAAAAGAGTTACACTCTTGGCAATGGAAGAAATTGACGGCCTGCACTAGCAACGCGCAGACACAACAGATCATGGTCGGCGTCAGCAGCTGTGTGAGAAGCCTACCGTTCTTGAGGTGGCCGTAGTGGGTGAAGTTTCCGGCCATTCCCACTGCACGGGTCGCCATGCTGGCCATCTGCGCAGGCCCGCTGAACATGTCTTTGGTGAGATCCACATATTCGCGGCCATCTAGGTGGACGAACTCGTCGTCTGTTATACATGGGACTGCCTGGCAGATCCTGTTTGGTGCTTCACTCATCGTCCGTGTAGTAACAGTTGGCTCAGAAGTGAGAATCTGCATGATGGCATGCTTCTTATTAGGCACGGTCTGTACCTAATAATACGTCCCCTTCGCAGGCTGCTATGTGCTATAAAGCTCTTCCCAACGCTTCGCCGTTTGCTAATCTTCCGGCGCTTTGGGCGCTTTCAGCTTGGTTCCTTCACGCGTATTGCCCATGATCAGAGTGGCAATGCAGTTAAAGAACGACGGCGCGGATGAAGGGGGTAGATGATAGAAGCTGTTAGTCGGTTTTTGGATGAGATGGGTGGGATGAGACGAGTGTGATGAGGTGGGTGAAATGAGATGGGGAGGGTGGTAAGTGTTGAAAGGGCTTCTATCTAATTATGCATGGAAATGCATAGACCCGATAGTGACGTCTGTTCGTCGGGCGACGTACAGCAGGGGTATGGCTCGAAATCCACGATGCGCAAGAAGCCGTAAACGTCACTCATCAATTCGAAGCCAAGGACGACGCCTATCTAGTCCAACTCTCCGTTTGCGAAGCTGAGTTTTCGACGGTGAGGTACCTCGTGTTGAACCCATCGTAAGGCCTATTCTTAGGGTTTCCAAAGGCGAGGCAAACGGAAAGTCGCAGCTGTGCTTTGCCTAGTTAGGACAATTGGAGCTGTCGTCGCGAGAAGCTTCGAATACCGAAACCGTACGAGTGTGCACACAGAGCTAGATACGAATTCATTCTTTGATCACGATCATCTGTTCTTGTATCCTACCCTCTTAACAGTGAGAGTAAGAGCTAGTGGCCTTGGTGTGTGCTCGTCAACGAAATCGCGATCATGCCGCGTCTGCACGTGCAGTTGCTCGATATCGCACTGAGCTTACCAGTACTGTAGGCTGGCTAATTAAAGGACGCGATCGGCCCACGACCGTCACACATGCTATCGTGTCGGCTGCGCAGCCGTTGGGCATGTTAAAGCGATAGATTCGGAAGGAGGAGACAAAGGAGTGTAGGTAGGAAGGCTACCGTAAAGCGACGAGCAAAGAAGAAGTTCCAATGGCAATATTGCAACTCGTGGTTTGAGGCAATCAACACATCGGCTTTCGGAGGAGTATCTGATCTCGCACGATGACCTTGTCACATAGAGACGTCTACTCGTGGACGGTTCTTGAGGGTTTGGTCATGCGCGGACTGATGATTTGGCATAGTCGCATTGAATTCGGAGGTGTTCGGCAGTCTAGAAGACAGAGACGTGTAAGCGACCGCTGATGTACTCGACTTGGTGTACATTGTGGCACATAAGACCTCGGATCAGCTCAGCGGTGCATTCTGTATTCCAATTGCTTGCGCGGAGGGTCGGATGAGGTTGACGCCTTGCAGTCTGCGGTGACGGCTCCTGCACCCTCTTTCGCATTCATACTCGGGAAATACCTCGCTTCAAACTAACAGCGCATTTCGGCCTGTATCCATGCTCTGTTTATCTTCTTTTTCAAGGTGGTGTGGAACTATGCATCCAGTCTGAGGTTCGAGGGACTGTTGCGGAGTTACGTCGCGGAAGTGCCGCCTCTGGCCTAGCGTAGGAAGATCCTCGCAACCCACCACCAACGCGCCGCGCCGCCTTTTGGATCAACGTCGCGAATGCCGTATACACACCTTATAATACCTTCAAGAATCGCATGCCTCGGATTGCTCATCGTCATTTCATGTTCAAACTAAGATGTAAAGCATCAAGCTTAGTGATGATTGAAGCCTTGATTTAATCATTACTGTCTTAGTCGAATCATTAATGCCTAGGTGTAATCATTACACAGCGCAGATCTTGACATAGCCTTCGCAACGGCGAGATTTGGCTCCCCAGCTAGACGGATGGGCTACGATTTTTTGTGCACACTGCGGCAAGACCCTTTCGGACCTCAGGTTCATGCGCAAAAGTTCCATGGAGCAGCCATCAACCAAGGGGAAGCTCTTGCGTAGGCACTTTTCCGACAAGCGCAGTTGCCGTACATGGCGTATGCGAGAATTGTGAGGCATGTAAGATGGTTACTGACGATGATTAGGTCATCATGCGAGGAGGTGAATGGGTATTTTCGGCGTTGGCGTTGCGCGACACTGGATGGCGGTGGCCGGACATTTGGCGGCCAAGGAGTGCCGAGTCCTCAGGGCAGATCACCATATCTAATGTGGCACTAGGCGACGATTCCTTAATTACGCACATCGCGAATCCACGCTCAAGCCAGCCATATTCGAATTGCTCGCACCCCGCGTCCTCGCCTTTTCGGTTGTTTCTCAACCGCCCAGCACGCAACACTCCAACACCGCAACACCTCGTTGGCGCGTATCGACGCGCAGCTGCCCTCCTCCGGACGGCGAAGAACACGATAACAGCGGCCCAGTCTGCACCCCGAGATGTCGCACATCAACGCAGTCGTCCTTCATGAACCGATCGGAACATAACGGCAAAGAACACCTCATATACAAACACGTGCTCACGGCAGCCGCCGCCACGTACAAGGCGGGGGATTACAAGGCAGGAGATATCCGTGGTGGAACACGCGCATGATACTTGGACAATGAAGGGCTGCATCACTTCCAACCTTTGGTGCTGGACGCAGTCTTCAAGACGGCAACGAATAAGGCCTTGCGCTGCTAGAGGGTAGAGCATTTGGAATCGCCTGGGTGTCTCCGACCTTTCCATCGGACCCCATCATACACGTCACAACTCCAATGGGAGACTAAGAACGACGCCCCAATCTTGACGTACCGCTATGCTCACGCCAACTAGTCGAACCGTCACCGCATCAACTAACTCTTTGCGCGACACAACACGCCACTTTCACCAAACGCTACTTAATGCGCACCTCCGAAGTCTAACTCGCCGAGCTCAAGGAGGTCCTCGCATGGCCGGACAATGTGCAAGACGGCGGGGTTTTCGCAACAGCCATCCCCTTCGCCTCCATGTCCGCGTACATGCGGTTTTTGTCGACAACCGAGCGCCGCGCGTCGTTGATGATCTGGTTCTGGACCTTGATGTTGCAGGCCGACTCCATCTTGGCCATCTCCGTTGGCGCTTGAGCTGATGTCCGCCCCCTCAATGTACATCTGCTTCGCGACAGGCTTCTCCTCCCTCACGATGGGCTTCACATAAACACCCGCCTTCTCCTCGGGACTTCTCTATCTTCGGATCCGCGGCTTGTTTCTGAGGCGGTTCAAGACCTTGCCATACAGCACCATCACCAACCCGCCGCCGTCGGGGTTTATAAGCGCATTTCCCACCCTCCACAAAAATTCGATCTGCTCTCGGAGTCGAGGAGGGACAGCATCTTGCACAACACGGCGTCGTCGAAGTCGATGGCGAGCACGAGGGGGAGGAAGATCGGGAACGACATCTTGATCGGGATCACAAAGAAGGTGTGCCTCGACTTCTCCCTGCCGTACGGACTGAGCAGACCCAGTTGAGCGGGCCCATGTAGTTGGCCGGGGCGTTGATCAGCCCTGTTGTCACCGCCAACTCCAGTCCATTACCTTCTCAATCAGCTCCTTCAAGCCGTCCATCTCGGCCGCCGCCTCACCCCAGCTCGAAAACCCGTCGACGATCCTAACAACCTCTGACTCGCTCGCCTTTCAGTCGCAATCGACTAACCTACATCCCGAGTGTATCGAGATCTTGCTATAATGCGGTCGGACTATACCACGACGGAGACAAGCTAGACCACAACCTTATCGTGGTCAAAACTATTGGGGTGAACGAGAAAACAACGTACTTTGTAAAGAAGGATTGGTCATCATCTCGTCGTGGGTCAAGGGCGATTGCTAGGGACTCTCCCAACATACAGTACTGCTACACGGCCTCCGTCACGATAGCCGCTGGGATATTTTTGGACATGAGCGTCGTGACGGGATCTAACAAGTTGTTGTTCAAGGACGGCTTCGTGTTCAGCCCCGTGGCCAGGTGCTGCAAAGGTGTCGTCGTCATCGACAGGAACCCGCTGTATGGCTTGATCTTGTCCGAACTCAGGATATACATCAACATGCACGCCTCCTTAGACACTGTGCAGAACCTGGCCAAGAAGATGATGGTCCCGGCCGACGAGGTCCCTGCAGGATACCGGTCGACAACGTCGTGGAGTCCAGCGACTTTATCATCATAAGGGAGGGGATGTCGTACATGTGCGTGAAGAGAGGTAAGCGGATGTTGACGGTGCTGGAGGTCCTGATCAAGAACAGAAGATCGCTAAGGCCGCTGGCAAGATAGACAAAGCCTCGGGGTACGAGGTCCTCACCGTAAGCGCTTTCGGCGCGCTTATCAGCAAGCAAGGGGCCGTTAGCCCAAAGAAGTGCGCAAAACTAGTGATGCGCTGCGCTAGGTACTACTTAGTGCTCATGATTGCGGCGACGATAGAGTGCAACCTCAACGTCATCTACGGCTACACGGATCCGATCTTCAGCTTTAGGCTTTGACGGTCTCCTCGAGCTCCATGAATGACAAGTTGATTATGCAGAACTCTAACAACCTGTCCCTCACGGTCGGGGAACAAAAAGGCTGTTTCCCTCCGAGCTTGAGTTCTTGCTGCTGTTAAGGTAGGAGGTACACTGACCACAACAGGCTCATCTTGGTAGACGATGACGATGACGTGCTGGAGAGCAACAGCATCTAGTACTCGACCGAGTCGATGTACGGCATAACGATAACGGCCTTGATCATCTCCCACACCACGATAATGAAGCCGATTTAATGCGCAAGGCGCCCCAAACCACCGACTATGCCTCGCTTCACAGGGACGGACGTTACAACAAAACAAAGAAGATTACATTAGTGGACGCGTTACAATGTAATACAGTGTGCACGTTGGAGGATAGGTTGGATAGCGAGGCGCCACTGACGCGCGGTCAAACTTTGTGAATGTTGTCGCCATCTGGGTATCGGAAAGACTGCGAAGTATGACCCTTGTGCGTGTAATTCTGGAAGACCCCACTTTGAGATTATTAACTTCGGTTTATTGTAATACAGCTCCTTGCAAAACCAGCCTCACCCTTTGCGCACTCTCAGCTTTGACAGAATCCCTGTCTTACTAGGATAGCCTTGCCCGAGCTCGACGAATAACCATCCTGTCGGTAGCCAAGATCGTGGAACAGCTAGCCCGGCATTTCCAAGCCAGTTGCTTGCACACTGCTTACTTACAGTGAGTTAGTGACTTAACACAGTATTAATGTATCTTACTATCAGATACTATAAACACCATTCAATCCGGAGTGAAAGTGTAACTAAGTTACATACATAGCCCTTAGGCCGCTTACAGGTTTTTAGCTTATATTGCTGTTATTGCGGCAGCAGTTCTATAACAATATCCTAGTTAGGTGAATGACTAACTGCAGATAGTTTCAAGCTACTCGCATTGCCCAGCTCTCTATGACTTGACTGCAGTGGCGAGTTAGAGAGTACACATCGCATTTGTCCTGATAGTAAATGAATTACATTACATCAACTACACAATCTCTAAATTTGCAACTGCATGCTCTGCCTCCCACTGAGCTAGCGTGGCCAAGGAAGACAACAAATTAGGATGATTAGGTTTGAACCGCTGCTGACAGAGTTGTACGCATTCCCTCATTAATTTCATAGCTTCTACCACTCGACCAAGTGATTTCTGTGTGTGAGCAAGATTATTCATGCTGGTCAGCGTGGAAGGATGGTCCGCTCCCAGCTTCTTCTTGCGAGTCTCCATCACTTGCACCTCCAGCTCTTC
>MU006239.1:425192-628249 GCA_010093685.1 Ophiobolus disseminans | reverse complement strand
GAGGCCAGATTGGCCATGCTGGTCAGCGTGTCTGGATGGTCCGCTCCCAGCTTCTTCTTGCGAGTCTCCATCACTTGCACAAATAGCTCTTCTCCCTCATTATACCGTCCGTCACTATACAGCACCATGGCGGTTTTCCATGCTAGATTGAGCCACTCCACATCTTCTCCTTCAGCAAAACTGTATGACATAGCGCATTTTGCATGTTGAAGTAGTCGGCGCCACTTACTTCTATTACTATCACTATGATCTGGGAACACCTGGAGGAGCTGTGCAATAGCATGCTGAGTCCATTGGCCTAGCTTTTCCTGCCTTTGAAGCCACTCCCGCAGAGCGAGATGCACCAGTCGGTGAAGATCGAATGCAGACTCAGCAGGCCGCCTAGTAACGAGCTTGTACTTGCTAAGGAGCTGTACTGCAGTATCCATTCCAGGCGAGTACGCTTGTACAAGATCAAGCGGAACGTCCTTCGAGTCTACGCAGGCGGCAAGGTATAGACAGTCTACTGCAAGTGGATCCTTTTTCTGTATCATCTCTATAGAGATGAACAGAGTGGTAGTTATGGGATTGTTTCCATTGTTGCCTCTTGGCTCGTCTTTAGTCACTTCGTCGCTGTGCTTAAAACCGTGTTTTATCTGCCAGTCCATCTGTAACCGATATTCTGAGACTTTCAATCCTTTGTTGTTGATACACGCTGCCGCTTGAACAATTGCTAGGGGAAGATACAATAGCTCTTGTAACAACAGCTTTGCCTCCTGCTGCTCACTTTCAGAAAGCGGGGTGTTCAAGTACTTTTCGAACATCCTCTGAGCCGTGGTGGGTGTCAGATGCTGCAGCTCCACAAGATTCTGCGATGCAAGTCTCTTAGCTATGTTGCTGTCGGTTGTTGTGAAGACAATAGAACACAATTTAGACTGAGGTAGGTAGCTCATCAGATTGGTAGCTTGTGGCCCGGACAATCCTGGAGATCCTAGGCTTATCTCCTCTGTGTTGTCAAAAATGAGCAAACACTGTCTTACACCTCTCCCCTCTAGATGAAATTTTACTAGCTGCTTAGGGTTTGCCTTCTCATCATCCCAGCTAGGAATGTTGAGCTTTTGGGCAATCTCTGCATATGACTGATCGAGACTGTCTAGGTTGCTTGCATCAATCCAGAAGACCGAGCAGTTCTGATTGTTTTGCCTTGTCCTGTATGCGAGCTCAAGCGCTAGCTGTGATTTGCCTGCTCCTCCAGGTCCTACGATTGCAAATGTGGTAGTTTGTTTGTCGCTGAAGAGCTCTGCTTCTAGTTTGGCAAGCTGTGACTCCCGACCCACGAAATGATCGTTCTGGGAAAACGGGATGATAGAGGGTACGCTATCGGCTGCGCCTATTTCAGCAAGGAGCCTTCCTAGGGCACCTTCCTTTCCCTCGCCGTAAGACACAGGCATCGAGACATTGAGTATTCCAAGAAGGCAGTACACAATGTCTTCATCTTCGGTAGTTTCGCGTTTTTCGACCCATTGCATTCGCTCAGTTGCAGTAAATTGGTCCAAGGGACAATTCCGCAATACTGCCAGCGGAAGGCTAGTAATCTTGTGCACAAGCTGCTCAAGAGACGTCTTGTCGCCAATCCGCTGTCCTTCGCAGGAATAAAACTCGACTGATGTTGGCGCAATGAGCTCTTGAAGTGTCCAGCCTCGGCAAAACCAATTGCTTTTCCAAAAGGAATCTTCCCAGTTGCTTTGTTGAGGTGTCAAAGGTACAGATACGTCTGATAGGAATACGTAGCATCTTGCCGCATTCTTATACCAACAAAACATTGAGTTGATCGAACTTGAGAGCTCACGAAGGTTCCATTTGTCGATGCAACATGTGTCAATCCAGAAGTACTGGAGCTGATCCTGGGCCGCCTGTTTGGCGCAGAACTTGATCTTTCGATAGCCGTCTTTCTTGTGATAGGCGTTGCTTTCAATGTCTCCAAAGAGAACCTCAGAATTAGGATCTCCCCATCTGTGTGAAAGGATAGCATATGGTGGGATGCTTTGACTGGGAAAGTCTGTCAGAACAAGTCTGTCAGACGGGTCGAGGTGGAGAAGTCGCATAGCTGCTACATTGATACTTCAACAGAAAAGCAGAAACCGCAAACAGGGTGGGCTTGAGAGTATTTAGGTCTAATTAAGAAAGCCGTAACAGATTAAGAGATAAGGGAAGCGGTTGATAGCTGTAATAGCCTGTAGTGTCTTGTGACGCCCTCTAATAGCTTGCATTTGCAGCCTGTTAAGGCAGTGTACGCTAAGGTGCTGGGGCGGTGCTGGGGCGGTGCTGACTAGCTCAGGCCCCAGCGCTCCTTGCCGTGCGACCACGCTTGCACTGCCTGCGGGCTACAGTCTGCCTTCCGGTGAAGAAAAAACAGCCATACCTCACCAGCACTCTCTGCTCTATTCGCTTAGGTGGTTAAGAAAAATCCCGCATTGCTATGCAGTCCCGGCGCATCGTGTATGTAATGCTCTCAGTCTGCCGGAGTTTGCGACACGTTGGTGGGCACTTCTTCATCGACAGCCTTCAGCCACTACCTCGGGCCCAATGGCTGCGAAGCAGAATTTCGGAGAAATTGCCCGTGCGAGTAGCATTATTGCGCTGGAAGCGTACGCCTGCGGCAGCAGTCCACTGAACGGGCTGAGCGGGCTGAACGTCGAACAGCCAATGACGGCAAGCAAACCCCATGTCCATCTGACAGCATGCTGCAGCCGCCATGCGTCTCAGCCTTGCGACATGCCTTGCGCGATGTGCAGCTAGACGTCGACTGCACTCGCCACCTACGTCCATCTTGAAGCAACGCAATGCGGAGGCTCCTTGACTTCCGCTCGAGAAAGACCAAGGCGACGGTACGTTTCCCAAGCCATCTCTCGTCCCACACGCTCTGACACCCTGACAGGCTGGCTCCTGCAGCATCTTCTGCGTCTTCAGCTTTAGTAGAGCCGGCTGCCACAGCCGCTCAGGGCTTGCAGGTAGTGTGTGAAGACACCAACCCTGTCATTGAGTATGTTTCCCACTCCTTAGTTTCGCATTCAACAGCTGACTCGACTCCAGCATCATCGCCGTACATGGCCTAAACGGACACTGCGAGAAGACGTGGACGGCGGACAACGGCGTCAACTGGCTGTGCAACCTCCTCCCACTGACCTGCCCAACGCGCACATATTCAGCTGGGGCTACGACGCAAATACGCACAGCAACTCTCGCGTGAGCTGCTAGTACCTGTTCGACCATGCACGAACGCTGGTGTCGGGCCTGTGCCTGGAGAGGGAGGTCACGCAGGTAGGCGACGAACGAGATGCTGTACGCAGTACCAGGGACTGAGGGCAGCGTAGACAAGCAAGCGGCCGATCATCTTCGTAGCACATAGCCTAGGTGGGATCATTGTCAAAAGCGTAAGTACGCTTTCACAGCCTCTTGTAGCGCGCTCGACTGACACACACAGTCGCTCATCCACTCCGATGCGGCCCGTCGAGGCGCACTCGAAGAGCATCGCTCGATCAAGCTGTCGACGTACGGCATCATGTTTATGGGCACGCCGCACCAAGGCGGCGGCGGCGTGGCGCTGGGCAAACTCATGGTCAATGTGGCGGCAGGCGCCCGTCTGCTGCAGCACCTAGAGTGGGACTCAGAGTGGCAGCAGCAGCAGCTTGGACAGTACGGACCGATCAGCGGGGACTTCGTGACCAAGTTCGCGGTCGTGGAGTACGCGACGCCGACGGTACTCGGGTGAACAATTATGGTCAGTTACTTTAAGATGGATCATGTGTAATGGCTGCTTGTTGACGCCCACTAGGTTGTTCCCAAAGCGTCAGCTGTAGTGCCAGGCGCTGCAGACGGCGAGCCGATCGCGATACACGCGGACCACATCCACATGGTCAAGTTCGGGTGGAAGTCGGACCCAGGTTACAGGACGGTTTCGGGCCACTTGCGGGTGTTAGCTAGGCGTGCAGGCAACGCTGTTAGCGGGCGGTAGGATACAGAGGCGAAAGTGAATGTGGGTACGTAGTCTTGAAGTAGCAAACATGTTGGCAAAGTAGTGGTAATGACAAGCTGTTCTTAGTCCGTTTCAACGTGCCTATTGTCTCACGTATGTGATATGGAAGGGGAATGACGGACTGAGTTGATTGAATAGCTATGAACGAAGGGAGCTATATATATGTGAACAATGAGAGAGTGTAGAGATAACCTTATTAGCGTGTAACATATTGCCTTATCCACTGTCCAATTCGCCGTGCCCGAGGTATCGCGCGTTGATTACTTTGTCGGCCGGAGCGAGGAACTAAACGCCATTCACAAAGAGCTTGACCACAACGAATCTCGCAAGATGGCAGTTGTGCACGGCCTGGGTGGGATGGGAAAGACGCAGCTGACGCTGGCATATGCGCAGCGATACAAGGACAAGTACTCGGCGGTGCTGTGGGTCAACAGCAAGGACGTCAATACACTAAAGCAAGGCTACGCGGCAGCAGCGAGACGCATCTACCGTGACCATCTATCGCTGGTGCATCTCAAGGCTGTTGCTGAAGGTAACAATCTTGACGAAGCGGTAGAGGCGGTCAAGCGGTGGCTGAGCAGCGCTGGGAACAACCAATAGCTGGTCATCTTCAACAACCTCGACACGCCGAAGCTGCCAGGGCGCAACGAGCTGGGCACGTTCGACATCCGGCCGTTCCTGCCCGAAGCAGACCATGGAGCCATACTGATCACGACGCGGTTATCTCAGCTGCAAGTAGGTCGCCCTGTTGCGGTAAAGGGAACTGCGGGACATCAAGCACAGCCTGGAGATACTATCACAGACGTCCAGACGAGATGGGCTGAGTCTCAGTACATAACACCTTTTGCCTCGCTGTGAGGGATGCTGACATAGTAGGAAGACCCTGACGCTCGAAAGCTGGCTAACAAACTGGATGGCCTGCCGATTGCTCTTGATACAGCCGGCGCCTACCTCTACTAGGTGTCGACTAGCTTTGCCGACTACCTTCAGCTTTACAAGCAGTCGTGGCTTCAGCTGCAGCAAAGGACGCCGCAGCTGCTCTCGTACGAAGACCGAGCGCTGTACTCGAAATAGAACATCTCGCTCGACCACGTCAAGTAGCAGAGCGAGCTGGCAGCAAAGTTGCTACAGCTGTGGGCGTACTTTGACAACCAAGACGTTTGGCTAGAGCTTCTGTAGGAGTGCTAGGTAAATAGTCCGACGTGGTTCTCTGAGTTGACAGAGAACCAGCTCAGCTTTGATGCGGCTATAAGAGTGCTCTGCGACCATGCGCTTGTCGAGGCAGATGTAATGTCTGGAAGAGGTCGCAAGGAGTCACGAGGATATAGCATGCACAGCTGCGTGCACGCGTGGACGATGCATGTGGTAAATGAGATTTGGGATGGCAGCATGGCCAGGCTTGCCCTAAACTGTGTAGGCATGCAAGTACCCGACAGGAACACACCGCAGTACCGGTTAACTCAGCAGCGGCTTATTCGACATGCTAATAAGTGTCAAGCGCATATCTGTACCGGTCCAGCGGTCTAGGATGATGAATCTATATTCGCGGCAGTCTACAACCTAGGAAGCCTTTATGCTGATTAATGCAAGCTAGATATGGTGCAGAAGATGTATCGGCAGGCGCTGGAAGGACTCAAGAAGGCACTTGGGCGCGACTGCACGTCGACGCTTGACACGGTCAACAACCTGGGCCTTCTGTACGCTGATGAGGGAAGGCTAGATAAGGCGGAACAGATGTACGAGCAGGCGTTAGATGGGAAGGAGAAGGCATTTGGGCGCGGTTACACGTCTGCGCTCGACACGGTCGATAACTTGGGCAACCTCTACGCTGACTAGGACAAGCTAGACAAGGCGGAAGAAATGTACGGGCGGACGCTGCAAGGATACGAAAAGAGCTTTGACTCCAACTATCCGCATTGTTACAGTGTCCGCTCTGCCCTTGCTATACTTAGAAATCGCATGGCAATCTAATACTGTAAGTTGGACAAACTTAACTTTCTCTTCTATACAAAAGCAGTACCTTGTGAAAAACTATATTGCCTTACAGATTATTCTTACGCTCTGCTAAGTCTCTTACTGACGCTTCGTGTTCGCTGCTCGTTGCACATGTGCTGACAGGCTAACGCTAGGCTTGGTCCGTCAAGTGGGGCGACATAACCCCTGCTTGCCTTGTGGCGCAAGCTTTTGTTGCAACTGCGGTCGAGGGGAAGCCGGATTCGCTAATCACTATTCCTTATTGCTGTGGGATGTAGTTGAGCAAGCAAAGGCGAGAGATCGGATTCCATTTTCTTGGTTAAAGCGGCAGGCTAAAGGCAGCGCGAATGCAGAGTACGCTTACGAATAGCTCTCAATCGTAATCGAAGTGATTTGGAGCTTACTATCCCCACTACTGACAGGAGGATGACCGAGCCGCCCTGGCCCTGACCTCGCCCTAGAATTGTTGGATCTTTGGTCTAGATTACTGTGAGAAAGTGGCTGTCCTCATGAAGACCACCTCAACGCCCACATGCACTAGGCCGTTAGCTGATTCTACAGATGCTGTCGCAGGGTGTAAGGTGTATGTTAATTGTGTTCTCTCAGCAAACTGTAGGCTGACCGCCGAAGCTTTGTGTGCGCGAAGCAATAGGTACGGGGCGTCGCGGGAACAACAAACTGCGGAACAGCACGTATGGGCGGCCACATCCTCTTTCCACCCAATTGCGATAACTAGATTCTGCATGGAGTTTGTACTGTAGTCGCAAGCGCAACCCAATCCATTATCAGATGGAGCAAGACAAAGGAATCCGATGTTTTGGATTACGCTGTAAGTTGTTGGCTGAGGTTTAGAATGGTTTAGCGGCGCTTGATCAAGTGCTGATACCTGACTCCGTTCGCTGTACAATCGTGCGAATGGAAGTTGTAACTTAGCTAGTTGTAGTATCTTCCTGTCGTCTTGAACGAATATATTTACAGCTTCCTGCGTTTAGCCATTAGATCTTCGCCCGTCGTAGTGCGTCGCTCATCTTCATGGACTTGACTCTGTTCTTGGTCTGAAAACCGTTGGACCACTTCCATCGCCGTCGGTCGAACTTCAGGATCCCACGCAAGAATCTCTAGTACCAGATCCCAGAATTCAGGATGATGCAGCTCAACAGTGTTCGTTGCCATGATCTTTTTGAACGACAGGTAAACTGAGGCCTTGCCTAGGTGTTGATGAAGTTGTTTACCTATAAGGAAGTCGACTGGAGTGACACCCAAACTCTAAACATCTGAGGGAAATGAGAAAGGCTGAGTTGATTCCCCATCCTTCACTCTCATTATCTCGGGAGCGAGGTAAGGAACTGTTCCCTGATCATGACATAGGCTTGTCGGACTTAGGTCACTGCATCCAAAGTCGACAATGATGGCGTGTACCGGGCTTATAGAGTGATAGACAATGTTGTTGGGTTTGATGTCTTGGTGCAATATGTTCAGGCTGTGGACGTAAGCGAGGCCGGACGCTACTTGGCGCACCGAGTCTCTGAGGAAAGTGGCAGGATCAGGAAGAGACTTCCATGATACAAGCAGCTCTAGAGCTCCGGTGGTTGCTGGCGGCGACATGATGAGGCCCACTATTCGGCATTCATCATTACGCTAGGGAAGGGGGTCGGCGAATGGATGCCAGTTATCGGCTTTGTCAAACTTACATACGTTCCTCTAGATAATAAGTTATTCATGTTTGTTGGGTTCGATCGGCAACCTACGTGATTAAGACGGCCTATAATTTTGATTTCTTTGCGAAGGTCACTGAATTGCACCCGAGTACATATGACTATTTTGACAGCGACTGGCTGGCCATTGGATTTGTCGTAGCCTAGAGATACAATACTTGTCGTGCCGTGAAGATGGGCATCGAAGATGCTGTAGCCATGGTAGTCAATAGTAGAGTTCGATGGAGTTGGTGACAGAAGCATGACAGACTTGATGTTCTCCGCGCTGGTCCGTTGGAGGGCTTCTTTAAGTTCGCGTTGTTGTTGTTGTTGTTCCTGATTCAAATCTGTGTAGACGAGAAGATAAGTCAGGTCGCCAAGTCGGATGCCGGTACCATGCTGGAGAGAGGCCTGATAATCTTGTTCGGCCTGCTCCCTTTTGATGTCGCGTTGGAAGGTTCTGCCATCGACACTGACCTGCAAGAAGGATGAGCCAACGAAGCACCGATTGATTAGCGACACATCACCTTTCTGCTATCAGATACAGCTAGCAATACCCCGGTTTGGAGCAGACGTCGCAGTCGACAATGGCGCGAGTGCAGAGCATGTTGATTGGTCATGGGAGCAAGAAGGAAGTCTACGAAGTTGTCTGGTACGTTTGTTCGGGAACTTCCCAGAACCCAGCCCAATTCTTCTCTTGCAGGAGGGATGGTCATGTTCATTCGGTAGTAGCCACAGTATTCTTGAACGGGTGCATGTTGAGGAGATGGGGTCTCAGCGGCAAAACTGCTTCCGGCGGTGCTCTCGTCAGGATACGCAATTTCATGGTGAATGAATGTGCGCACGTGATGCCACTTGCTGGCATCACTTTCAAGAAGCCGAACGACCTGACTGAAGAGCTTGCGGGCCGCTGGCGAGTGGGGCACCAGTCGCGCAAAATCGCCATTAGACGTTCCGAGATGTACATTATCCCAAGACGGCACATCTGGCTCAGTGTCACCGTCAGTGTGGTCCGGCGAGTCCATGAAGCAGAACGATTAGACGGGTAGTCTCGTTGTAGGGTACCAAATAGATTGAAGATGTGAAAGGTTAGATGACGCAGGTGAAGTTCCCAATGAAGCTAGCGCTGCCAAGGCAAGAACTTGAGGCCACCTGCAACTAAGCACTGCAGCCTCCATCAAAGAACATGCACGCATCGCATGACTACGACATGACATGGCATCGCCGCCGCGCTCGCCGACAATACCAGATGCAGTGCTGAGAATTCACGAACAACAATATGTCACCGTGCCCCTCTTTGCTGCGCTATCGAAGCTGCAGGATCAGCTGAAGGCGACCGGCAACACGGAAGCACCCTTTAAACGAGTGCCATACACCAAAGCCCCCGAACTGAGCTGGGGCCGACAATCCCCACAGCTCACACCAACGCCATCACCCTCGCCATTGCCAAAGACATCGCATCGCAGCTTGCCATCATTGCCAACTCCACACAATGTATCACCCTTTCGCGAGGACCTAGCTCCCGCTTCGCCTACCAAACCTCGCGCCAAACCACGTCGATCTCGCCAGAAGCCGTCTTCGCAAATCCCACTGCAGTCTGCTTATCCGATGCTTCGGCGCTCACGAGCGCGCGAAGGCCGGGCCCTTGAAAGGCGCTTCTAGGAGCTGGATGCGTCGGGGCGAAAGGCTAGGCGCATTGTTGGAAGCTGAGCACGGAGTGGATAACGGTCGAGAGTGAAGCATCCTCACCCATGGGCAGAACATGTGAAAAGTACTCACCGATAGATTAGACGCGACCAGGACGCAACTAGGTATGGGTATTGCTGTATCTCAAGGATACTTACTAACAATGTGTAGCAGCAGTCATTAACAGCCTCTACATTCGTCACACCTCCGCACTGGGACGATATCGAACGCTTATGTTATAATGGAAGGGGTGATATAAAGGGCTATTTAAGGGTATATCACAGGGAGCTTCTGTGTGTTTAAGCCGGCTCGTGTCTTTCCAAGCAGACAGGAACTCAACGGTGGCTTACAAGATTGTTGGCCCGGTGTCGCGGCTTAATTTGCTAGAACCGCACCTTGTCTGACCTTTCTGTGCTTACCATTCTGATGATTGTAGATTTGCGGCGCGACTAAGGAGGGCTGAAGCTTGCCTCATTCGGATAGACCCGCAAGATCAGTATCCCGCTCTTGAGATACCTATCATCAACACAACTGCTCCGGATACTAGTCAATTACACGCTAAGGAACCCTAGTGACCACTTATATCTCTAGTCCTTAGTCTTTAGTCTTGCGCATCTAAGCCTAGTCACTATCAAGCACCACATTTGCATAACATAACTTCTATCTACACCGCCGATCATGCCTTGCGTACCCAGAATTGGCGACTCGCTCGACTCGCTAGACACTCCTTCCATGATCGTAGATCTCGATCTCATGGAAGCAAACATCAAGAAACTCTGGGACCGCTTACCTCCCACCAGCGTGAACATCTGGCTACATTTCAAACCCACCAAATCCGCCTTACTAGCTCTGTCGCGGTAATTGAAAGGAGTGCGCAAGAAATTGAGGATTGAACTGAGGTTTTATTTTGCGAAGCTACGAGCAGTAGGTATACATAAACGGCTGTGAACAGCGCTAGCGTAGGATAGGTATTCGCATATGAAATTTCCGCACGAATTCCATATTTCATACAACAGCAGTGTGTTTCTCATCCTTCATCTGAATACCTTCTCCAGCGTTTTCCAGTGCCTTCTTGGCCTCCCTCCCTAGTCTAGTCGCAATTGGAGATTTAAGACTTGTTATTGGCCCATTGGCTTTATTTGTGTCTCCTTCACACTAATCTCAAAGCATAGACTCATGCAGGCTTCGGTGGCATGCAGTACTAAATGCGTGATAATCTGCTGACTTGACAGGCAGTGAGGTGCTCTGAGGCAAGCTAGCAAGACATGGTAAATACGGCGATTGTTGCCATAAGCAAACAGAGGTCTATTATGCCAATCTACAAAATAAACGACTACGCATGCTTCTATTATCAACCTTCTCGCTAAAACGTCTCCACCCATACCTCAAAGCTTATAGGCGGGTAATTCACAGCACGAATAACCTTAGACACCCTTTCTTTCTTGTGAGAATCTGTACCGTCATCTGTACTGTTCTCTTCTGCCTCTGTTCCATGCGAATGCGCCGAAACCCATCGTTCCGAACCTTGAGTAAGCAAATGGGCATTCTCATCGCTTTTCAGCTCCATATAGATGTGGAAGGAATACGATGTTGCGGAAGGTGTGTACGACTTGCAACGGTTTACAAGCATGATCAGAGCAGCGCGGAATTGCTCAGAGAGGTCAGGAGGGGTGTCCTCGTCCAGTCGCCCTTGTTTCGTGGTTTGGAGTATGGAAGGCTCTGAAGCAAAAGAAACCTCGGCACCGGCGGAGACCAGCGATATAGGAGAGAGAGGGTCTCTTTCTTCGCATTGCATTCCCTTCCTCATGTTTGATTCTATTATACGAAACGCGCTGACATCGAACACGTGCCTTTCCACTGCCTGCATGCCCTCTGTTGTGTATATCAGGATACCGATGCGCTTCACTTTGCCCCTAAGCAGCGAAGTGTACACCTCCTCGACGGCATCGATGATATACTCGCAGAGTACAAGAGACCGGCATTGGTATACCGACGTATTATGGAAAGTAGCTTCCACAAACATCTCGGGGGGATATATCGAGCGTAGATAGAGAACGGTAGAAACATAGGCAAACAAGAAGTTTTTGAAATGCTCGAGCACATCTATGCTGGGTGGCGACATGACGACCTAAGATCCTTCGTGTTCGACGGATGAGATAGAACGTCTGGATATGACCAGAGATGGTGGGCGTGATTTGAGGAATCCGAACGCTTTGCATCGCGATGGAGGAGGAGTTCGTACACAGTCGAGGTGACGGGTTACTGTTTAGCGTATCGCGGAGTGGCAACGGCGTTGGTACCGCGCTAGGCGACGTTGTGCGCACTACTGTGGTATCAGGCAAAAGTTTTGTAGGTGGGTCCTCGGAGACAGGGGGTATGCTCAAGTATGGTCTAAGCCTAATTCAGTCCAATTTTACGTACAAAACTCAATACTTTGTGTGACCGCCCTTGGCATCAATTACAGCCTGGCATCGATCCTTCATGCTATCTATCAGTTCCTTCAGCGTGTCAGGAGAGATCTGATCCCAGGCCTCCTTCACAATCTCACGAAGCTGCTCGTATGAACGCTGCTTGCCACTTGACAGATCTGGGTAGTGGCTCTCTATATAGTCCTTCATCCTGTTCCACACAGCCTCAATAGGATTAAGATCTGGTGAGAATGCTGGCCAGAAGATTGGGCAGATTCCCCTCTCCTCCAGCGCCTCAAGAGTATAGGCTGCTGAGTGCCCAGGAGCTCCATCCTGCATGAATTTCAGAGATGGATTCAGGCGTAGCCAGCCGTGTACGAGAGGGATTATCCTCTCACAATAACTCTCCTTATTAATAGACTTCCACTCCTTCTCCCAGAACAGAGATGGACCCTTTGTTATGCCAGAGAAGCAGCCCCAGAACATCCACCCGCGCTTCTTCCGTATCTTGTCTACGATGCAGGTATCGTCAAGCTCCTCTCCAGGTCTTCTTGTTACCCAGACTCTCCTGTGTCTCCCTCCTGTGACCCACGTCTCATCACTCCAGAGTATTGTCCACCATTCTTCTTGTGTCCAATTAACGTGAGCCTCCGCCCACGCGAGCCGTATCTGTCGATTTGCCTCAGAAAGAGGGGGCTTAGCACGAGCTATACGTCGCACATACCCTCGGCTTCGCAGCGCGTTGCGGATAACGTATTCGCCGACGTTCCAGTGTGAGAAGGGGCCTTCAGCAAGGCGGGCGAAGCTCATTTGGCGCGAGGCTCGCGAGCTCGTAACGTACATTACGAGCTCGTCAATCTGATCGTTCGTGAGCTGACGTGGGCGACCTGTACGCTTCTTGGGCGTCACGCGTTCGGCATGGATAGCATAGCCAACCTGCCTCACAGAGACCTTTAGCAAGTCTGCAATATACTGATGATCATGACCAGCAAGAGACAGAGTCTGCACTTGGAGACGTTGATCGCGAGAGAGATGCGGCGTGTGACGTGGCGTTGACGGAGGACTCATGATAGACAGGATGGATGAGAGATGAGGTAGCGCAACAACAGACGCGGCAGAGGCGCATTAATTTCCATACAAAAATACAGGGTTTTTGATGTAAATTGGTCTTTAGGGAGTTCTCGCGCTGCCCCTCGACCCCCTGTCTCCGAGGACCCACCTACAAAACTTTTGCCTGATACCACAGTAGATGTTCGTCGCGAGGCCGATCGTGAAAATCTCGCTGCGCTCGACTTAGGACTGTATCCGTAGGCTATACGGAGTGGATGCGGTTGCGCACCTACACCACGCTCGTGTGGACTGTAAAGACGACTGGGCAGAGTTCGCCGCAGCCGCCAATACGTTTCTGCTAGTGCAACCGGCTGGGCGGCACCTGAAGCAATCGCAGCTTTGAGTTCGCCTATCGAATCTAATGCGTACGATTTGTGCTGTGCGCGTTGTGCCCGTGCTTTGCTTAGGCGTTCGTGCCCGTCGTTACCAGTTCCTGCGCCACGCGCCAGCTTGAATAGCAACGCACAGTTCCAACTTATTCTGTCTCACAATACGGTCGTCGCCGTCGTATGGCATGTGTAGTCGCTACGTGCAAAAAAGAGGCAAAGCGACTTGTGGCGGGATACCGGTAGTACAGTATGATAGGTTGCTGATAGATACGCCTGAGAGAGCTGTCGCGCCGATATGACCGGGCTTCAGGATGCTCACACGGCTGATGCAGAGTGAAGACTCCAAGACGTACGCATCGATGACAATACACGCTTACCTTACCAAACTATCGCGCATGTTAACCATCACGATGAGGTAAGTATCAGCAGAAAAGGTCGCTACGTTTACAACATTGACAAGATGCCCAATGCAGGCCCAGTTATACTCAAAAGATAACCCCGTCTATATTTGTATTACATTGCAAATAGAAATGTCGCCACAGACTAAACAATTTGAATCTCCCTCGTGTCCTTCTAGCGACATTCTTAACCATGCTGAACACTTCCACCTCCCAGCATGACCACCACCAACCTTTCCAACCTTGTAGCATGCTCGCCCATTTATTCCTCTACCTTCGCACCCCAGTAGGTGAGTTCTCCGCGCCTAAAAGTAATATAACGTAACTTAAAAGGTCCGTCCATGTTGACATCCGGTCCGTCCATTACAGGTATCGGTATTTCCTCGCCGTCATATTCAAACCGCTCTGAGTAACCTCTTCCAGGCACATCGTCAGAGTATTGATAGTTGGTCACATTTATCCGTTGACTTAAGGATAGATGAGAAATGAATGCATCCACTAGATAATCCTTCGTTAGTTAGGTGATGTAGCCTAGTTCCTAAGTACCCACATTCGCTTCGTCTCAGCAGGGGCATATTTCCCCGTATGCTTCTCCGCATGCCACCCCTGTTCCTTCTGGCCCCACCCCGCCCACAATAGTTCCTCTCACAACGGTTCCCCTCGCAACGGTTCCCCTCGCAATGGTTCCCATCACCACGGTCTTTCTCACCGCGGACCATCCTAAAACGATTCAACGCACAACGCTTCCTCTCCTCTCTTCTCTCTGGTATGCAACTCCCAGCGCACTTGTGTCTGTATATATATAAAGTGATACCTAAGTCCTAGAGTCGAGCGCTCGTTTCCCTTCTCTAAATGCTGCGAAAACCGCCTCGTATTGGATGCGCTAGCTGCCTAGTGCGACACTGCCGTCAGACGAGTTGCCCACTGTAGGTCGCATTAAGATAGATAAAGTTAGTCTCTAGGCTGCCATGCCAGCACGTGACCGTTGCGTAGCGATACTCACTTCTGAGTGATGTAATTTTTTACACACCCAGCCCCGGCCAGCATTCGACAAAGCGGATAAAAAGGTGCAGCAGTTTGGCGTCACTATGACGAAGAACGTTTGGGAGCAGTAGTGGTGAAGGAGTCTTCGTACCCATTCGGACACCGCCAGTCCCCACGCCAACCAAACCTGCTCTCCGCAGCCATAGCGCACAAACCGAGCAAAAGCACAGCAGCAGCTCGAGAGGGCACCGTCGCCAACGCCAGCTTCGCAAAGCGGCCATGGCAAAGCCATCCAGCTCGGCCACGTACATTAATGCTAACAAACGCCGCAAAGCTACCGCGCGTCAAGGATCTCGTCGCCGCCAGGGCCCAAATACCAAAAGACGACGCTTTGAACGTATTCTAGCTTCCAACGCCGCGAAGCTACCGCTCGATATCGCTCGTCAAAGAGCTCAGCCGCTGCGCCCGCGTCTGCCGCTGAGGCTCGCGATGCTTTCCTCTCAAAACAAGGACTACTAAGCACGGACACTCCTCGCCGCGAGAACCGTCGCCCATCCCGTCGCCCAACGACCGGCACAGCTCGCGGGTCTCCAGCAGCGCCAGCCTGCCGCTCCAAACACCGGATGACGTGCCGGAGCAAGGGCACCAGAAGTGCTCTGAGACGCGAAGTACGACACGCTTGCGGCGAAGATGCCAGAAGTGCTCGGCATGAATTAGCACAACAACAAATGCGCCATGCTCAAGGAAGAAACTGAGCGGTGGAGAGATTACGCTGACGGAGTATTGTTCTTCACACCTAGTCCGTCGTCCCGCGCATGCCGTCTCTACGCTTCAAGTACACCTCTGGGTCGCCACTTTCTCCATCTCTTCGCTTTAAGCACCGGGCGGGCCGCGATACTCTACACCATCTCTTCGCTTCAAGCACTTGGGGCGCCGGCTGTTTCATGCCTCAGGGGCTTTGAGTAGCTCGCCCATGGCGGAGCGCTCGCGCTGACCTCTGCGTTTCAAGTACACCACGTACACTTGGAGCACCGATCCTCTTACACCCTCTCTTTGCTTAAGTACTAACTAGACGCACTATAACATGCACTTAGATGCATGTTGCCCTGTAGATACGGATGCCATATGGGAGAGACTCTTATTCTAGCTTTCAGACCGTGTCTTGTCAGTGAGCAATTGCTGCAGCAGAGGAGCAACGACTTGCATTCTTTGAACCACCACTTAATGTAGTTGAGAATCCTCAGCTCCTCGTCGGTGGGTATGTGTCCGCCAAGAAGGCAACCTCGTCTCTCAGCTTGGCGTAGATGTCCCATTGTTTTGCAATCTCAAAAAACATGTTGCTCAACAAGCTAGCCGCCAAACCACGTCCTGCCAAAAGAATGCTGATAAGCTCGTGCCTGAGCCTCTTCCTGTCCGTAGTTTGCTTGATGGCTCGTAGATCAAGATGTAGCAGCCCTCCGACGATTCGATCACGCGCAGGGTGTTTGTGGAGTGGTTGAACAAGAACTCGGTCGCTCAACGATGAGCATAAAGAAGAGGTCCTGAAGGTCAATTGTTCAGCCATCGCCCCGAATGTGCTTGAGCATGAGCTTAAAGTGGCGCTCAAACAATTTGAGGTTAGCAACCTGATTACGCGTGAAGTTTGGTCACAAAAGGAGACAGCTGTTTGCCCAGCGTCCACCATCACCGTTGATGATTTTGTGACCTAAAAACGGCGTGAATCCCTTTGCCCTGTCGCCAAAGCAAAAGTCTAAGTCGTTCTGTCGATTCTGCGAAGCACTGGGACTGTCCCAAACGCCTCGTTGCCCGCCTTCAGGTATTTGGCCACGTTCCAGATGTTGTCGTTGTCCGCCAGGAAGTTACCCCAGTGTTTTCTCTTCTGCTATCAAATAGCATCGTGGTACTGCTTCACCGCTCCCTCTGCCGTCACTTCTCGGTCCGTCCTAGCAGCTCCTGAGAGCCTTACCGCTCTTGCTCGGTTCTTCCAGTGCGTGTAGACGCGGCGCAGCTGTGTCAAGTCCTGCGTCCACCATCTCTCCGCGTACGGTGACGGCCTAGCCCTGGGCGTCAGTGCGTGTACCGCCTCCAGCACCGCTGCCATCAGTCTGTCCATTCTCTGCTGCGTCGTGCCCACTGGCAAGGCAGCACCAAGCGTCCTGGACATCCTGTCCCTGATTGCTTTCCACGGTGCGTTCTTGAACAGAACCCGCTCCTGCTGCTGCTGCTGCGGCGGCGGCGCTGGCGCCGAGCTGTCAGCCTCGCCTGTCACATTTTGAAGATCACCGGGTCACAAGCCTATGTACTTGCAAAGAACTAGAGAGATCGTTTAGCCCAAGCAAAACTACAAGAGAAACGCTTACAGGATAGCTTGTTAGAACTGAAGCAACCAACATTCACAAGGTCTGGGTACCAAAGTCCAATCGCATGATCACATCACGAGACGTACGTGTGGATGAAAACGTCAAGTACAATTCACAAAAGTCTATGGGTCCTCAGTAACGCGAACAAGCACTATTAATTACACTAAACAACGTTGATTTAGGCGAGTCAAATAGAGCGCGCTACAAGCGGTGCAGCGTGTACAACGGTCTAAAACTTGGCTAGTGCAACACCTTTGCGGACATCGTCAAGATGAGTCAGATGCAAGATTGTGGAACAGTGCGCCAAACATGTTAGTGACAATATGTCCACTATACTCAAAGAAGCCTCCCCGCCCTACAAGATTAGAGACAACTCTGAGCTCTGCTAGCATAGCCTCAACACCTCTGACAGCATACATATGCGTCTAGAAGCTGAAGGCAAAACACATAGGCGACACCGATGCACTAGTCATGGCATGTCATACCGCCGACCTGCTTTGAGACTGTAAATGTATGTAAAGATCTCACCTGCTCATGTCTACGCCTGCGGCATGGCTACCTGCAGCAAAAGCCCCGTGTCTTGTCTTGCGGCTTGCTGCCGATAACAAACCGCCCTCTCACATGCGGGTCTCTCTTTCACCCCACTGTTTCCGTTTGCTAAGCGCACGGGGCTCTCACGGCTTGTCTTCACTCTCACCGGACGAGTGGGGCAAGCGCAACCTCGCTTTTCCCTTACGCGCACGCTGAAAAGTTTCTTCTCTCGACCCACAACCGCAACCGCACGTTTCTCTCACGCGTTTTCATACGCGCATCACGATCAATCGAGACAACTGAGTAAGAAGGCGTTTCGACTGAGCGAGGCTTTACGACATGGCGGACCGTGGACGCGGGCGTGGACGAGGACGAGGAGGTGGAAGTGGAGGTTGGAGAGGCCACCGTGGTGGTGGGCCGGGACGTGGCCGCGGAGGAGCGAATGGAGGCGGTAATATCTGTTATGTCTCCTCTTCTATAGTGGTCCCTGGTTTCGATAGGACTGAGTTGACTAGCTCCACTTAAGCCAGGGGCATAACGTTGTGAATTAGCTCCGGATCGTCCATGATGTCAAAGCCAGTAAGTTGCTGCTCGACATCATGCACTGGCTGTTCAAATTCCCAGCGTTCCTTAATTTCCTGGAGAAGGGCATGCCGTTGACGCTGTCTCTCTTGGTTGATCTTTAAGGCAAGTGCTTTGTACTTGGGATGTTTTGTTGCGTTAGGAACGGTACGTTTAAGTTGCTCTCGTCGGTTGAGCAGGAATCGAACAGAAGGATAATTATTAACTGATGTAGGCTGCTCTTGTGTCTCTCAGCGAATAAGAACGGGTGACTTGAGCAAACCCCGTGACCTCACCCAGCGTCCGGATCTACGGCAGCAAGGTGTAGTAGGGAAGAGGCTCATTGCGAGAGATGTCGCAACCATGCAGATTTCTTACCGCTTTCCAAAACACAGGAATCTTGTCCAACGTCCGACTCAGACATAGTGGCAACTCATTGCGGCCTAGCGGAATCGTCAACCTGCTTAGTTCCTCTGGCGAGGTTAGATTGTGGGCTGCAAACGCCCGATTGTAGAAGAGCAGGCCAAGGAGGAAGACGTGTGGACTAAAGAGGAGTGTCTCATCGTACATGATTTCAGGGAGAGGGAAGGTATTCATCAGAGCAAAGTCAGCAAGCTTGTACTTCTAGCACAGAAAGAACAATCACATACAAGTCTTTTGTCGGATGTAAGAGACAAGGCAGGAAAGAGGGAGAAGATTGATTGTTCTATAGAGTAGACAAGCAAGATTATATACAAGAGTACGCGTAAGCATATGATGTGGAAAGAGTGGCTGTGGAAGCCATAGAAGGTACTGGAATGTACCGTGCTCATGTAAGCTCATGTATCGGACCGATAGGGGATCACGATGTACCGATGAGGTTGAGCTGCTAGGTCTGACATCTTTAATACTAAGGAACTCCTTTGTGAATTCAAAGGTGAATTCTAGTAGTACTCGATAAGGGCCGCCCTCGGGATCGCGTAACAGCGTAACTTGTAAATGCCGATAGCAGAGACCAAGAAGAGCCATAGGCCGATTTGCTGTAAATCCGCCTAGTTGTAGATAGAGCTGGGCTTGTATCCTATAGCGTCTGTGGGCACAGTTGTCAACAAGCAAGCCGAGCCAAGCTAACCGCACTAGCTTGGCTTGGCTTGAGTGAAGGGACAGTTTGGGGTAGCTTAGCTTGCAAGTACTTGAGGTTTTCAACCTTCAGCTTGGCTTAGATTAGACGGCTTGGTTGTTTGATGTACGATAGATCACCCCCTTATACTAATTCATATGTCGTCTTGAACCCACTTGCATAGACGGTATAACGCATCTATTTCTGCGTCAGATCCAGCCAGAAACGAGCTAGTTTTGGGCCCAAAACCAGCCTTTTGCCACCTCCGTACGCACTGTATCGCTGCCAAAAGCTCGGACAATATACCTCGTCGCCGCGGTTGCAGCAGATTGCCAAGCTCACTAAACATGCGCTTGCAGTCGCAGCTAGAGGCAGGTATTGAGATGATGTCAAGCGCAAGTTTAGCGAGCTGAGGGTATCGATCGCGCAGCCCTAGCCAGTAACCTATAGGGTTGTTGGCGTCGTTCGAACCCTTCTCCGCCCTTGGCTCGCACTGTTTCCATCGCTGGTACTCATCCAGATCGCCAAGGCTAGCGCTTAAGCCCGTAGTATTTGGCTCTATGAGGCCATCGATAGCGTTGTCTATATCGTTTGTGGCTACTCTAATTGGCCGCGCGGTAGTTGGCTGGGTCTTATATTGAGCCCAGAGAGCGTCAAACGCGAGGTTGTTGTCTTCGAGCTAGTCTAGGCGATCTACCCACGCTAACTCGCAATAGGTCTTGTAGTACAGGTGAAGGATCGTAGCAGCGTAATAGGCAGGTGAGGCGTCAAGTTTATTGTAGTAGTCGCTGGCTTTAGCCCAAGCAGCGCGCAGATTGATCGCGAGGTGGTCCTCTAGAGCCTCATCATGCTCATAAACAACGTCGTTATATAACGTTACGCGCTGCTCGTAGTACCCTAATAAGAACTCAAACACTGGTATAACCTCATAGATTGCGCCGTATTGGCCGCCTTTGCCGCGGCCTTTAAGGCGTTTTGTTGCTAACTTTAGCGGCGTTAGCACGTCTAGGTACTCTGTAACCACGCCCCAATCAGCAGCTGATAGCCCAGTTAATCTCATCTATAGCGCTGCAACTAGCAGCTTGTTGCCCCGGCTTATAGCGTACGTATCCTCGTCCCGAGTAAGTCGTATATAGTGTCCAACGTAGGCGTTTATAGCTGGCTGAAGCCGTACAGCGCGCTCAAAAGCAGAGCAATATGAGTTCTAGCGGGTAACGACTAGCTTTACAGGCGCTAGTATTTTCTGCTTGTTTGTGGGCAGCTCTCAGTTTGCGAGGCGCTAGAAACTCTCGAAAAGCTTGTGCTGTTGTGGCGTTTTGATATAGTTGATCACTGAGAGAAGGATACTGAGAGGCCCGTCGCGGCGCCACTGCAACAGATAGTCCTCCTCCTTCAATATTAACGCGGTTAGTATAGCCAGAGAGAGCTTTTAGCGACGCGTACGCCAAATTTGGGTGAGAGTGCGCTAACGTACCTGCAGATTGCTACTATCGTTGTCGTACGCCTCTGGGTTTGTGCCCTAAAGTAGCGTCTAGCCAATTAGATTGAGAGTATGAGGCGCGCAACGGAGGCGACGATGGGCTGGATTAAACTCCAGTTCTCTGCCAATTGCAGCTATTGCGGCGTCGTTGTTGGTAGCGTTGTCAAGCACAAAGTAGCTGACTTGAGAGGCTGATACACCAAAATCTTTGAGCACCGAGAGGACGATCTGGGCTATGTTATCGCCAGAATGAGCGCCCACGAGCTGCAGCAGAGCAATCGGGAGGTCTATCAGATCGCTAGTATGAGCAACAAAGTGGGCAACGAGGCCTAAAAAGCCTCTCTTGCCACCTTTTGTCGTCCACCCGTTAAAGCTTATATAGATCTTGCTAAGCGATTGCGACAGGGTAGTGACAACGGCTAGCTGGACAGCGTTGTACAACCTCATCACGTACCGCGATACGCTAACGTGAGACGACCAGAGCGATACTGCTGCCTCTGGGTTAGCTGCTGCGATCAACGCCTTGAACGCTGGCGTTTCAAACTCGCGCAGCGGTTGGTTGTTCTCAACAAGCTAGCTCACTGCCGCCAGCCTAAACGCCTGTACGTCGAAACTGCTGGCGCTGTTGACTACCTTTTGGGGCATAGTGTAGCCAGATTTCAGCGCCTGGCGGAGCCATGAGCCGCGGAGGATAGCGTCTTTTACCTCCTTGCTAGGCGCGCGATAGCGGTGGCTAGCGCGATCCTCCTCGAGGTGGCGCATAACTGTCGAGGTGGACTTTGAGACGTCGTACGCGCCGCCCTGGCCAGCCTCAATAAACTTGTGCTGGTGGCAGTAACGGCACACAAAAAAGAGTTTTTTGCCGCTAGAGGTGATAGACGCGACGCGCTAGCCGTGCCGAAAAATCCAGCTTTTAGCTCGCATCTGGGTTGCTAAGGGCTTCATATAGCGCGGCAGACGCACCCAATCAATCCCTTCAAAGGCATCTGTTGAGTTGTCCCAAAGGCTACTGTTGGCAGCGTCGATATTGCCCGCAAGTGTCGTTGCAGTCGCGGCTTCACTGCCGTCCTCGGTAGGCGCGGTGATCGTGGCTTCGGGCTGGGTTTCTCGCAGTTGTGACTCAAACGTAGCCTCGTTTTTGGGCCCTAGGGAGCTGTTTTAGGGGCTGTTCTGGCTCTGAGACGCGTTAACAACGATAGGCTGCGACCCACTGCCTCTCGCGGTAGTTTTGCGACGTTTGGCAGGCCTAGATACGTGATTTTGAGCGCGTTTAGTGCTGAGCAGCGGCATAGCGATGATCCAGATGAGGCAAAACACCAAAACAACAGCCGCAATTAGGTGGATAGAGCCAAAACAGCGCCAAAACAGCGCCCGCAAAGATGGGACGACGCGGAAATAAGGTGCCGAGTCTGTTTGGGGGCTGACTAAGCTAATTGCAACACCAGAAACCTATCGCAAGATCGATCCCCCACCAAAATCTCAGCCTCATGGACAAAAGCACCCGTACCCGGCCCAGGTACCAAGCCGTCCAAGCCTTGTCAAGCAAGCCTCACTTTTAAGCTTGGCTCGGCTTGCACAACTGGCTACAGCAGCTTGGCTTGGCTCGGATTGGTTTGACCAAGCCGTGACAAGCAAGTACTTGTAAGCGGCTTGCTTGTTGACAACTGTGTCTGTGGGGATATCTCTTTTCGGTCGTTGTGAGATTTGTTTGCAGCACTTGGGCCAGATCTTCGACATATATACAGGCCTTATCTCGACCTATCTTCTTAAGATGGTGCTTCTTAGCCAGCTTCCTTAGTACTTGTTGATTACGTTAGACATGAATACCTGTAACGGTACAAAAAGGCCGACCTTGTGTACCGCTCCGTATACAAGGTATTTATACCGTCACAATACCCATGTTAGACCGTGACGTGAAGGCCGGTTCTTTATACCTTGTGCATGCTCTGATTCATCTTCCCGTCTAGTTTCACACTAGTTGCTCTTTCATACACTAAGCGGAAAACCTTCTAGTACGTCCCTAGGGAGCTGGCAAGCTTGGTTCCTTGGCATTTCCTCCTACCTTTTCCCTGGCGCTGGCTGAGTAACCAGTCGAAGAACTTGTATAGAGTAGCGACGGATACTGTTGCGTAGGCACGGTAGTGGTCTTTCTGGAGGTACGTCCAGCATCTGTGCTAGAGTTAGTCCATGCTTTCTTCCGCAGGCTGCGAAGGACAAGAGACCTACTGATTCCAATGCTCTTCTATACGATTGAGCAGGCGAGTACTGCTGTCCTTGTAATCCTGATTGGTGTACTCTTGTTCGTCAAAGATCTCCAGCTGTTGAAGATAGTACTCAGTCGGTTGATCCTCGTTGGGGCAAAGTCATGCTTCATCCTCGTTGTCTTTACCAGCAAATGCATTGACGTCTTTCAGATCTGTATCTGAGTCCACACCCTCGCCTGCAGGCCCAGTATAATCACTCTCTTCGAAGAAAAGTCCAGATCCGAAGGGGAACCGCAGAAACCCTCGACCAAATGATGCCGCCGCATATCGCCGCAGTCCGTCGAGAGGTGGGGCGACCGTATGAGAGCGTCTAGAGGTAGGGCGTCTAATACAGGGAGGAGGTGCTCGCGGCTCTTTTAGCTTGAACGACGATACAGACGAGGCATAGGCCGCATAAGAGGAAGAGAAGTAGCGATCCTCGTTTTGTAATGCTGCAGAAAGACGAGCAAGAAGCCTTAACTACTCCGCTGACCAAGTCTAGGTCAGCATCATCAGTGGAAAGAATAGGTAACGAGCAAACTTGCAGGCTTGCGGCCGCATCCTGAGACAGGGACGGGAATCAGGTACCCTAATGCATACGCTAGCCGAAGCAGGAAACCCGAAGAGCGCTTGCGCTGCAGCCCCTGTAGGCGGGACTAGAGGGGTTTTGCGGCAAGTTAGCCTCCAGAAGCAGCGTCACGAACAGCCAGAATCGGCCGCCTAAACGCCGTTGGATCGTTTAAGATAGTAAAGTACTTTTTATATACTTTTATTATAGCTCTAGATTATAGAGAGTTTATATAACTCTAATACTATATTAACTTAACTTTGTATTCTACTTTAACTAATAGTTTGGCTTTGAGTTTTTAAACTAAGGATAAATATAGCTATTACTATACTTCTAATACGTAATACTAGATAGCTTATAGAAATAAGATTTTTTTTAATATTACAATCTACTTTTACTATCTAACGTACTCTACTGCATAAGCTGTCTGCGCTTCGCGTGCACGCTGTCTTCTTCTGCATCTGCACGACCTCGCTTATGTACCGGTATCCCAACGTCCTTCGCGACGTATAACTGCCCGAACAGATCTGTTACGTCGATCAGCACCTTTATGTGTTCCATCACTTCACGCGACGCCGCGACCTCCTGCAAAGCCTTGAATGACAGCTTCATAAGTTTGCGCTCAAATTCAGCAAGAGCCATGAGTTTTCTTTTCGCCTCCTCCATCGCTTCTCCGTTCGCCTGGTCACCATTCATCTCTACTGTGCTGCAACCGGCCGCCCGGAACTCCGGAAAGTCGACGCTGTTGAGGTTGCGCTCCTCTGCGTCTCGCGCTATCGACCCATAGTCGTTGTATTGCCGACACATCGTCGCGAGGTGGTGCGCCACACTTGACGCGTAGTACTGCGCTTGAGCGGTCGCGAAATCCCGACCGGAATTGCTGATGAGGCACGTGAAGAAGCGAAATGCCAGCGGGCAGCTGGTATGATCCGCGCCGGTGCTGCGCGCCCAGCTAAAATAGCTTGGTAAGGACCAAAAACTGGTGCGGGTGTTATCGCTATTTTGACGCATATGCGCGAGGAGATATGCTGAGAGATCGGTGGCGAGATGGTGGCGAATCAATGGAGGGGAACGGAGGACAGACGGGTGGTGCATCATATAGTGCATGAACTTGCGCAGAGTGGTTTGCACTGGAATCATCGTGCTTAAATGATCGTCACCGTTGACGTCCGTGACGCTGGCTTCACCGTACCGAACGCCCTCGCCGATGCCGTTTCGGCAAACAGCGGCTTTCATGGCATCGCATTCGCCCTGTATCCAAGATCCGAGGAAAGCAGCCTGCTCTCGAGAAAGCCCTGCGATGGTTGTCTCCATATAGTAATCCATCTGGTATGTCAATTGCGAGCACCTCAACATTTCGCTGACGACACCCGCTGACAGAGACTGGTTGTTGATCTGGTTCCCCAACAACCATATAACTGAAACGTATCCGACATACTTGGTCTTCTTCGCCGATGAGTCAGTCGTGGCTAGAATTGAGTGCGTGCCAGCGGCAAGGTCACATGTATGATACTTCGCTTCGACAAGGATTAGATCAAGCAGTGGTTCAGGGACTTCCGCGAGTAGAGGCAAGTTGGCGAACAATTTTTTCATACCAGAAGTCTGGCTGCTGATGTATGAGAATGTCTCGATCAGTAGCTTTGTCCACTTCTTTGTGGTGGTCGTCGTGTGCAGGGCCATAGAACAATAGGCCATTCTGAGTAGCGACGACTGGTACGTTGTCTTCTCGATCCAGAGGTAGTCTCTGTTCTTTGTCTTCGGGTATGCTGTCTCCAAAAAGCCTGTCGCCTTTGCAATTTGACCTGACAGGTACGCGCAAATTGACGAAGCCCAAGGAAGCCGCAATGCATGCGACAGCCCTAGGACACCATAGCTCGTCACCTCTAGTGACTGGTTCCATGAGCCATCACTTTTCTGCCCAGCCAAGAGCTGACTGACGATCCTGCAAATGGTCCTCGGAATACGATAGGCGAAGATAGCTTGTGGCAGTGTCCGCAAATGACCGGTATCGTGCAGTTCAAGCGCCACTACCATGACTTCAATGAACAGCATGGCTGAATACTCAGATGAAACGTTCCATTTGTCGGCGATGTCACGACTGCCGGACCCGAGTGTATCTAGGAGGGTGGTCAAGGCCTTCTCGATCTGCGGAGCGTACTTCCTGGTGGCATCATCTTCAGCCTCTAAAAGAGCCAACACGACGTTACAATTGGCGCTGAAACTGAGAGCACTTTCCAGCTCATATGTCTTGAAGCATGTATCTGCTTCAAACTTTTCGACCAAGGGAGCAACGTTTGCGGTGACTTCGTAGCCGAGACGACGCAGGCGCATGAGCATGATAAGACAGCGGGCGGTGTCATCTGCATCCTCCAAAATGCCAGGAGCGAATCCGACAAGGCTACCCTGTTGGTCTAAGACCTTTTGGAATAGCAATCCGATCCCGCTCAGATCGGTACCACTCAGAGACGGCATGTTGATGATCGGCGAGAGCATAGAGGAGAATGCCCAAGACATCTCGAAAAGCGGGGTAGGGAAAGCACTGGGAACCTCTCCGGTATCTCCGTACGCTGCGACGGTCTTGCGCAAGTACCTTTCCGCTTCGTGGTCCCATTCCGGCGAGTGAATAAGATAAGCCGCTGTCGCGGCTGGAGATCCGAAAATGCCTGAGGCTGCTGAACAATGATGACGGATTTTCTCAAACTCGATGACGCCAACGAACGCTTCGACCGAGTGCAGGAGTGTAGTCTGGTTTGGACCGTACAGAAGCTCTGGAGAGACGTTTCTCATTTTCTCAAAGTGAAGTCGCGTGAGATTTGCTTGCCCCGGGAACGCCAATGCAATGGAAAGCTCCTCTAGTTGGCGCATGAGAGAGGTGGTGAGCAACTCAAAGCCCACATGTACGAGTTTCCCAACATCCCAGGATTGCAAAAGCTTGTTTAGCCCAACCACACCCCGTTCAATGCATCGTGTATAGGTCAGATCCTCGCCAGCTGAAACAGAACTCCGCGCCCTCACGGTAGCAATGGAGAGCAAAGCCGCCAGCGAAACGAGTATGCCATCCGTTAGAGAGGCATATGAAGGCCATGTGCCATCGGGCTGCTGCGACTGAAGCAATAGTCCCAGACATTGCGGAAAGAGACGAGCAGTCGGTTCATCTTCCATGGTTATCATGGCCAACCATGCTGTATCGTATAGCGAAGGACTGAATGACCCGAAATCCATGATCTGCTCACCATGACCGCATCGCTCATTGATCATGGCAAGTATCTCTTCCTGATCTGGACAGGGTCTCGATTGTCCTGGCAATCTGGCTTGCATGGCTGTGTTCATGGTGAAAAGCGGCTCTCCAAGGCACAAACAAGTTGATGGCGCCGTTGACCTGGGATCGAGTTGGACGAATGCTTTGGAATCAGAGCCACGCATAGAAGTCGATTCAAGACCGGGCCTCAGCCTTCGAGTAATTACAGTCGCACCACACCTAGGTGTAATTTCAAGAGTCCGACATTGAAAGCCGTTCATCGGTACATGCTGCCGGTCATCCTATGCAGTACGACCCACGTTCAGCGACCGGACTGACATGGTGTTAGCTTTTTATGCGCGCAAAGCCCTCCCCCTTGTCACGCATCTATCGACAAGAGACAAGGGCAAGGGTCAAGAACACTGCATGATTGCAGGCCATGCTTGCCATTGCAGGTCCTCGGCCACCGAAGTGAGGGTGTGTTGCCGCTGGATTCAGCCTGATCCAATCTCGCAATGCGAGCATAAGGAAAGTGTGGTGGTGTAGGGGAGCGGCAAAAGCAGCTTAGAACGACACGCTTACGTAGATATGAGGATATGCGGCAGTATCCCTACCATAGTGGTCAGGTTCCGCAGTCCAGGCTGCACAAATGATACCATGGATGATTATTGGTCGATTCAGGTGATTTGTCGAGTAACAAGATACGTCAGTCGACTGTAATGCTTCATATATTCAGGGATTGGATCAACATGCAATAGTAGCGTTCCTTGAATTAAACTATCGCCCGTCTGGGTCGTTGCAGTGGCTCAAATGTCAACACAGGTTCTCGTCAAAGCGGTATGATGAATCTGTCCCCCTTTCAATTCTGCTATACACGCTACATAGCTCGACACTCCGTTCTTCACGCCTTGCTTCCCAGATCAAGTTCATTCTCGGCCTCTTCTCCGGCTGTAGGCGCTGCTTGCTGCTTGAGTGACGTCCATTTTAGTCCCAACGCAACGAGAAAGCCCAAGACAGGAGCCGCAGCTGGTAGGTACTTTCACGGATTGGTTAATTGAGAATACCAGAGGGCTATGAGTGGACTCACAAAGACTTCAGTAATGCTTTTGCTGTAGCTTTCAAGAACAGTCGGCAAATGGGCAGGCTCAATGAAAGAGCGAAGGCTAGTAGCGCCAGAACCCAATATCCTGTCAATAAGCTCAGATGACACCTTGCCAGACAGATGCGTTGTCAGACGACCCTGAAAGATCGTTTGCCCGAGTGCAAGAAATATGGCACAGGTAGCGGACACGATGGACATAAGACTGCCTGCTGCAATGGGCACCAACTCCTTAGGAACCGAAGCTTGCATGCCGATGTGGCCCTGTAATGCAGTGAGTATGTGTGCTTCACTAAACATAGGTTGAGAACGATAACGCTTACCACGTTGTTGACTAACCCAAAACCAACGCCACCAAGGATCTGATAACTGATGATGTGGCCTGACGATATGCCTGGGTGAATAGTGCTCAACAGACCTCCTGACAGCGATATCAAGGCTTTCGATAACAAAAGAAAGGGGTTCCAGATACCAAGTTGCATGATGAGCCCAGAGCCCACAATGCAAGCAATGGCATCTGCAATTACGGTAGGCAGGTATCGAACTCCACTTGCGACTGGAGAGACACCCAGCACAGCCTGGAACCATATCGGAAGCCAGTAAACGATGACTTGAAACGGCCCTGCAGCAAAAGACTGGCAGAGCAGAATGAGAGAGGCATTCCTGTGGCGAAAAAGCTTGGTTGGCACAAGAGCAGCATCGCCGCGATGGATCTGCCAACCCACGAAGGGTATGATGGTCAGAGCAAACCCGACAAAGAGACCGATGACCACCGAGGATTTCCACGAGTAGGTGACACCTCCAAGCTGAAGCGCAAGAAGTAGCATGACGATTGAGCCGGCAAGTAGAATGAACCCAGTGAAGTCAAGGGCTCTGATCTTGCGAGCTAGTGACTGGAGCGATGCTTCCTCAGGCTTTTGGACTCTTAGGAATAGTAGCAAAGCCGCAGCCACGCCGCCGAAGGGTAATTGGATGTAGAAGCACCAGCGCCATGAAACGTCCTGTGTTAGGGCACCTCCAATGACCGGTCCGACGACGCTCGCGATAGAGAACGTCGTAATGAGCGTCCCTTGCCAGATCGCTCGCTTGTGAAGAGGTACAATCGTGGCAAGTACAACGATGCCACCAACAAATATTCCAGAAGCTCCGAGGCCAGTAACCGCCCTTCCAACTATCAGAGCTCTTGAGGTTGGGGCCAGGGCGCAGACCAGGTTGCCGATCTCGAATATGAGCAGGTAGGACATGAAAGTGAACTTCTTGGAGAACATGGTGAAGATCTTCCCGGCGAGGGGTTGCGAGGCGCACCTTTTGGCCGTGAGCTTCTTGTCCACAATGGTAGTTGTTGGTTAGAAGATCAATTCGGTGACTTACATGGCTATGTAGAAAGATGCACCATACCAACCAACATCCACAATTGAGTTGAATTCGGATGAAATCACAGGAACGGATGTCGCCATGAGATTGGAGTCCTGGACCACTGTATCAGCCAGGAGAGTCAACGTTTGACTACGAGAGCTCCCTTACCAGGCCAGCAAGAAATGCTGCAAGAGTAATTCCGACGTGTATGATGAGCAACCTGGCGCCAACTATTTCATTCTCAGGGTGGATGGAAGTCTCTACCGCTTGGGTACTGGTTTGAATTATGTTTCTCTCTTCCATCGTGTGTTGAGACGTGTTGGCAGGTTCGGTGAAATCGTTAGCCATTGTCGGTGTGGCCTTTCCGGCGGTTGAAGCGTCGCTCGACATTCTCAAAGCTGTTAGAACCGGAGATGGAAATTCTCAGAGGGAATCGACTCGACTGTCGGATCATTGATAGACTGTCAGCAAAGGCGAAAGCAGAGGAGAAGCGGCGCAGTATACCCTGCGGCGCAACCTAATCAATTCCGTCCATTGCGTTGGGACCTCCATGACCTCTCAATTTACCATTCTTCCCCATTGGTGACTTCTGATCCGAGGCTGTGGTATCGAATGAACAATGTTTTATACGGTTGGCGACTGCGATATTTCATCAGGGAAAGAGAGCCGGGGTTGGTGGGGCGACAAGGTGGACATCGGCAGGGATCAGCGGGAAATGGCAGGGAGCGGAGAGACGCCCGCAACGGCGCCACGATCTCTCCGTTAGACCCCGAGACATGCTCAACACAGAAGCGACCGTTGCATATTGACTTTTTGTCCTCAGCATCGATGTAGATCGGAAACAGATCTCACCCTGGTGCGCGGGCAACGACACTTGCTGAATCGGGCAAAGGCCAGGTGCCGATTTTGCACGCGCAGCGCTTTTCATGAACGCCATTCCACTTGAAGAGAGGGCTCCCTCGCAACAGCTCCAAAGCATTTGCGCATTTGCCTCTCTTGATATCAAGCAGGTTGAGTGTCGTTTTCTAGCCATCATGAATTTCACATCTTCGCCAATCGGCCTGTTCAACATAGGGTTTTCGGAGGCTATGAAACTACAACAAGCTATTGATCGTGTTCCACTTTTGGGATCACTTGAGTCCAGATACTTCTTCTCTGCTCCTTTCATCGGCCTAGTCGTTTTCTTATGTTATTTGACATGGCTTTCGTCTGCAACCACACCGGTGGTCAAGGGGCCAGTTGCTGGCTACCGTAGCTTCTTGGAACCTACGTTTCTTGTTCGCCTACGTTTCGTTTTCAATGCCGTTGGTATCATGAACAGCGGGTATCACAAGGTATGAGATATATCTTTCATAAGCTACTATCAGCACTCGCGGCCCACTCACCCCAGGAGTAGTTCAAAAATACTAGCTTCATTGTTAGACGAATGGACACAGACCTGACGATTCTCGCACCGAAGTATCTCGAAGAACTCCGTAAGAGCGGCCTGGACGCGCTGAATGCTACTCATGCGAATATCCACGTGAGTACCCTAAAGCTTAATCAACGCATCGTTGGCTGTAACCATACGCAGAACGTCCTTGGAGACTATACCAACCTCACCGAGATGAAGCACAACGACCACTTCATCAAGGCTATCACCCACTGCCTTAATCCAAACATAAATGAGTTTATGAAGCACATCCAGGATGAAGTCAATTACAGTTTCAAAGTCGACATGCCAAAATTTGAGGGCGATGGTACGTTCAGCATATTAACCTCGAGCATTCTCCGCACGCGTCTTTATGCTAACACGGTACAGAATGGAAGTCCGTTGACATACACATTCTACTTAAGCGTATCATTAGTCGAGTGAGCTGTCGAATCATGCTGGGTTTTCCCTATTGCCGGAACGAAACCATGGTCGAAATCACCGAGTCGCACACGATATGCATTTTTGGCGTCACGTTGATTCTACGTAGATTCCCTCCGATCCTACATCCACTGGTAGCTTTGCTCATCCCTCAACGATGGCGGATGTGGCGTAACATACGCGAGACGAAGAAGATGACTCAGGATATTCTCGACGATTACAAGGTCATGAAAGCCAGTGGCGAAGCTCGACCAAAGACCCTTCTCACTTGGATGGTCGACAATGCAAAGCCACACCAAGAGTCCTTGCACTCGCTGGTTTCCACCCAGCTCGCGGTGACAGTCGCCGCGGTTTATACCTCCAGCCAGGTGACTTCCCATCTACTTGTGTTCCTGGCTACAAAACCCCAGTACATCGCCGAACTTCGGCAAGAGATTGCCGAAACGAACAGCGACATGGAGAACATTGATCATAGCAAGTTGCAAAAGATGGAAGCTTGCCTATCAGAGACTCTGAGAATCAATCCACCTCAAACGAGTGAGTCACAAATTGCTAGTTAAAATCAAAACGCGAAACGCTGATATACGCCTCACAGACTCTCCTCAGAGGCGAGCCATGCGAGAAATCAAGCTGAGAGACGGCGTTATCATTCCAAAAGGCGCTCTGGTAGCCTTTCCTGCTACCCCATTGTCGATGGATCCAGCGATCTATCAAGATCCAACGCAGTTCATGCCCTTTCGAAAGGAGAACCTATCAGTCCCTGCCACAACTCCGGGTAAAAGCAAATTAGCTTTCGGCTGGGGTGTGCAAGCCTGTCCGGGTAGATTTTTCGCCACCAAAGAGATCAAGGTGGTCACCGCGAAGCTGCTGATGAAGTATGACATTGAGCTCGCACCTGAGTCCTCAAGCATACGCCGGTGTTACGATATCGAAGACTTGAGAATTCTGAACCCAAGCATAAGGCTGCGCATGCGTCTTCGGGGTTCAAACACCGAATGAGCTTTCGAGACGTTCTCCTCGTGCGACAGGACTAGTTTATTTGTTGTAGATCTTAGTTAGCCGTCGGAATTCATCTTACAAGATCCATACTGGGTGTATCACTCGCCTCCGTGACATGCAGGTGATTAGTTGACCGGTTGCAGATGGCCCATCGCAGCGCGCTAAATGTTTTGACCGCGCCGCAATCTGAACATATAATGAATCCAGGTAAGAGGATTAGATGGTTGTTACCTTGATAGCACAGCTCATAGATGAAGCCAAGTATCGTGTAATGCGCGGCCTGTGATTGCTCGCTCTGTCCCGAATTCGTGGTTCATCCCGGGCTTGAGATCGTTCTTGACTTACACCACTATAATATGTTTTGGAATAGAGTTGAAAATGCGGTGGACCATGCAACAAATCCTACCGCAGTCCGGCCGGCAGATATATCTGCAGCCTGTAGCTGATGTCCGCGATCCGTGCCGTACTATTGCAGCGTAGCACCAGGGTTATGTCTTAACCCGCGTCGTGTAGCAAGATAGTATATTAAAGACGTCGTTGATCGGTCAGGCCCGTGGGAGCGGTCTCACCGCTCCAAATTTCTACGCGCTCGAAACCAAGACCTGGTACCAAGACCGCCCAAGACAAAGGCATGCCGTTAATTTACCTGAGTATGAATCGCGATGTGACGCAATGACACACCAGTTACAAGTGACGTTATATTCACCTCAGATGGTGCGGACAGACAACGAGACTTGATAATTACAATCAACAGGGGCATTCTGGGAAAAAAAACCGTGGTGATATTCTATCTACACCACCAGAAAGTAATCAGAGCGTGCTGCCAGCACGAGAAAACCACAACTACTCTGCTCTAGTACGTCTCCAGACGATCACGAGCCTTGACTGCTGCTCCGGCGTACTTAAGCGGCCCTTTCGGCAAAGGTGACATCCAGTCGATGTTTGATAATGATTGCATAGACATCTTGTGCCTCCCAAGCAATGGTCGAATGAGTTGTGTTAGCCTTCTTGAGATCGAATGTCCATACCATCTTAGCAATGATCAATCGCATCCAAGCCCAGCCGAGAGGCTCACCGACGCACACGTAAGGTCCCCAGCCAAACCCTCGAACAGCCTTTCTCTGATCATGGTAATAAGGTGAGTGAACATCACTCTCAGCCTCTTTGAGCCACCTCTCTGGGTGCCAGGCTGCTGGCTCGTGAAAGTGTTTGGGTGACAACGCTAAAGCCATGGGTTGAATTGTCACGATCGTCTGTTTGTTGTGAGGAGAGGCATGCGCGTAGTAGCAGGGAAACTCACGTTGCCAGGTACCCAGTGACCGGCGACTTTGCCACCAGTCGTGGGCGTGATGCGCATATGGCCGATAGGACTGCATGATGTTAGCTCCGTGAAATACGGCATAATGACGCTAAGCTTACTTTGGATTGCACAGTCTGAGAGCCTCCTGGAGAACAGCATTGAGGTATGGGAGCTGTTTCAAGGCCTGTAGCGACAGGTCGGATCCTGACGAGAACTTTCGAATCTCATCTTCCAATGCTGCCAGTGACTCCGGGTTCTGGATGAGTTGATTGGCGACTGCTGTCAGCGTCGTGGCAGTAGTCTCGCTTGCGGCATTTATGAACAGCATCGAGTTCTGCACTACCTCTTCAGGTGTTAGGCCTTCTCCTCGATCTTCGCTGCGAAGTAGCTGCGAGACAATGTCTGGTCGCTCGATGTTTGCCTCTGGTGAGAGCCGGCGTTTCAACTTTTCTGTCGAACGTTGGATGTAGTCCATATGATTCACAATAATCTCTTTAGGGACAAGGAACGCTGCGAAGGGCTTCAGCATGCTGTTGAAGATTGGATACCATCGTAAGGTGATTGATAAGTAATGGAGCTTGATCGAGTCGGCCATTTGAGACATCCAGCTCTCGTATTCGCACTTATCTAGGCAGCCGAATGACTCCCCAAATGATAGATCGCCGATGATGTCAAAAAGGGTGAAGTTAAACCAGTCTACAATGTTGACAGTGACTTTGCCTTGGGCTGACATTCGTTCCTGGAGTTTCTTGATGCAAATGCTGACATAGTCTTGAATGATAGGCTCTTGCTGGGAGACGGCTCGCTCACTGAACGCAGGATCCATAAACCGTCTAATTCTTGCGTGCTCCTTGAAGTCAATAGTGTTAAAGACAGAATTGGGTCCACCACTGGGATTGCCATGCCAGATCTCACTTTTCTTAAACGCTCCAGAATTTTCTCCGTCCGTGTTGGAGTAGATGTCGTCCCATGCTCTCGGATCCGTGAAGGAAAGCTCATTGGGCGCAATCCTCACAACGTCGCCGTATTGGTCGTGCAGTCTTTGGATCTCGTACGGAAAACGCGTTCCCCAAGCTGCACGCATGTATGGGAGTCTCGAAGCTCGCCAATGCAGAGGCCCAGGAAATTTAGCGAGAGGATGCAAGAATGCATTGTAGGTCCAGTGTGTGATTAAAATCTAAAGCCCCATCAGCAGACGGACGGGCGCACGCACGCTACGGCGACATCTTACCACACTAGCAAGCAAGACCACACTGAGAGCCCTAGATAAAGCATCACTGCCTATGATGATATCCAAATACCCCATTTTGCTAAGTTACGCTTTACGAGTTCGCAAAAGGATAGAAGTTGTCGTCAATGGGTTAAAAGTTGGGTGTTGGAAGTAAGCAGGTGAATTGTCGCAGACAAAGCTGCAATGCGGCGTGGCACCTGCATGCCCAGCCAGTGCAAGCGGTCGAAACCGGTTTAGTTCGGTGTGCGCAACATCAACAGCCACATGCAGCCCATTAACATGGGCATGCTGAAGGAATGTAAGTTCTTCGGTTGCCGAGACGAGTTGCAATCTTGTCGCTGTCACCCAACCTTGAATCTGATCCCCGCCGCTGATGCCACTTATCCTCTCGCTGGTAGTCGACGAAAATGGCTGCCCCATTTCAGCTCGTTTTCCATTTCACTCACATCTCAACTCCTGTGATACCACGATCTCGCGCCACCAGAATGGGCTCCAATACTTCTCAGCCCGCAACGTACGACACTCCAGCTTACGCGGTCGTAAACATCTTTCTCATTTTGACCACCATCGCTGTCGTTGCGCGGGCAACATCACGCCACATGTCAAAGGCGGCTTTCGGAATTGACGATGCTATGGCATATTTGGCCTTCGTGCGTGTATCTCCATGATTGCTTTGGACACGCAATAACCGAAGAAACAGGTGACAAACGCAGCTAGTTTGATCAACATCAACATCAGTATGTCGAGAGTCTGTTGTTCGTGGCGCGCTTCTAACGTCATTTAGTGGCTTCAGTGGGGGCGTTCGACATGACAAGGCGTCTAGCGTTCAGCCCAGAAGAAGCTGCTTCTTTCGCGAAGTCGTTCAACAATGTAAGCGTCTTGAGTTTCGACCTGAAAGGCTATAGCTGAACTGTTTCATCACAGCGCAACCTTGCCAGTGCGGCCCTATACATCGTAACGATCACGACCGCCAAACTCTCGATAATCTTCTTGTTCCGTCGGATATTCCATGTGTATACGGGGTGGTTTCGAGCCTTCTGGTGGTACAACCTTCTCATAGTCTTCCCAGGCTGGACGCTCACTACCTTGGGCCTTATGATATATCTTCAGCTCGACTCATTTGCGTACGGCAAGCCTGCAAATGCTTATGGGATTGCGGCCGCCGCAACCGTCAATGCAATCTCGGACATTACGGTTCTTATCCTTCCCATCAGTGGAGTGGCAAAGCTACATCTGCCTCGCAACCAGAAGATTGGCATTATTGGACTTTTCTCCCTCGGCTTTTTGTTAGTTTTCAGACCTAAGGGAGTACGAGAGACATAGACTAACATCTCCACAGAACGACAGCTGTCTCCATCGCTCGGGCAAGCCTGTCATTTCAACAAGCAGTTAAACCTCCTCAGTGGAATCCCGCTTACCAAAGATATTACTATATTACACTTGGTGCCGCAGAGACAAGCGCTTCCTGTCTGTGTGCATGCATACCGGTTGCGAGGCCTTTTTTTGTCGCAGCCGGCGAGTTTGCAACCCAAAGCCTCAATGTGTCCTCTCTCCGCCACATTATCTCGAAGTCGAGTCTATCCTCTAGATCTAATCGCAGCAACGCGTTTGAGTCGAGGTCCCGAGATATCGACAAGAATGACGCGATTTCGCGAACGGTTGACATTGATATGGATTCCATGCCGCTTCGCAAGAGCACCTCTGCCCGTCAGTCTCTCGACCGGACGAACATACTGGGGTACACCGAAAATCACGAGGGTCCAGCGACCGCTAGAGCTTGGGCATAGTCATTTGTTCTTTTATCAGATAGTTTGTAGCCTCTGTTCTGATGACTTTGTTTAGCACTCTCACCAGCTCGAGAAATTTCAAAGAACTACTTGACGTGCACAATTACTTTGTGAATCGTACCTGAGTTAGCATCGAAAGTGGTGCCAGTAGCCGAATCATTGGACGATCTTCGTCAATTTTCTTGTGGTCCAATTTCGTCCCTAAACACATCTAGACAATAACCTAGTATTTTTCCACGTCCCGAAAGTGGTGTGCGAAGCGCATAATCTCATGCGCCCTCGAGATTTCGCCAGAAACACTGGAGTGGTAACTTTGGTGACACGAATTTGCTGCCGGCATGTGAACAGTGACACACACGTAAGATAGGGACTGCAATCTTATGGGCGCAGTAGGAAATCCTAGTGAAAATGCTGCGAGAGTTGTACTGCAGAAATTCAATCCTTGACCATGTCGCTTCGGTTCCGAGCCTCTGGAAACATTATGGCGGAGGCGAAGGCTGACACGCATATTCGTGTGACACCCAGTAGATCAAAGTAAGCTCGACCTAGTGGTTTGGAAGGCCCGCTCCACTAATGTAACGGCCCCGCCACACCCTAGCGCCTGCATGCAGTGGTCGAATCCATTTGCAGCAATTCATATGCCCATCAATGACCACATGATACATTTGCCAGACCGGTGAACATTGACTCACCGATATCAAGTTAGCCACCCTCGTCAATCATCGGTTCACATTTTCCACCATCTTTTGAGCTATACAGAGAGCTCCTCGGATACCGAATTTACATTGTTAGTAGATGAAACTCTACGCAAACTTAGCTGCACGCATTAAATTTGCAGACGCAGCCATCAATGATGAAAGCACACCACTGAACGCGTCGCTTCCACTCGTGGTTAGCTCAACTGCGCCATGGTGAACGAACACCAACATTACCACGCATCAATCCTAGCAAGCCCAACTTGCAACCTCGGACAAAAACCATTCTTTCCGCTGCACTGACACCTTTCGGGACGGGGATGGCGCATCATGCAGCCACGTTGGCAGTCTGAGCGGCGACGGCCCGCTTTCTCTTGACGTCCTCCCCGTCAGCGACCAGAGTCCGAGGATACCTGGGGCACCGCGTATAGGGACCGGCAATTGCCATGGCTAAATGGTTTCAACAGTTTTTGTTTACGCTCACCAATGTGATGAAGACTACTCGGGTAGATTTCGACTCGAGTTCCCGTGATTAGTCTGCCCCACTCTGCCTGAGCACTTGCATGAAGGGCGCTCCCGTCCGCACGGATTCTCATGCACGACCCAAGCGCTTTGTGGCTTCAATTTCCGCGGCTCGTACCCAGTACTTCCCCGTGTGCCCGTATACGCACCTCCCAGTACCTCTCTTTGCCATTTTAATCCCTCCAAAATGTGGGATAGCCTCTTTGCTCAAATTGCAGTGGCTCGCTGCCAGCGCGAGTAAACAAGGCAAAAAGAGTGTGTATATGTGGATTCATTTGTAGTATTAGTAAGGAGCGAGGCTCTGAGGTATTCATGGATGGATGTACGATGGCTCTAAAGTGTGGGTACTAGGTCCATCTCATAATGACTCCTGCATTGGGAGAACAGATCGGGCTGGAAAAAGGAAGAGCATATTGATATCAACCAAACTCACCGATCTCCTGGCTAGATGTCATCGCAGTACCATTGATACTTAATGGAGCAAGCACTATTGTTTCACGTGACTTTCTCCAGCTGAAATTACAAACAAATCTTCGAGAGCATAACGCGAAGGTGGAACTACATGTACCATAGCTCAGACTTTTTCAGTCTCATGTAGTACTGTCTCTAAACCAATAAAACAAAAGAAATGCATTTACTCTTTCCTCCTTCTCACCTCTAATGCACGTTGGATATGTCTAGTAGTGTACTTTCATCGTACATTCCTCTTCACTCAATTATCATGTCAACTCTTTCTACTTACAACAAGTAATGTAGCAGAGCTCTTGTCAAGACTCACGCTTGAAGATCTTGCAATAAGCTCCATGGTCTCGTTTCTTGACGGCGACATACCGCGCAGACACACTTCGTTCATATCGCAAAGCAACATCGCAAGTACCGAGCTCTTCCATAGCCTGTCCTTCACCACGTCGCGACTCTCGATAGCGACGAACACCAAGAACACTAGGGACAAACCGATCAAAGCCACAGGGTATGACAGCTATTTCCAGCGTATCTTCATGCGCGTCGTCTAGTACCACACGACGCCCGTTGCTCGCGTAGCGTCGCTGTTCCAGCCGTAGGTCCTGAATGTGGCGGTCATCGCGGCGGTGATGTTTCAGGGCATGTCATCGACGGTTGCCAGTGTCATGTTGCCTGCTTGATGGAATTGTCGCAGGTAGATTGAGCCACCGATACCGTTTCTTCTGGCGTTCCCCAGCTGCTGCCCGTCGAAGATCTCTCTAAAGTACGACTCGATTCCATCAACAGCGCCCTTGCTCATGCTGTAGACACAGTTGTCGGGATAATACCACAGCTCCGCATCAGTTGCGCTGGAGCAGACTTGCTATCAATCAGGCTGCCGCCTGAATTTGGCAGACCGGAGCTCTGAGCCTGACCTGATTGATTGCCAAGGCGTCACGGAGGTCGTATTTGAGGACTGATTTGCCTGCCAAGACTGATGTTTTTGGGCCGGACTGATTGACTGTTTGACTGTTTGATATCAAAAAAAAGCTATTGTGCCTGCTTATACTGCTTATATAAGCTTGTATAGCAGCTAATTCGTCCGCTGTGTGACCTGGTCTTGGTGTTTTGAGTCCTATCCGACGCCAACTCTTCAAACACTGCAACGCTGTGATCAACTCGATCTTCATCCGCAGGCGCCGCGTGTCTAGCATATCTCCAAGCTCGCTAAATGTACGCTCACAATTAGCTGCTGACGCTGGTATTGTAAGTACGTCAATCGCAAACTTAGAGAGCATAGGGTATTGTTGTGACAGCAGCTGCCAGTACAACAGCGGGTTGTACAATCTAGGATCGTCCTTGGCAAGCACTGGAACACGTTTTGTCACGGTTTTGGGTCTCTACCTGTATGGTAGCGAGTTGCGACTACCTACATTGAGCTAGCGCTGCCCACAGCCGCATATGTATACCTACTGTTTATAGCTTCATACAAGACAAGACAATATACATGATATTATGTTCACCGTCACACGTTTCCACTGCTCGTATTCATCGCCAAGACTCTCTTGCTCGTGTTTATCTGCAGCTTCAAGTTGTAACTTCAAAAACGCGGGTCGCGACTCTGTTGGCCCGGCCACGCGCGTCATTTTAGACGGCCGCTCGTTGTCGCTTGACGTGCTAGATGCTGTCGCAGACCTTGTTTTGTCCTTATAGGTCTTCCATAGCAGCAAGAAAGCCTGGTGATTGTTTGTGAGCCAGCCGTTGCGGTAGTGCGGGCCGTTGCGGGCGGTGTTGTGATTGTTTGGGACTGCCCAAAGCGCGTCAAGGTGGTGTTTATAGTGTGGATAGAGGACAGTAGCGGCGTAATAGACAGGCGCGTCATCAAATTTTGCGTAGTACTGCGATAGTGTCTGGTGCGCAAGGTTGACATTGAGCTTCAGATGATCCTCTGGGGCATCTGGGTCGTCGTAATCAACCTCTGTAAGGCGATCCTTAAGCGCTTCAAGCTTGTCAAGAAGCCGTTCAAAGGTAACTAGTACCTCCCAAATTGCGCCGTGACAACCGTGTTTGCCGCGTCCCTCTAGCAGCTTTGTCGCCTCGGCAAAAGGCGCAAGGAGCTTCATGTACTCGTTGATTGTTGCCCAGTCACCAGCGTTAAGGCCTCCCTCGCGCAGAAACAGTCTGGGCGGCTGTGATAGTTGTTAGCAATTGCTATTGTAACTAGGTGAGGTACTAACTACAAGCTCACGGACGCCTGGACGCCGCGCGCGACGCGCAGTTGCTTCTGCATAGCGATTCTCACCAATCTTGATTTCAACGTAGCTATCAAGAGGACCTTGAAGCTCGACAGCGCGGGCAAAGGCAGCGTAGTAGGAATTCCAGCGAGTTTTAACTGGCTTGACAAGGTCCTTAAGCGCAACAGACTCGCGTAGCGCGTCCGCTTGTTCTTGCTGTAAACGCTGCAAAAGTTGTCGTGACTGGGGTGTGCAGATAGACGCAATGATATCAAATAGCACCCCAATAGGCCCGTATTTGCGCCACTCCTGCATGAACCACTCCTCGTCCTCAAAGTTTCCGCCGTCGTTCTTGTACGCATTGCGGTCTTTGCCCTATATAATTATGATGGAAGGCACAAGTTTTGGCATGATGATTATGTGTATTGGTAGGCGCGTGAGAGCCCGTAAGAGGCTCTCAGTGGCTGCCAAGACGCTAACTACGCGCGATCACGTGAAAGCTATCAGTGGACTATCGGCTCTGTCCAACAAATTACCTGCGCAGCAAGATTGAGTATATGACAGCAGCAGCGTAGACGCCGCTCTGGTGCGCCAAAGCCGTACAGATCAGCGAGGCTAGCAACAGCAGTGTCATTATTATACGCGTTATCAAGCACAAAATAGCCTACAGAGTCTTTATTAACCCCAAAATTTGTCAGCGTTGTTGCTACAACGCTCGCGATATTGATGCCACCGCGCTGCCCAGGGAGCTCTGGCAGACCCAGAACAAAGTCCTGTACAACGCCGTGCGCGTCCATCATATGTACGCAGATACCATTGAGGCCAAGCTTGCTGCTAGTAGACGTCCAGTTTTCGAATGAGACGTGGATGAGGGAGTGCGCGTCGCGTAAACAGGCGGTTACGACAGGTATATAGGCGTGGTATTCGGCGACAATTGCATCGCGGAGGGACTGGTGATTGCGCCAAAGTACAGACTCAGCAAGCGGGTTAGCTGCCCTAATCATACACCAAAACGACGGTGTTTCTATGACACGGAAACTCTGATTGTCGCTAGCCACCCAATCTATCAGCGCGTCGTTGAACTTGCGCTTGCTGAACGACGCTGAGATATCATTAGCGTCGCCCTGCGACACCTCAACGTTGTTCTGCCGCATGAGAGCGACGAGGGAGCCTTGATTTAGGTCGCGGCAAGCCGAAATTGGGCCAGCAGGTCCTACGCCGTGACCTTTAGCGCGCTGGGTGAGGTGGGTAGCAGCAGACGAGGTAGACCTGGCGTCATATTCCCCCCCAATCTTCTTATTAACGTGACAATAGCGGCAAAGCCATATCTTACGCAGCCTGATGAGGTCATATACAGGCCAACCGTGGCGGTATATCCAACTTGGCGGGCCTCTCATATGCTCCTTGCTGCGCCGCTCGAGGTGGGGGACGCGCTGCCAGTCCAGCTCATCGAACTCGCTGTCGCCGTCCTCCTCCTCACAAGCCTGTACAACCTCAGGACTGGCGCTGTCGTTACTGAGATCATCGAGGACACTGCTAGCAGCCGGCCTAATAGACGTGTTTGGGGGAGGATCGTTGCAATTGTTGCGTTGAACAAGGCGCTGGAGTTGAGAGCGAGGCTGGACGGGCATTTCAACACTAAAAAGCGCGCTTTAGGTGAATACTGACGCGATAGTAGGTACAACGACAGGTACCGGTACAAAGATTGGACGACCAAGGATCTGATTAGCAGAAACACCAAGTTTTACGCGCTAACCGCTTTTTGAGCCCCCTAGATGACCTCACAAAACTACCTGAGATCCTAACCTAAAGACGTGACCAAAACGCCACAGAAACACTAGCAAAACACTTATATATCAGTCCAGTATCAGTCAAATCAATCAGGCTGAGACTCTTGATTTTATCTGACTGGTAAAACAACACCTTTGGCCTGACGTTGGCCTGATTGAGGCTTGGCAATCAGGCCAGTCAAATCTATCAAATCAGACTGACTGTTAGCAAGTCTGGTCAGGTCGACTGCTTCGACCAGGAGATGCTGCACAACACAGTCCGCAAGACCGGCTTACCCTTCGCTGAGGTCGTGTACCCTGCATAGAAGTTCCACTGCTCGGTCGGCCACGGACCTGCTAAACTACTCCATCAGCTCCTTGCGCTAAAGCTGCACGCAAAGCGTCCTGGATGCACCTGGAAGAAGTGCTGCGACGCAATAAAGGCTAGCCGAGACGACTTCGAGAAAGCGCGCGAGTCTCTGGACATGACCTCCAGCCTCTTTAGTAGCTAGAAGGATAACCTAGAAGAGGAAATGTAGATAGGCACGGCAGCGGTGCGTGATTAGCTCTTGGCGCAGCAATAACGCGTCTGGATGGGCAGGCGAGGTTGGTCATCAATACGGCAGAAAGCCATCTATGGTATGGATCTGTGGGATATGGCCCTTCAGAGATGACATGTGCATGCGTAAGTACGATACCAGATGTTTATTTAGGTTACACGGACCCTTAATCAAGTGCTTAAACTCTACCTACTAATACTACCTCGTCGATATCAAGTGTAGCGTACAACCTTTCCTGTATGTTTGCTTATCAACGTAGTGGAGCATGTCCGCGTCTCGCGCGCATGCCCATTCTGTTGCTTCGTCGTCCGGCCCACTACAGTCGCGAGCACAATCGGTTTCCGTTTCTTGCATTAGCTGTTATCTCAGCGCACGGGCTGCATCTCAAAGCCTTACTGAATTTATCTTAGCGTTAGGCAGGGTGTCGTGCAAGCTCAAGCACAATATCACGTGTGTTCATAGACTGTGATGCATTACTACTTTAAGAAGGAGGATGGGCTGTGAAAACTTTATAACTACATAAGCAACTCGTAAGCAAGACGACGTATTGTCACATTCGCATTCCATTCTGCAGGCGTTGTGAAGTTGCTGTCTTAACACTAAGGAAGTAGAGCCAAATCTAGCTTCTTGTCTGCGTTGAACCCAACAACTCAACAGTCTTTGATTATGTGCCCTATTTTTCTGCCTTGCAGACAGTTATGTTAGTGACGTACAATACGACAAAGAGTAACTCACATTTCATAGAACGAATAGGGTATCTGCATTCTGATGCTTCGTGTCCGGGATAGAGGCCTAGTAGTATCGTTAGTTGATTTGAAAAGCCAGGAACTGATACAATAGTTATATATTTACCGCAGTCAGCTAGACAACGATACTTCCTGTGTCCTAGACCCCCGCAGTTAAGACAACGACCTTCTTCCCAGCGTAAATCCACCATTTTTTGCCATTGTACCTCGCCCGCTGCAAGCTTCGCCATTATTGCTTTACGCAAAGCATTATTCTGGTTCTCACTTCCACTCGGACCAGCGCGTATATGCAGGCTCTCTGCAAGCCATTCGCGGAACCTCTTGCCACTGTTCAGATCAAATACCTCCAAAAGGTCGACTACACACTCCTGCCAATGCAGTCTCTTATCTTTTCCACGTACCAACTCCGCAATAGCAGCATTTAAATCAGGCTGCTCTCTATACATAGAGTCACCTAGATCGTCCATAGCCTCGCGTATACTTCCTTGCTCAACAACTTCAGTGTAACGGTGCGTGGAGAGGGGGAGTACTGCGCTGAATTGACTATCTGAGGTGGGCAGGTCCGCTTATATACATGACCGTACATGAGCTATCCCAACTCGTACTAGAGTAGGTCTGGGCAGAGCCCAAACCGTTACATTCAGCAAAAGGGATAGTTGACAAAAGCTCTTTTGCATAGGCTGCTGCCGTCGCCGCCGCGTATGCCTGCCACCGCTTGTTCTTGTGCGAGTCGGCGTAGTCGCAGATGCCGCGGATGACCAGGCACGGGAAGCTGTTCATCAGGCCCGCTGCCTCCATCTCGAAGCAAAGCACGCCGCCAAGCTTGTCGCTAACCTTGTCTCGTTCCGCTGCGCTCCTCATCACCTGGTTGCCCAATGCTACTGTGCCATAGTGCACCACTACTTCCTCCTCACTCTCGCGTGGTTGCCGGACCGCTTGTCTCTCTGCCTTGCACTTATCGCAAGTCTGCCCTCCGTCATGGTCGTATGTTGCTTCGAAGAGAACGTCAGGCCCAGCCTTGACACGCTGAAACCTGGTGATGCGCTCCAGCTTAGAGACATGCGTTAAGAGCTGGCTCCGCCCGCGCAGCTCGTTTGCCCGCACCTTAGCTACCGCACTAAGCAGAACGGGCGGCGGCGAGTTCAGCGACCCCGCCTGCTCAAACCCGCTCAGCGTTGTCTTGCCAGAGTCGTACTGCACTACTCCGCCATGCACCGTATGTGGCTGGCTGACTATCACATCTCCAAGTCGGATGTCTAATTCAGCGCTAGGGATACCTCCGCCGATGCCCACCATCAGCCCAAAACGGATGGCCTTGAAGGTCGCCCGCAACTGTGTCGCTACTGTTGAAGGACATGAGATTTGGGGATCAGGTGATCCCCAGCCACCCATTAGTTATATAGTCATCTCATCTGGCTTCAGTCAGCCTACAATCAACCACTTCACTCTGCTCAAACTACCCGTTCAATAGCTACCACCGCCGCCGGGTTGTTGCCGATGCGACCAGCGGGTAGACACACGATGGCGACGTTGTGGCCGCCTATCGACCCCAAGGCGTACAGGTTCTCGTCATTGTCAGCCGGGTCGCGCTCGAGGTCGTGATGCTCTTCATCAAGCATCTCCTGCGCGGCCGCCAGCTCGACGGGTAGCGCGCACACCCATCCCACCGTGTACTCATCGCGGTGCAGCTGGCGCGCCATGGGCTGCCTTTTAGAACGGGGCGAGGGCTGCTATGGGCAGGGCAAGAACGTAGAGGGGCTATCGTGACAGTCTCTGTGGAGAGAGGGCAAAGTGTTGGTGAAGCGGTGATCTGGCCTGGTGGTCTGGTGTAGTGTCCGCTGTTACTCAGCCTTGTAGCCTGCACAGCGGCTTACAACCCGCAGGCAGCCGTCACCATGCAGATGTCGGTTGGCAGGCTGAGGTGTGGACGTTCAGTCGGCTCAGCCGTGCACGCATGTGAGGGGCGCGAGCGGCAAAGACGACCCAACGATCTATTGGCTAGGCTTGACCAACATACAGTAGCCCTGCATCGTCCCGAAATGCCGCGTCTGGCTGCTGGTGTGTGAATCGCGCTTCGTCCCGCGCACTTGTTGCATAGCCGCGCGAGGATCATAGTCGATCAAGAACGAAGTCCAGAGTCTAGTGGTGTTGTGCTGTATCTGATTATGCTATACAGTACGACAGACGGTATAGATTACACAGCATCTATGCAACGCGCTAGCACCGATATGGTAGCACCCTCGTCGCTTGAACCGTGCGGTGAGACCAAAAATGACGGAAGACCGGAAGCGGATTGTGCTCGCGACTGTATGCACCATCCACTAATTCGGATGGCAGTGTGCTGATCCAGGCGCTCAAAGCACCCTCGCCACTTAGGATAGTTGCTATTTTCTGTTGGAGTGGCAGGGGCCACTTGGCCAATCAGAAGCCGCAGAGGAGAAGCCACTTCAAGTGAGGTAGGCGTGACGGGCTATTATTTGGGTATATAGCTGCCTCTTTGGCCGAGATTAATCCATAGCTTGTTAACTCAACTCATCTTCTTCAACACTTTCCCCTTCACTTCACCGTTGCCTACTCTAGCTATACTATGTAAGCAGTCTTAAAGTTTCAATTTCGCACGCTGTTAGAGCGTATAAGACATTTCACATTTGTACATGCTGCAGCTAGACCACTGCTTGTAAGAGTTACTGCTACTAGAATCTAAGTGCTCCCTTCTCCCCATTGCACAGCAGCGGACGCCTGTATCATTCATAATTGTTAGCTAATGAGATAAGTATGAATTATCAGTTGGCAGCTACGAGAGATAGCAGCCTGATCTGCGGTTTGCTAGATGTCCGTTTGCTTAGGTCACTAGACTACAGTGACAAACGACAACGTAGCTCGAATTTCCGTTTACGTCAGAGAAAAAGGCAGCAAACAACAACATAAAACTATCACTTTGCGCTCCCCTCTACTCCTCGTCTCACTCCTCAACATTAGAATTTACTAGACCCGCTTGGTTTACAGTCTGCCTCATGTCGGATGTAGGAGACAGGGCAAAAGTGAGAAGAAGGTTATTGTATTGAGAGAGCTACATAGAGCGATTATATACACAACATAATGAGTAATCCAGTGACTAAGAGTCACGTGGAGATGCAGTCCACAGTGTACCATGTGAACTGAGGTGCTAGGCTGACACACCCCCTAAGGTATCCATATTGGATGGAAACCTTATAAACAGCAAAAGTGTAAAGAGAGCAAAATGCGTGCAGCATAGCATAGCTAGTCCAACTAACTAAGGGGTACAGGATGAGGAGAGTTCTTGACAATAAGATAATAGATATCCTTTAAGCTAAGCTAGCGTATAAAGTTCTTATGCTTCTGTTAAGGAAGCAGCTTTGTAAAGCCATCAGCAGGCATGTCAGCAGTAGGCTTCCACTCCACAGTGATTCTTCTAGCATCCACTTCCTAGCGAAGCCACATTTGATAGATATTAACATAGCGAAGCTTTGTTTAGATGCGATCAGCGTCACCTTCAACTAGGCGTACAGTCTGAGCATTATTACACTAGAGAGCCTTCTTAGTGTGAAGTATAAAGCCAATATTGCGGCAAAAGCGGTCCTAGTATTAAGACTTAACACTAGCAGCAGAGAGTGCATATAGCTCTGCCTTAGTAGTAGATCGCGTGACGGATCGCAGCACAGTAGCTTTCTAGTTAATAGGCATGCTATAGAGCATGAAGATGTATCTAGCAGATAATCGACGAGTCTTAACATCATCTCTAAATAATGCGTTAGCAGCTCTAAAGAAGGTGGGAGTTAGAGTTGTTAAGTTAATCTTAGTGGCATAGGTCTGAGTAGGCTCACCCCCTCGAGCACTAATAGCAAGGTATCTAGTACCGTACAGGTATTGCTACACGTGCTTGATTTCAGAGAGGTGGATTAGTCTAGGATTTATAAGAAACCTTGCAAGGATTAAGTAAGCGTGTGCAACGTTAGGTCGTGTTATAACCTTAATGTAGGCTAGGTTGCCTACTAGGCGCTGGTAATTCTTAGTGTTTGAAGGCTCTAAAATGCCTTTAAAGGGTAGCATCCTTAAGGTGGATAAGAGAGGTGTAGATAGGTATTTTCTATTAGCGCGGATAAGGTCAAACTAAGTGCAGACCTTGTTAATGAATGCGTCCTAGATAAGATAGAGCTAGCGGCTAGCAAGATTGCGCTTAACTTAGATACTAAGGAACTACTTAACATATCTAATCTAGCAGAGATTGTAGAGCTTGATAAGCTGCTGTTCAATCTTGTTGAAATCCTTCTAGTAGTCTAGGTGATAGAGGATAATGATATTATCTACATAGAAAAAGAGAATAACTCTGTTATTTATCTAAAGGCACGGAAAGCCCTAGACTAGATATAAGCCAAGCTTGCGCAGTGAGTCCTGGAAGTGCATAGCCTACAGGCGTAGAGCTTCTTTAAGGCCGTAGAGAGCGCGTAGAAGTCGAAGGAGCTAGCCATCTAGTGTTCTCACATGGAGAGTGCGGTCTAGAGGAGCATTAAGGAAGGCATTTAGCACATCGTATTGCATAGCCTTAAGGTTGAACGCACATGCAAGCGCTATAAGAGCTTAGAAGAGGCGAGTAGCAAGAGTAGCTGCGTATGTGTCGCTATACTACTCTTGTAGATCTCTACGGACAATAAGGCGGGCCTTGTGCTTAAGCAGATAACTATCCTTATTAAACTTATAGGTAAACACCTACATTAAAGGTATAGCATTATTAATATATAAGGCTGTGATATCTAGCTTAGCAAAGGTACTCTTATTCTAGTAGTTATTAAACTTAGTGTAAGTAGCAGCTTTAAAATGCTTCCTATGTAGGTAATTCTTAAGCTCCTTCTAGTGACGTAGTAGAGAGAGCAGGTTATCGCAATAGATGCGTGTAGAATCATGCTTTATCCTAGATTGTAAGGCAAGAGTAGTAGCCTTATGTGCTTATGCAATTGTAGCAGCGAATGCATAGTACTTTGTTAAAGGACTAGCCTCAATAAAGTGGGTATAGCGGCGGCGTCTGCTAGTGATAATGTTGTCCTAGGAGAGATCTAGATCTCGTCGTTACGGGGTATTGTTCTGACGTCGATCTAGGATATAGACCTCAGCGTTATTAGCGTTATCGTTCTACCCCCTAGGTGTTGTATGCTAAGAGGTTCTTAAAGCAGAGGACTCCTGCAATAGCTGTTGTTCCACTAGGTTAGAAGAGGGACTTCGAGTATATGTCTTAAACAGAGCAGGTGTGCTGCGAGCAGTAGTTATTAGCGTAGGCAGTTGTTAGACCTGCTTCTGCAGCGGAGAAGGAGAAGTAGTTTATCGCTATTGCATTAGCTGCGCAACTACGATAGTATCACTATAGTGTTCCTTCTTAGGGATATATGCAGTCTTAATAACATAAGAAGTTGCAGGTAGAGTAGACGGCTTATCCTTGTAAAGCTTATTAATAAAACGTACGTTACGTACGCAGATAACACGATTAGTAGCTAGCAGCTATACTTAGTAGATGTTTAAGGTATTATATCCTAGAAGGAAGCCCTTAAAGGTGCGGTCTTTAAGCTTATCTCCTCTTAGAAGGTGCTTGTTCAGCACAAATCCACGGCTTCTAATAGCGTAGAGTTAGGAGAGGTCTAGACGTACGCTAGTGACTATCTTATATAGTGTACGCTAGTTAATAGACCTTGTAGGCGTGATATTAAGTAGCCTAGCTGCGGTGCAGACTAGCTTATTAGCTAAGGTCTTAGGTAGACTAGCATAGATTCGAAGGACTCTAGCAACTGTAATAATAAGAGCTCTAGCTCGTTCTGCACCCCCTAGCTGTGCAGGAGTGTCTAGCGATCTGACTTCGACCTTAATACTAGCTAATGTTAGGACTTCCTTAGCAGAAGAGCCTAAGTTAGCGTCAGCTTGTCTATATCCAACGTCTCTATCTATAAAGACTATAGCTACTTAGTAGCTATATACACGCTTAATCTTATTAACTAGGCGTGTGATTGCAGGAATAATAGTAGCCTTCTATCAATTCTTAAGAGTATATATCTTATAGAGCTTTGTGTACTTATATACTGCATGCAGTGCCTATATATTACTATTGTAGCATGCTTTACTATGCTTCTAGAGTTAGATAATATTAACAATAATGCAGTAGAATAGGCGGCAAGCCTTGTTAGCTCTAGGACGGCGGCTAATGTCTTTCTTTATCTTGCCCTAGATGCAAGGGATGCAATTATTATTCTACTGTCTTCTATCGCTATATGTGCCTACGTTAAGACTAGTAGTTAAGTCTTAAAGGTGCTTAATAGCCTAATAGCTTAGGTGTCCAAGCAGCTAATGTGCTCGCATAGCAGTGACTATTTAAGATAACTTCTCCTAGCTTAATTTTGTAGCTATGCTGTAAAGCTTGTGACGAGGTGGGCGATCGGCCTTAGCTTTCTTAGCGTCTAGCAACTAGTAGCTATATGTCAGATCGGAGGGTTAATCAGATCGTGTAAAGATAAATAATGTTAATTAGTATTAATTATAATTAATAGTTGTGTATTCATTGTGTGTCTTGTGTGTTCTCTATTGTTCTCTTAAGAGGTCTTCTCTGCTTATCTTTATCTTCCTTATCCTAAGTCTGCGCTAGCAGTAATCCAGCACATAATTAGTTCTGCCGTCTCTAAGCGCCCTACTAAAAGGCTGATTATATCTAACACACCCTCTTAGCTTAAACGTTAGGATTAAGCTAAACCTATAGTGCTACTATCTTCTGCGCGCTATTTGCTTAAAGGTCTAGGGCTTCTAATCGATTGTTTATCTATTCTATATCTACTTCTAGCCTTTGTTGTTCTTCTATATCAATAAGTCCTATCTGTTATAGGAACCTAGCCTACTAATTTGCTAGCAATAGCTTCGTAAGTCCGTCGGCGAGCATCTTGCTCGACTCTACGTAGATTACCTTAATTAACTTACTCTAAGCCTCTTGCCTAAGCTAGTAGTTGTAGATATTGACATGCCGTAGCTTCGTAGTTAACTAGAAGATCTCTTCTAAGATTAATCGAATTGTTTGCGTGTTATCGCATTGTATAGTAATTGTTTAGTTAGCTAACTAAATTTGTAGCTTAGTGAGCAGCATCTAGATAAATATAGCCTCTTTTGCTACTTATAAGAGCGCGAGCAGTTTAGCTTCTGTAGTCGACGTTGTAATTGTATTTTGTTTATTTGCTCTCTATGCGATTAGTCCTCTAAACAGTTTAATTACGTATCCTTAGGAGCTCTTGCGATCTAGAGTATTGTTAGCAAATAAGGTATCGCTAGCAACAACTAGGTAATCTTCTCTACCTAGTTGCAGTGCGAGCGTTCGTGTACGGTTTAGGTATAGGATTACGCGATTAGCAGCTAACTAGTAATTAGGCCTAGGATTTGTAAGGAATCGTGCTAGACGTAATACTACAAAGGCCGTGTTAGGTCTCGTGTTGACTACTGCGAAGAGTAGTAATCTAATCTTTTGTTAGTAGAGGTTAATCTCTCTAGAAGTAGCGAAGCCCTCTTAGAGCAGCAATTCGGCTTTGATTATTAGTGTATCGCACTTAATAGAGTAATCGCTCACTAATTAGATAATCTTCTTAAGGTATACTAATTAGGAGATCTATATCTTTTGTTAGGATCGATCCCTAATCACCTCTATACCTAAGAACTAATGTAGATCGTCTCTACCTGTTATGCTATACTTCTTTTTTATGTCCTTAATAGCTGCTTATGCTTCTAATCTACGGTTCTTGCTATACATTCTAATTATATCGTTAACGTAGAAGAACACGAAGATCCCTTAATGGATTATGCAACATAGCTCGTGTAGAACGGCGGTAAAGCTACGGCTTCTAAGGTATGTAGTGAAGTCTCGTTGCTAGAGCAGTAGCGAGATCTAGAGGCCGTAAAGGGCTTTGTTAAGCTTTAGGATTTTTCCGTGCTGCGCGTAGCTACGCGGCATTCTCATGTATACGAGTCTATCGATTAGAGCGTTTGCGAAAGCGTTAGTTACGTCGTACTGCTTAAGTTCAAGATTAAAGCGAGCGGCAATCGCAAGCGCAATTTAAAAGGACTAGCCTACTAGAGTAGCAGCGTAGGTCTCCTAAGCAGTGACGTTGCGTTGTTAATCGCCCTAAACGACTAAGCGCGCTTTGCACTTAACAAAACAATAATCCTTGTTAATCTTGTAGGTGTATACCTATATAGAATTAAGTATCTAAGTGCCTATTAGTCGTGCTTCTTGCGTTAGGACTTCTAACTATAAGTTTAATTGCTTGTAGCTCGAGAGGTAATCCTCTTTAGCTTTCTTAAACAACTAGTAGAATAAGTAATTCTTCTTAAGTTAATTTAGGCTTAGTGCTAGCGGGAGCTCGCTTAAATAAGGCATTTGGCTATAGCCTTAGCCCTTAAGCAATTGATTAACCGCTGCACTATTAAGTTTCTTATCGTTTAGTTATTGAACTTTTCCTGCTCTCGTACCTACTATAAACGCTGCAGCCTATAGGTCTATCTAATTATGCTAGAGGCTCTCACTAACGGATTGTGATCCTATATTAGCACTGCGTGGATTAGGTCTCTTGCTACGGCTTGCACTCGAGGGGTAATTAATCCTACGGTATAGTAGCTGCGCAAGGGCGACGTTCTAACTCTTAAATTCAAGAGGATTATCTACCTACCTTAATTCCTGCGCTGTTATGAGGTTCGTTAAGAGGGCTACTAGTAGAGGCGTTAGCGGTAGTAAGAGGTAAGCTGCTCGAACCTTTCTTCCGCTATTATTATATTGATTAGGTGTTGATTTCTGTACTTGTTCTTCGTTAAAAGACTTATCTTTAAGAAATAACTGTATTTCCTCTTGCTTATTGTTGATCCCTAGGGGAAGCTCTACGGTCCTAATCTACGCCTCGATCTCTTCGAGAGTGCTGTGCATTAGGTTGTCTATAACATCCTTCTTGTCTCTAGTAAAGATTAATTCCTCGTTAAATATAACGTCACGTATAGTGATCACCTTAGACATAGTAGGAACCTATACACGAAAGATGTTCGTAGATCGATATCTAACTAGGTATCCGATCTATGCCTTAGAATTAAGTCGCTATAGCTTACTCTTACCTCGTTTCGTATTATCTGTTATTGCAAATGCCTTATACCTATATGCTTATAGGTGACCTTAGTGTAGCTTGCGCAGTAAGGTAACAATCCCGTTTTAGTAGGCGTTGTAAGTGAAAAACTCTTCGTATGGTAATCTCTATCGATTCGCATATCGCGGTGTTCAATTATAGAGATATATAGCTGATCGAGAGATCTTAGGCTATAGTAGCTATAGCAGGTTAGCGTTGAGTTGCATTGCTCGTTCTTTCTCCTTAATTACACTCTCTAAGCGTTCTACTCTACTATTCTATAATTAGGTGTCTAGGGCGGAAGGCTCGAAACGGATACCTTAGGATTCTACCTAACGAGCCACTTCTAGCTTAACTGTAACGATCTTGTTATTAGTTTCGATAATCTTAATAGTAATATTAAACTAAGTCCTTATAAGGATTACAAAAGACTTAAGCGCCTTAATAATTAATTACGCTGTTCAATTATCCTTAAAATAGTAGTCCTACATAAACCTAGTCACTTAATCTGTAATTAGTATTTAGCTTTTCTCTTTTATTAACCTGTTAGCTTTATAATCGTAAAAGTCGAGTGAGACGCGTTCCCCTAGAGCCTTATTAATCCTGCGTAGCGTGCGGCGGATTAGCTATTTAGCTTTCGCTCTTCTATAGGCATCGTAGTCGACTGTAAGTACTCTAGTAATCTTTACTCTCTTAGACTATTGTACGAGATACTTAAGCGCGCTTAGTCCTAGGTGTTCTAATCTCTTGTGCTAGATTAGCGCTCGTGCGCGTTATTATAGATTGTAGCGTAGCTTTACTGCTCTAGCGGCTATCGTTACGTAGTTAGTAATTAGATTTGCTTCGATTACCTACTGTCTATGCTGCTTAGTAAGATCAGCGATTAGACTGTTAGTTTGTAACTGTCGAAGAACTATCAGGTTATGTTTAGTATCCTACTAGAGACCTTGCAAGCAGAGTATCCTAAAAGAGATAAGATTGTAGAGCAGATTAGAATAGTAGGCTACGTTCTTTAAGTGTAGTTAGCTTTAATTGCTGCTACTAGCTACTATTAGGGTAACTAATCTATATGCCTTAATCTATACTCGTGAGTTGCCTGCTAATAGAAAGTCTCCTTGCGTTGCTAGTCTTATTCTAGTAAATTAACTAATATTGTTAGAGACGTAATATATTAATCTAGAGTTAAGGATCTATAATCGTTATAGAGGGTACGTAACCTAGCTAGCTTTAAACGAGGCCTCGATAAACGTGTAGTTAATCTCTCTAATTTTCTAACTATAGAGTTAGTTATCTTGCTTAACTATAGGGGTCGCTGTGTGCGACTTCTTTATTAATAGGGTTTTAGATTGTGCTAGTCGCTTAGCGCTACGAATTGTTTCTTGCATAGATAGGCTGTTGTCGATACGTAATTAGACTTAATCTATCCTATCTTCTTAGAGTTGCTACTAAGTTAGTGCGTTGCCTAGGTGCGCGTACTAGCAGTTCTTAAGTGCGTGTCTTATATCGCATGCTTCGCACTTGCTTGTAGTTTATTAAATAGGGTTTGATTTAGTGGCTCTAGCAGCTATAATCTGCTTTTGGCCTCAGCGGCTCTTCCGCTTCTGCCTAGGATTGTCTAACCCGTTCTTATAGAGCGTTAGTGCTCTACCTGTAGCGGCTGCTCTAAAGGCTGCCTTTGCTGTCTTCGCTCTCGATAGGTAGAACAGCTGCATCTAGTCTTAGTATTCGCGGATTATGTCTTTAACTATAATTAAGGGGTTTTTCAGCCTGTTAGCTGTAAATGATATTGTCTATTATTCGGAGTGCTTAGCCGTAGCTCAGGTGAAGTCCTCCTTAATATACGTGTCTAGTTAGCACTTAAGTATTCTAACAGCTTTGCTCTTAGTTGTAGCGTGATTAACTTCCGTAAGCTATGTTTCCTAAGAGGCGATTATCCTAGGTGCCTTTATCGCGTTTCTGTACCGCTCTTAGGCTTCCTTAATCTCGTCTCTAGCATCGATGCTAATAGTAGCTATTAGGTTAGTAATCTACTAACAATGTAATTGTCTTACTCTGCAGTAGTTCGTGTACAGGTAGTTGTTAACTATTCGCTGTATCTCCTGCGTAATCTTGTTAAACGCAGCTTGCTCTCGCGTGTACTTGTAATCTTCTGCTTTGTAGCGATCTATCTCTAGCTTATAGATCTCTAAATCTTCTTTGTACGATGCCTTCGCGTTCGTAGCGAGGTCTATAGGTTAAGCAGGTATAAATAGTGCGATATCGCCGTAAGCGTTAATCGCTTATTGCGCGGCGGCGTGCGCATTAATTGCTTATTGCGACGCTTAATAGTCGTTTAGTTAAGGTATTAGTACTACCTCTAGTTCGATAAGGGGTTAGATCGTAAGGTTTAGATCTATCTTTTCCTACACGCGTAGGGAGTTAGCGCGCGTCTTAATCTAGCGCAGCCACTTAATCTAGTTCGTGTAATTATTTAGGATCACTAAGAAGTCTTGTAGAGGTAGTGTAGACATCCTTTTAATAGATTGCAGAGTTTTCTCGCGTTAGTTAGTTCTAATCCTCGTTTAGTTAAGGCAGTGAGACTCTTAATTATTAGATTAGAGGGTTAATTAGATCGTGTAAAGATAAAAAATGTTAATTAGTATTAATTATAATTAATAGTTGTGTATTCATTGTGTGTCTTGTATGTTCTCTGTTGTTCTCTTAAGGGGTCTCCTCTGCTTATCTTTATCTTTCTTATCCTAAGTCTGCGCTAGCAGTAATCCAGCACATAATTAGTTCTGCCGTCTCTAAGCGCTCTGCTAAAAGGCTAATTACATCTAACACCTAGCCTATGCTAAACACAAGACTAAGGAAGCATAACAAGCTATCTAACTCCTATAGAACAAGTATACTATAACTAGAGGAGAAGATCTCTAGTAGTTCCTAGGAGTGGAGGTGATTAGAGACAGGATAGGAGGACTTATCTATCTCTCACAAGCTACCTATATAGACAAAATCTACAGGCTAGTAGATAAGCATGAGCTACGCTATGATACACCTATAAGTTCTATTAAACTTAAGCCCTTAAACTCACTGTTAACACCTGCTGAGATTAACAGATACTAACGCAAAATTAGGTCACTACTCTTTGCTGCAGTCACTACTAGACTAGACATTGCTTTTGCTACCTTACGCTTAGCACGCTTCCTCTTAAACCCCTCCTAAGAGCATTACGATGCCGCAGACCGCGTCCTTCTATACCTATTAGATACAAGGTAGCTAGCACTTTAGCTTAGAGGAGGAGACACCCTTTAAGTAGCTAGTAATGCATTATTTGCAGACAACACACAAGACAGGAAAAGCTCTTAAGGCTATGCAATTAAGCTCTTTAATAGCCTTATTGCCTAGAGAGCTAGCAAGCAAGACACTGTCACTATATCCACCACTAAGGCAGAACTTCTAGCCCTATTCTAAGTAGCTAAGGAAGCTCTCTTTACATCACGCCTACTTAAAGAGCTCTAAATCCAGCTTCTATCTAACACAATCACAATTCATTGCGACAATATGTAGACTATTAGACTAGTTATAAAAGAGATATTAAAGCTTTAAACAAAGCTTAGGCATGTAGACATCTACAACTACTAGATAAGATAGGAAGTTGTAAGTAGAAAGATTACTGTAGAATACATTTAATTATCGGAAATAATAGCAGATAGCTTCACTAAGGTGTTGCTAGGCAACAAGTGGCTAAACTTCCTTTATTAAGTTAGATTGATTAAGGTATCACTACACAAGGTGACTAAGGAGGCACTATTAGAAGAACTTTAAGCAAAACTTAAGGACCTTATTATCACCTAAGGTTACTAGCTTGCAAATACATCTAAGCTAAGGGGGTGTGTTAGATATTAGGGGTGCTGTAAGGCTACTAACACTAAAAGAAACAGAAGGGGCGGGCACAAGCGCCTTAGCACACTAGTACTAGATCTAACACCTAGTTAAACTCCGCACTTAAGTAGGGAACACTACAACAGAACATTATCATTATTAATTTATCTTATCTATTATCGGGTTCTAATACCTTATCAAATCTAATATCCGTACGCTCCGCTTTCTAGTATATAAGTCTCTAAGGTCTTAGACTCTTTTAAATTACATTCGGCAGACTTGTTAACGATACGGCTAGCCGTATGGCTTGAAGGCTAGCCTTATTAATATAGGTATCTAGCTAGCCGGCCGAAGGCCGCAAAAAATAGGTATCTAGCCGGCTGGGGGAGTAGCAAAAGCCGTATTTGGCTAGGTTAGCCGGGTACTTTTACATATAGAAATAGGTAGGCGTTAAGGCTATTGATTTTGCAGCAAAAGCTATCTTACGATACTTTTTTAGTGTTGTAACTAAGTTAGGTATAGTTGCAGGTAGCTTAGGTAATCACCTACCTTGACGCGTCTTCCTACACACGCAATACTTTCGACTCTATCGATCTAACACCTATATACTCAAATTTCTTAGTGTTCTATTACTGCGTACTTGCTGTTGTCCTTATGCCTACTATTGCTAAAAATTCTACAAAACGCGCCTCTTCTAACGCGTTATCTTGCCCGAAGAAACGCGCTAAAGGCACTGCTAGTCAGCTAATTCCTATTAACTCTTAAGCATCTCCTTCTCCTCCTCCGCCTATCACGAACGCCCTTCAAGCCCTTATAAGCGAGTTACAGGCACCCACATTCGAAGCGCGTATTCGAGAATCCCGCGCTAAAGACTCTATTGTCGCGCCGCCCGAGGGCAGCGAGCATACTACTGCTGCAGCTTCTAAGGCACCTAAAGATAATAAGGATAAGAATGAGAAAGTTAAAGCTTTTGACGCCTACCTTATAGACAAATACGACAGCATTGATTAGAGTCGCTTAAAGAAGTACTAGCTGCCTCTGAAGAGCTACAAATACAAGAAAAGCTAGGTCTATTGCTATAGCTATCGCGTCGCCGCGCGCAGCGACCTAAGTCGTATCTATTAGGTATGCTACTACTGTCACTAACACTAATTCATTAGCCGTAGAGTCTATTATACAACAAGCTCAATTTCTGCTGCTAAGCGTTACCTAGAGGAGAATAAGCCTAGCTATAATATCTTTAAGCTAGGCACGACACTAAAAGCGAAGCTAGAAAGTACTATTTACGATGTTCTAATAGCCAGCGGCAAGCCTATCTCGCAGGCGGTTGCAAATAAGCTCAGTAGCTTCAATATTCACCGCTTTAGGCTCGCAGCTGTTAGGTGGCTTATTAAGAATAATTACCCACTCTCTAAGTTCGAAAAGCTAGCTTTTCGACGACTTATACGCCTTGCTAACCCGTTAGCCGAAGACGCTCTATAGGCGTCTTATCACAGCGTCTCGCGCTACGTTATGCGCCTGTACGATTATCTTAAGCCGCTAGTTGTTATAGAGCTGTTATACGCAATAAGCAAAGTACACCTAAGCTTTAACGGATAGACAACAAGAGGCGGCAAGAAGAGCTTTCTTAGTATTGTTGCCTATTACGTTAGAGCCGACGGCAGGCTTTGCGACTTGCCTATTGCGCTACCTTAGCTTACAGGCGCCTACTTAGGCGAGAAGATAGCTAAGGTAGTGCTATCAATCCTACAGAACTTTGGCATAAGTACACGCAATATTAGGTACTTTGTCCTCGACAATGCGAGCAACAACGACACAGCTATTAAAGCTATCGCGCGATCGCCTAAGTAGAGCTTTAATGCTATTTACTGTCGCCTCCGCTGCGGTCCTTACACGCTTAACCTTATTAGCTAGGTGCTTCTTTAGGGCAAGAAAGCAGAGGCCTTTAACAACGATCACGCTACATCTAATATAGTAGAGGAGACGCAGCTTATAAAGAACTAGCGACGCGATAGGCTATTAGGCGTACTTCTTAGCATTATTACCTTTATCAAAACACCGCAGCAGTACAAGCTTTTTGAAGATTTTCAACGCCTAGCCTAACGCGAGCTACCTACTAACTAGCAGGAGATACTTAAGCCTGTTAAGCCAGTTGTCACACGCTAGAACTCGTACTACTTATGCTTTAAGCGCGCTGTTAAATTGCAGGCAGCAGTAAGTGCGTATGCGAACAGCCACATTGATCGCATTAGGAACGAAGACGCTTACGCTCGAAGTTGCAACAACAAGCTACCTAACGCGCCTGCGTAGATAAGATCAGACAGCCTCAGCGCTGCTGATTAGCAAGTGGTCAATAAGTATATAGACGTTCTTAGGCCGCTAAAGGAGTGCACAAAACGCCTTGAAGGACGTAGGCAAGGCAGCAATAAGGACAATAAACAGGCTAGCAAAGCACCTAGCAGATTCGGCTCTATTGCTGAGATTATTACTGTATTTGATTACTTACTTAGAGTACTAGAATCGCGACTCTAAAGCTACGAGGACGTTGAGCATTACCGTTACGATGAGGCGCCCAAAGACCACCTCCCAATTAACCTCTAAGCCGCTATTGTTAAGGCGCGCGACTACTATAACAGGCTTAACTTATCGCTATCTTACTACGCTGCTACGATCCTCTACCTACGACTTAAGAACTACTGCGATACTGTTTGGGAGCCCACATGGCTAGAGTTAAATAATCGCAATTTCTAGGCCCTGTGGGCCGAGTACAAAGGCTTAGCGAGGCCGCGCACACGCACACAAATATTCGCTAATAATATTAACGACGCGATTGATAGTATCATCGACCCAGCCGGCGTTGGCAGCAACGAGGAGGATGAGTTTGAACAGTAGAAGCGCTGCGAGCCATGTGCTGCAAAGGGTAGCGAGCACGCAATGAACCCTATAAAATACTGGGTAGAGCTGCGCGATCGCTACCCTAGCCTCAGCAAACTTGCGCTTGACGTACTCTCTATCCCAGCCTCAAGCTGTGAGTGTGAACGCGTCTTTAGTGAGCTTGGCGACCTGCTAGAGCCTCGCCGACGAGGTATCTTACCTGAGCTTTTGGCAGCAATACAGTGCAACAGGAGATGGAGAAGAGCTGGTATTGGCAGCGATGATGAGATGGATGAGAAGGCTGTTACTGAGGAGCAGTTAGACACCAAATACGGCATGGCAACATGGGCCGTTGGCTGAGAAATACAACTCCAACTTTCTTATACAACTTTCCTAATTAGGCAACCGGCCGACACGGCTACATCAAGCCGGCCGACGCCCTGCAGCTAATCAAGCCAGCCGGCCGGCCGGAGGCCTCCCAAAATAGGTATCCAGCCGGCCGAAGGGCGGCTGGCCGGCCGGCCGGCTTGTTGCCATCTCTGACATTCGGAATCTTTCTTATATAGTTGAATGCGATCTGCTAGTACTCCTCTATCGTGATCACAAAATTTCGAGACGAGACGATTCAAGAAATTGTCAATCTCCAGTCGCATTGAAACATTAGTTCGCTGCGTCATCCATCTAACATGGCGTTTTTGCAAGTCAATATGCGTGCCATTCCTAGAAAATTCTTAGGGTTGGAAGTTCTAGAGGCGAAGTAAGATAAGACGAATGTTGTCTTCACCGGTGGAGAATCCTTTTAAACGAAAATAGCTTTCGAGAGCATCAACTGCTCCTTTGTGTATACTACTCCACACGGCGTAACGCTTTTCAAAGTCGTCTTCGAAAAGCTTTGAATCTTGTTTCTTCAGCTGGTGAAGATAATCTCTTCTCCATTTGCTCCAAAATTTGAGCTCATATTCTTCGCATTCTCCGTACATTTTACGGGAAAGATGATCTCGAATTATTCTCTTCCCAAGAAGACGCTCACGACGACGACGACGATGATTACGAAGATGCGCTTTCTTAACGTCTTCTTCAAAGATACTGTATCCAATATCGACATAGTCGTCATCATAACATGGCTCCTCTGAATAATCTGGCATGGTCAAGATTAGATGTGAAACTTACAAGCATTAAACTATGTGTAAAAAGACCTCTTAAGTAGACTTTACTATGTGGCGGTGCATCAAACGTGATGACGTGTGATCATCCAAGAAGCGAGAATGTGATATCACAGGGTCATCCCGCTATGACCAAGAATGACATGACGCTGTCAGCATCATCCAGATAACGTTGAGGAAATAGAGCTAGGACGGATGGTACAGCCCCTTGCAAAACCGGCCTCACCCAGTCGCACTCCCACACGAGATAGTGATAGGAACACATACAATCGAATACTCTCTACTCGTTTAACATTAATGCTGTCGTTGAGGACAATGGCCTAGTTGCAGCACTGTCCTTACATGGCACGTTTTTAGATGACATGCACAACCTCTAATGGCCACAGGATGCATCCGCCCTGCATCTCAATAACGCGCAATGCCTTTCTAGCATGCACCGCATTGAGGCGGCACGACGTTTTCTAAACGAGAACGATAAGTGTGAATAGAGAATCTACGAAAGAACAGGCTCTCTGTAACTGCATTTTAATAGCACAAAGGAGAAAGATAAAGGACGCTGAAAGGACGATCTTGTTCCGGCATGGGGCGTTTTCCGTTACGTAGTGACGGACATTACTGTCAGGCGTGTATGAGTTGACCTTCGGATAAGAGACAGAAATGGTACGTACATCAACTTCGGGAAGGTCGCGCGATTGGAGCAACGCCTTCGTTTATCATGCTTACTTTGTATCCTAGTTGGCGGGTGGGGCCGCTTAGCTAGATTGAACTCCGTCTGGATGCTAGTGCTCACTTAGCACGGGACTAGAAGTAATTAGCTTGTCTTTGCTTACGGTAAGAAAGATCTGAAAAAAATGTCGCACTGCTCGTTGACAATGCTTACTACGCTTACATCCCTTACAGTGCCGTGCACAATCGGTTTCCGGTTCTTGCGTGCTGCGCATTTACTGCCCCATAGCAGCCCCCTGTCACGACCAGTAGCGGCTTTGACACGTCAGCTTTAGCGTGCTCTAGTATTAGCTACGGTCGTGGGAGCCGTGACGATTTCAGACAGAGTGCATCACACCACAGTCTATTATGGGAAGGTCTCTACCTAGCCGTACAAGGGCCTCTGCAGGGCCAACCTTCCGTAGCGTGCAAACCTTGGAAGTTAACTGTGCACAACACTGTACTATAATGATCGTTTCTGACGTTGTGGTGTTTGATCGCGCGGACAGATTTCCGCCACATCTGGGTTTCTGCCACGCTGGGGGGCGGGGACCTTAGATACAGTCGCTTGCGAAACTGCCCCACCCTTTTTGCAGCAAACATTCTTGGCCCCCACCGCACTAGGACACCCATGCTATCGTGTGGCATTTTCGATGCCACGAGCGATAACAAGCTGCGCGATTTGAGCGATTTGCGTGAGTTGTTAGAATGCTACTCCGACTTTAACCGATAAAAGGCTCAACTAAGTGTTTAATTGCGCAGTGACAGGTTTCTCTAAGCTATTCCTTAAAGAATGCGTTGCAGACATAAAAGTATCTTGATGAATCAGATCTAACGATTGATCGATACATATTGATTACCGACGGTGAGGAATGATGGCAGGAAAAACTCTGGTTGAAAGGTGGTATGATGCACACGCCAAAGTAGAGGAACATCGCTTAGACGAAGGACGACTGGAGTTCGAAGTAACCATGTGGATCATCAATTCCTGCTTGTCTAAGTTGCGTTTGCGCGGAGCGAACATCTTAGACGTCGGTGGTGGGCCTGGGAGATATGGTCTGCACACCTATTACAAACCATTTTGATGTCGTGGCTAACGGAGATACAGCAATTGCACAAGCAAATCAAGGTCATCAAGTCACCTTAATTGATTTGTCGGAGAAGAGCTTGGACGTTGCAAGAATGAACGCGGAGAAGGAAGCTGTCCAACTCAAGGCCATCATCCACGCAAATGCACTCGATATCTCCCAACACTCCCTTCTCGAAGCTTCTCATGGCTCGTTCGATATAGTGCTGTGTCTCGGCCCATTGTATCACCTTGTCGCGCCGGAGGAGCGAGCGAGCGTGATTCGAAACTGCATCTTAATGGCGAAACCGGGAGGTTATATTCTGCTTGCATACGTTACGATATACGCACACCTCCGCGATCTAGCGAGGCGTGAGCCCTCCCGTTTTGCGAGTGAGTGGAACTTTTACAGACAGTATCTGGATAGCGGAGAGTACACTAGGAACCCGGACACAACGTCTTTCCATGTGCACCCTGCAGATCTCCTGGAAGAGTTTCTCGAATTCCGGGACCAAGTCAATGTTGAGAAGGTCTTGAGTTGTGAGGGATTTCTCGGATCGAGCGGCGCGAAAGGTTTGGCTACTTTGAACGAGGCTGAGATGAAGCGGTGGATTGATGTCGTAATGCTAAGTGCTGACCGCGTGGAAACCTTGAATTGTGCAGACCATCTGCTTGTCATCTTGCGCAAGTAACTTAGTATTCAATCTTACTATCCCTGCTCTGCACTAAACTGAAGAAAGTATTCCTCCATTGTGCGGGCCGTGCGCTAAGAACACAGCCAATGCAAGAACCGGAAACCGATTATGCTCGCGACTGTATCCTAGTTGGCGGATGGAGCCGCTTAGCCAGTCAAATGACTCACTTAGTGGAACTATGAGTAAGTTAATCACCTCGTTGCTTATGCGTGGAAAATCACGTTGGAAGGAAAATCAAGACTTTGGCATCCTAACAGCGCCGATTCACGTGCTTGTTGATTCGCATCCTCGAGTGACCGTCCGAGCTGCGACGGGTCATGGTTGTTAGGGTGCAGTACATGTTGACAAGAATGGCGAAGCAACACGTTCTATGAGCGCCTTCTTAGCCTTCTTGACGCTTTTGGCCGTGTTGACTACATGCACCAATTCTTAGAGGCTAGAAATTGCTCGAAATAAGGCTAAAGGGTAGCGTTAGCGTTAGCTAAAGGGTTGCAAACAAGATAGGAAACTTTAACATATAGTCCTTTTGAATAGCAGCTGTTAGCTAGCTTGTTAACAACAACCTCGCCCTCTGCTAGTTTAAAGATCTAGCTTTCCGCAGGATAATACAATTCGCGAATCCTAAAGCTAAGCAGGCGCTCTAGACTAGTCGCATAAGCGTTGCGCAGTTTATAATAAGGCTGTACAACTTTATGCAGCCTTAGGTTTTTAATAAGCTGCGTTGCGCGGCGAGTAGGATGCATATAAGCTTTAATAAGTAGACTATTAAAGGTGGTAAGCGTGGCTTCTTTAGTATTGTCGCTCACTTTGCTACGGCTAAGAGCGACCTTAGGGACGTTGCTATTAACCTACCGCAGCTCTTAGGTGCCTATACTAGCGATAGGATAGCTAATTGTGTCGCTAAAACTATGCAGAAGTTTAGTATAACTGCGCAGAACGTTAGCTACTTTATGCTCGACAACGCGTTTAACAACAACAACACTGCTATTGCGGCCCTTAGAGCAAAGTTTAGTGTAAGGGGCTAGGCTGAAGACAGCAGGAAGGCTAGGTTGAACAAAGATGAATTCGATGGAGTCTATCTAGAGCTAGAGAGCAGGCTGACTTTATAGCAGACTGCTAGTGAACCGTTAAGTGGAGTAAGTTGCCTATTATACCGTCGCTCCAGCTAGCCGAGCACGAGTGCAGTGAGGTTTGGAAGCAAAACGAATAATGTTAATGTGTTGTCTGTAATAAGTGTTGTGTCGTGTTGATAGTGATGATAGCTCCTGTTAGGAAGCTGTCTCGTGCTACCTAACTAGTACTTCCCCGCACGTACTAAGAGTCTCCGCTCTCACCACGTGCAACGGCACACTAGCTTCTGGAAGTTTCTATATACATTAGCATTTGTCAGCTGTTAGAAGAACATATCTTGTTCTAGCTAGTTCTAGGATATTCTATAACGTTCTAGGACATTCTATAATGTTCTAGGACATTTCATAATGTTCTAGGACATTCTATAATGTTCTATAATGTTCTAATGAACTGAAGTGTATCCACTAAGAACAGCAGAGGTCTAACCTCTTACATTACCCCCCTTCTCTAGTTCTTGTAGGTGTTGTGTATTAGGAACTGTCCTTTATCGCTAGGGTAGTAAATGGGTTCGGGGTACCTAGCAGTGGGTATAGGTTGGGTTAGAGTCGCACGGACGATAGGTTGAGGTTGAGGTTAGGTCGTATGGACTAGTGGCTGTGGTTAGGCTGTAGTAGCTCTAGCGCGGGTAGAGGTTAGGTTGTATTATATTAGACCTAGACAGGGGTTAAGCTAATTAAGTGTGTAATAATTAGCCGTAATAAGCAGCTTCTATTAGCTTACACAGCGTCTGTGCGACCTAACCCTAACCTCTAGTCTGTGTGACCTCTACCTAACCTCTACCTATTCTTAGCGTAAAATATACTGTAGTATTAGGCAAAAGTTTTGTAGGTGGGTCCTTAGAGACAGGGGGTATGCTCAAGTATAGTCTAAGCCTAATTTAGTCTAATTTTACGTACAAAACTCAATACTTTGTGTGACCGCCCTTAGCATTAATTACAGCCTAGCATTAATCCTTTATGCTATCTATTAGTTCCTTCAGCGTGTTAGGAGAGATCTAATCCTAGGCCTTCTTTACAATCTCACGAAGCTGCTCGTATAAACGCTGCTTGCTACTTAATAGATCTAGGTAGTAGCTCTCTATATAGTTCTTTATCCTATTCCATACAGCCTTAATAGGATTAAGATCTAGTGAGAATGCTAGCTAGAAGATTAGGCAGATTCCTCTCTCCTCCTATTAGATATTAGGGGTGCTGTAAGGCTACTAACACTAAAAGAAATAGGAGGAGCGAGCACAAGCGCCTTAGCACACTAGTACTAGATCTAACACCTAGTTAAACTCCGCACTTAACTAGGGAACACTAAAACAGAACAACACATTATTATTAATTCATCTTATCTATTATTAGGTTTTAATACCTTATTAAATCTAACAATTAAGAGTCTCACTGCCTTTACTAAGGCTACCTACTAAGGCTACCTAACAAAAGCTATTTAACAACTACACTATGTCGCTTATTAACTAACGCGATGCAACTGTTATCCTTAGCAACTAGTATAACTAGACTACCTAGCTTACTTAAGTTAAAGCGCGCTGCGCTGCCTATAACATCTAGGATGATGTAAAGGAAGAAGAACTAGTCCTATTCCTGATTAAGCTAGTTATGCTAGACCTGCCTGAACTATCCTAGTACAGTGCTGCAGCTAGAATCGAGAAGGCAACACGCCTATCTATGCTATTAATCCAAGGCTAGAAAGCCTACAAGGAGGATATAGACTACTACAAGACCCTTACTAAGAGATATAAGCTTAATCTCTACTAATATAATACTCAACAGAAGAGTATTTAGCATGTTACCTAGCTAATCCAATTAATAGTTGCGCTCTATCTCTAACGCACATGCTACCTACTAGAACAGTCACTACGCTAGTGGCTTACTAACCTTAAGCTCACTACTAGGGTTGATAATCGCCTTAAAAAGAAACGCACACGCGAACGCTACTACACCGCCCTTAAGCCTATGCGCAATACACATAATTAGAATACATAGCTAGTAGAATATAATAAAGCATTATTAGATGCAATAGTGCATAGAGTGTCTAAGGTACATAATATTAACAATATCACTAAAGACTTCCTGCAGGCTATAAACAAGGCAGCACCTATATAGGCTGCAACCTTCTAAGATACTAGAAGGTTTAATCCTCTTATAATAAGAAAGGAGATAATAAAACGCTTCTAGGAATACATAAGCCTGAATTATCCCCTGAAACTAGTGAATAAAAAGCAGGCATTTATTGCTGTAGCTAATAACTCCTTATTTCTCGCTGATAGTGGTGCAACTACCTAGGATAGCTAGAAGGACGCTTCTAAAGCTATAGAAAACAGCGCGCTATCTAAATACAGGGAAAGAAACCCTAGTAGAAAGAGAAAGAGCAATTAATCCTCCTCTTAGTCCAGCAAAAGACCTGCTAGTAATAAGGCATTTTTAGGTAAGAAGTGCCTAGTATGTGACTAAGTCTATAACATCAAGGATTGCTAGTATATTAATAATAACTAAGCACCTAAATAGTAGAAGCTAAACTCTACTATGCGCACTCTTGTAGAATACAAGCGTAAGCACGACACTGTTCTTTAAGGAGCATTAAGAAGCAAGAGCAGATTAAAGTCTCAAACTCTATACATCAAGAGATCAGATTCCTAGACACTAATTATCTAGGATATCTCTAATAACAATCAACAATAACTAGAAGGTTAGCAAATCACCGCAATTACTAAGGCCTTATTCTAAGTTAGTAGCAATTAAGGTTACCCTTTAAAACACTCCTTTATTCTAGACTTAGGCTTAACCTACTATATTACTAACAACCTAGAGCGCACCTATAATAATAGACTATGTACACCTAGCGACTTTATATAGGCAGGCAACTCTTAACTCTAGATTACAGGGTATAGTTCACTAGACCTATTCCTAACTAATTAGGGTAGAACAACTAAGCTTATCCTTTATAATGTTGCTATCTGTCTAGACATCCTATGCAACCTAGTATTATTCCGCCTTCTTAGGCAGCTAGGTATATAGTAGGAAACTAAGCATGAACCTACTACACTTAGGAGACTAGATAGATCTATTCTAGGAAGGCTCACTAAGCTTTATAACTAATAGGTGTTAGAACACTACTTAACTATTAACTCGGCCTTCTACACAACAAACTCAAGAACACTAAGAGTATTATAAAGATCCTTAGCTATTACCTAGCATAAGCGCTTAGGCTATCTAGGCCTAGTAGCTATTAAGCACCTTGTTTAGCAAGCTAAGGGGGTACGCATCAAAGGCATCACTATAGTTAAGTGCAACTTATATAGCAAAGCTAAAGCTAAGCGTTAAATACGCCGTACACCACGCAACAATGACCTAGGACTAGAAGAAAGACTAGCTATTAACTTCCACTCCTATAAGAAGCAGAGCATTACTAAGAAGAAGAGTTAAATGCTTATCACCTGCAGGTTCTCTAGACTCTAGTAGGATATGTACTTCACGGACAACAGAACTGCTAACTCTATTATTAACAAACTTAGGATCTATTTCAATATCACTATCAAGATTATTAAAGCAGATAATGAGATCACCACTATTAAACCACAAGTTTAGCGCTGGCTTAACTCTAAAGGGATTATTATTAAGCCTTTAGCTCCTAATACTTAAGCCTAGAATAGAGGTGCTAAACGCTTAGGGGGTGTAAACAAGGAGAAGGCACGCGCTATGAGATTGGATGCTAACCTCTTCTAGGAACTGTGGCCTGAAATCACTAGAGCAGCAGTTTACCTCTACAACAGAACGCTAAATTACACTAACAACTAGAAGACACTATATAAGACCTTCTTTACAAGGATTGCTTTCTCTAATAGAATTGTTACTAAACTCCGCAAACTAAACCTTACTTATCTTAAAGCATATAGATGCAAGTCCTTTGCAATGACTGATGATACTTATAGAGGGAAATTACGCCTCTAACGCCTAGACCTAAAGGCTTAGGTTAGCTACCTAGTTGGATACAGATTATCCAACATCTATCGCATCTAGATACTATCTATAGCTAAGGTTATTAGCACACGCGACGTTGTGTTTAATAAGCATTTAGTATTTAATAGCAAGACTAAGAACCTAATAGACAACCTTATGCACAGTACACTAGAAGAGATTGCAACTTATATTAAGACTATAGAGCTTCTAACACTACTAACTAATCTAGAGGTTAAATTATTCTTTAAGAATAACACTACTGAAGACTCAACAGCTTAAGAAGAGACTAATCTACCTAGCTATTACTAAGAGAGGAAAATTATAGGGAGGAAGATCATAGGCATATACCTAACACCTCTACTATCACTACTACCACTAGCTGTATTGCTAGCTACATTATTGACCCCAAACAAGGCAACAGGATTAACGCAGTCATGCTTATCTAAGACTATCCTATAGGCAGCTGCCTTTATAGCAGGAACTTAGGCTAGACATGTTAGCTAACATAAAGGAGAAGTAGTTAACAAGGCTAAGGTAAAGAGGCTGCTTGCCTTAGGCATTAAGCTACACCGCAGTTAGCTCCTACCTCTACTAACTTATAAGACTAAGCTTAAAGAACACCTAATAGGAGAGCTGTTTAAAGAAGCAGAACGCGACTATTTAGTAAGCTATCAAAAGATAGAATTATAGAGAGAAGTATCCTATGCCTTAATTAGACTAACAAGTCACTAGGTCCTAGACTATATGTAGGTATACACCTATAAGTTCAACAAGGATTATTAATTCCTTAAGTGCAAGGCACGCCTTGTAGTTAGAGGAGACTAACAGAGACAGATCTCTTCCTAAGACACCTATGCAGCTACCCTAGCTAGCAGATTATTTCGCATGCTTATAGCAATTGCAGCTAAGCATAACCTAGAACTTAAGCAATATAACATTACAAACGTATTTGTTTATGCTACTATAGATAGGGAAATCTACATAAGAATGCCTAAAGGATACTAGAAGATAGGTATTATCCTTAAGGTCTAAAAGGCCTTGTATAGATTGCGTATCTTACCTATGCTCTAGCAGAAGGAGTTTACAACAACTCTTAAAGACCTTAGCTTTACACGCGTCCCTTACGAGCCTTACTGCATAATTAAGAATAGTATTATTATCTTCTTCTATGTAGATGACATTATCCTAGCCTATGCTAAACACAAGGCTAAGAAAGCACAACAAGCAGTTAAACTCCTATAGAATAAGTATACTATAACTAGAGGAGAAGATCTCTAATAGTTCCTAGGAGTTAAGGTGATAAGAGACAGGAAGAAAGGACTTATCTATCTCTCACAAGCTGCCTATGTAGACAAAATCTATAGGCTAGTAGATAAGCATAAGCTACGCTATAATACACCTATGAGTTCTATTGAACTTAAGCCCTTAAACTTACTATTAACACCTGCTAAGATCAACAGATACTAACGCAAAATTAGATTACTACTCTTTGCTGCAGTCACCACTAGACTAGACATTGCTTTTGCTACCTTACGCTTAGCACGCTTCCTCTTAAACCTATCCTAAGAGCATTACGATGCCGCAGACCGCGTCCTTCTATACCTATTAGACATAAGGTGGCTAGCACTTTAGCTTAGAGGAGGAGACACTCTTTAAGTAGCTAGTGATGCATTATTTGCAGACAACACACAAGACAGGAAAAGCTCTTAAGGCTATGCAATTAAGCTCTTTAATAGCCTTATTGCCTAGAGAGCTAGCAAGCAAGACACTGTCACTACATCCACCACTAAGGCAGAACTCCTAGCCCTATCCTAAGTAGCTAAGAAAGCTCTCTTTACATCACGCCTACTTAAGAAGCTCTAAATCTAGCTTCTATCTAACACAATCACGATTCATTGCGACAACATGTAGACTATTAGACTAGTTACAAAAGAGATATTAAAGCTTTAAACAAAGCTTAGGCATGTAGACATCCACAACCACTAGATAAGATAGGAGGTTGCAAGTAGAAAGATTACTGTAGAATACATTTAATTATCAGAAATAATAGCGGATAGCTTCACTAAGGTGTTGCTAGGCAACAAGTGGCTAAACTTTCTTTATTAAGTTAGATTGATTAAGGTATTACTACACAAGGTGACTAAGGAGGCACTATTAGAAGAACTTTAAGCAAAACTTAAGGACCTTATTATCACCTAAGGTTACTAGCTTGCAAATACATCTAAGCTAAGAGGGTGTGTTAGATATCAGGGGTGCTGTAAGGCTACTAACACTAAAAGAAATAGAAGAGGCCGGCACAAGCGCCTTAGCACACTAGTACTAGATCTAACACCTAGTTAAACTCCGCACTTAACCGAGAGAACACTAGAATACAACATTATTATTAATTTATCTTATCTATTATTAGGTCTTAATACCTCATCAAATCTGACAACTGTAAATCTAATAATTAAGAGTCTTATTGCACTCCGCAAACAATATAGCGTACACCTTATTGCACAATACGACTATTGCGCTGCGCGACTACATAGACTACACAGCCTAGATAATCTAGCTACAAGCAAGATGCGTAGCTCTCGAGATCTAGGGCGCAGTCAATCTAGTAGGAGACTAAGTCCTGCTAACAGAGCCTGCAGAACCTACCGCGCCCGACATCACGACGTACGCGTTAGAACGTAGCGTACGAGTCCCTATTAGGCAGTCTAACCTATCACAACTAGCTTAACAAGAGTTTAAAGAGGATATTAAGTACTACAAAGTCCTTTCGGACTAGTACAAGACCTGCCTACGACGATATAAGAAGCAGAAAGCAGCTCTCCTGCAGATTATCACATTTGTACATTTAACTGTGTCGCCTTACCTGCAGCGCACCTGCTGCCTCCCTAATTAAACTCTCCGCGAGTGGGTAACGAGCCTGCAACAAACAGTTAGTATTAACGACAATATAGAAAAGAAGTAAGCGCGTAAGCGCTATATAGCCTCTCTTAAACCTATAAGAACTGCAACAAATTAGGACATATAGATTACAGAATACGATTAAGCAGCGATAGAGGCAGAGACCTGTTAAGTCGCTAAGCTAACGGATATCTCAGCAATAACAAAAGACTTTCTTATTGCTGTGAACAAAGTCGCTTCTATCTAATTAGTTAATTTCTAGGATAATAGTCGTAGGCAGGCTAGCATAACAAGAAAGGAGATAATAAAACGCTTCTAAGAACACATGCTTGTGACTTATCCCCTTAGATTAGAGAAGAATAAGGCTGCTTTTGCAGTAGATAAGGCAGCATATCTCGCTAACAGTAGTGCAAGCACCTAGAGCAATAAGAGGGACGCCTCTAAAGCTGAAAGCGCGCTATCTAAACAGGGTAGACCTTAACAGCAACGTACATCTAGCTTAAACAAGGCTAGATCTAAGCGATCTTTAGATTAAGACGCAACGCAGACAGGAGGCACAACGTGCCTAGCCTGCGGGCAACGCTATAAAGTCTAGGATTGCTACTATATCTACTAGGATAACGCACCTAAGTAGTAGAAGCTAAACAAAGTAATGCTTAAGCTAATCGAGTACAAGCGTAAGCATAATACAGCTTTTTAAGGTGTACTAAGAGGACAGAGCAGGTCCTGTACACAGACTCCACAAATCAAGCAGTCGCACACTCTAATACCCGAGAGTATTAACAATTAACTAGAAGGTCGCGCAATATCGCATGTAAAAGGTGCCTTTGCATTCTTCTCCTTTAACGCAGAGGTGCAATATCTACTTAAGCACTCTTTTATCCTCGACTTAGGCTTAACATGCTATATTACAAACGATCTACGTCGTATCTTAAACTATTGCCCTTCTGCATACGGAGACTACATATAGGCTGGAAATACAAAGATATAGGTAAAAGGATACGGGTCCCTAGCGCTAACGCTAAGGTGCTAGCAAGGAGATAACAGGCTAGTTCTGCAGGACGTAGCTATCTGCCTAGACCTGCACTGCAACCTTGTCTCCTTCTGCCGCCTTAGGCAGATAGGGATCTAGTAGGATACAAAGAACAATCCTACAACACTACGCTAACTCGACAACTCTGTAGTATGCGAGCTTATAGAGCACTATAGACAATAGGTGATAGAGTATTATCCTGTGCAAAACGCATCCTACGCTGCGCACAAGAGCACCTTGCGGACGAAGCAGTCTGCGATAACGTCGCCTGCAATCCTTTAGCATAAACGACTAGGACACCTAGGACTAGCTGTAATCGAGCACCTTGTAGGACAGACTAAAGGGGTGCGTATTAAGGGCATCACTACAGTATAATGCGACGCATGCGGGCGCTTGAAAGCGCGACGACAGATTAGCTGCGTGCTACGCCTTAACGACGACGATAGCCCTAGAGAGAGACTATCTATAGACTTCTATTTATACGAGATTCAAAGCGTCACAAAGGAGAAGAGCTAAATGCTGATTACAGACGACTACTCTAGATACTAGTAGGACTTCTACTTCACTAACAATCGTACAGCTAAATCTATAATTAGGCTTCTATTAGCATTCCTAACGTTCCTTAAACTACACTTTAATATTAGGGTTAAAACAGTTAAGTTAGACAACAAGATCACTACGGTAAAGCCCGAAGTGCAACGCTAGCTAGCGTCTAAGGAAGTAACAGTTGAGCCTTTAGCTCTAGACACACAAGCGCAGAACAGAGGTGCTAAACGCTTAGAGGGCGTAAACAAAGAGAAGTCTCGCGCAATAAGACTAGACGCTAACCTATCCTAGGAGCTCTAGCTAGAGATCACGCAAGCTAGAGTATACCTATACAATTGAACGCTAAACTACAAGAACTAATAGAAAACGCCGTATAAAGTCTTCTTTACAAGAGCTGCCCTATTAAATAGAATAGTTACGTCGCCGCGACGTCCGAGCCTTAGACACCTGAAGGCATATAGCTGTAAGGCTTTTGCTATAAGCAGCGCTACCTAACGTAGCCAATCGCGACTACAACGCCTAGACTCAAAGGCTTAGATAGGATACCTAGTAGGATATCGATCTACAAACATATACCGCATCTAGATTCTGTCCCTTGCAAAGGTAATAAGCACGCGAGATGTCGTATTTGACGAGTAAACAGTCTTTAACGGCACGACAGAGGACCTCGCTAACAACCTTATAAATTAGACGCTTTAGGAGATCGCGACTCTTGTACGAACAATCGAATTGCTAGCTTCTAGCAATTAACTAGAGACAACCTCGTTCTACGAGGACGAACCTATCGATTTATCACTAGACTACAACGAAGAAGAAGACTAGCCCGGCTTCTTTTAAGGGAGGAAGATTAGGGATAACTACCTAACTCCTCTAACAACACCGCCGCCTGCAGCATTGCTTGCGCAATTAATAGCTAGAGACTAGCTAAGTTTAACGCAATAAGCGTCCTTAACAACTATTCCCTAGGCAGCAGCTTTTATAGCGGGAACCTAAGCCGGCCGTGTTAGAAAATACAGAGGAGAAGTTCTAGACAAGGCTAAGATAATAAGAATGCTCGCCAAAGGCTTAAAGCCCTATCGAAGTCAACTCCTACCTCTGCTAACGTGCCGAATTAAGCTTAAGGATCACCTAATAGGCAAGATGTTCTAGGAGGCTAAACGAGTCCACCTCGCAAGCCACCGAGAGATAAGATTATAGTTAGAGATACTATTAAAGAAGATTAAACTAATAGGACAACAGATTCTTAACTGTATGTAGGTATATACCTATAAACTTAACAAGCACTATCGCTTGCTAAAGTGCAAGGCACGACTAGTTGTCTAAGGCGATTAATAACGCTACATTACCTTGCAAGACACTTACGCAGCTACGCTTGCTAGCTAGTTATTTCGAATAATAATAGCAATAGCCGCTTACTATAATATAGAGCTTAAGCAATACGACGTTACTAATGCATTTGTCTATGCTACTATAGATCGAGAGGTTTACATAAGAATGCCTCGAGGCTATTAGAAGCCTAGAACAATACTGCAAGTAAATAAGGCACTCTACGGTCTTCGTGTTTTACTACTTCTCTAGTAGAAAGAGTTTACAACAACGCTCAAAGCACTAGGTTTTTAAATAGTGCCTTACGAACTATACTGCCTAATTAAAGATAGGGTTATTGTGTTCTTCTACGTTAACGACATTATTATCGCGTATCACAAGAAGAAGTTACAAGAGGCCTAATAAGCTATTAAAAGTTTGCAAGACAATGTGAAGGGCCTACAGAAGTGGAGAGGATATCGCCGGTGTTCTGAGGGCGCCGGGGTTGAGTTTCGCAGATGGACAAGCAGGGGGTAGTGGCAGTTCTGACCGGGAGAACAGAGAGGACTGTCACTAGGGAATTCACTACAATAATTAGGGTTGCTAGGAAGGCTGTATCAAGATCGCTGTATTAAGTTGAGCACGATGAGCTGTAGGAGCCTATCGTAGGTGTCTATATACTTCCGTGCCCTCAGAGGGTACGGTGCTATCTCCCGATAGTGCGGCCATCACTGATAGTGCGGCTATTACTAATAGTGCGGCCATCACTAATAGTGTGGCTTGGCATAATAGTAGTCACGTGACCCGGTTGCACTGCCCCACTTCGGGTGGCCTGATTGTCCCGCGCGGACAATCGATACGTCCTGCCCTTTGTTCGTAACAGACAAGTACACTTTAACAGAAGGAAACGACCTCTAATAGTTTCTTAGAATAGAAGTGTTACAGAACTAAACAACACGCAAAATTTAGCTATCGCAAGCCGCCTACTCGGACAAAATCAGCCGACTAGCAGACAACACGAATCTTCGACACAACACACTAATAGCTGCAATCGAACTGCAGCCTAGAAAGGATTTAGCTAATCTATCTAATATTAACAAATTTTAACGCAAGATTAGTTTATTACTTTTCGCTGCAGTCACTACAAGGCTAGACATTGCCTTTGCCACTTCACGACTAGCTCGATTTTTGTTAAACCTAGGGCCTAAGCACTAAGACGCAGCAGACTAAGTTCTCCTGTACCTTTAAAGCACAAAACAGCGCGCCTTACAGCTTAGAGGTAACACTAGACTTTAGATTGCAAGCGACGCCTTGTTTGCTGACAATACACTAGACCGCAAGAGCTCCTAAGGTTACGCTATTAAGCTTTTTAGCGGACTTATTGCCTAGAAAGCTAATAAACAGGACACCGTTACAACATCAACAACTAAAGCTAAGCTACTCGCGCTCTCTTAGGTAGCTAAGGAGGCGCTTTTTATCTTAAGGTTACTCCGCGAACTCTAGATTAAACTAGACACCTACGCTATCACTATTTAATGTGATAACAAGCAAACAATATAACTTATTACTAAGGAGATCTCTTGCCTCTAGACTAAGCTTCGTTACGTCGACATCTACAACTATTAGATCTAATAAGAAGTAACGGAAGGTAGGATCAAAATGAAATATGTGCAGTTAGCTAACATAATTGCTGACGGCCTTACAAAGGTAATTCCTAGAGGCAAGTAGGAAGGTTTCCTTCGACAATTAGGATTAGTTAATATAAAGACTAATAAGGTAACGAATACTGTACCTCTTAAGGAGATTTAAGAGCAACTTAAAGACCTCACAATAGCATAAGATCTAGCTTAAAGAGCTTCTAAGCTAAAGGGGTGTATTAGATAGAACAAGCTAAAGTGAGGTCGGATCTGTACAATTGAGCAGGGATTACTTAGCTTAGCGCAACAGCGGAGAACACAAAATTATCCGAACCTAGACAGAAAACATTATTAATAATTAATTAAGCTACAATCTACGATTCTATTGTCATCTATTAAGACTACCGTGAATCTAACACTACTCTAGGGCGGTGTAGAGGGAGCTTAGCAGCTTAGTTTAGATCAAAGACTGGCAGCTAGTGGCGGTAGCTTAGTAGTAGGAGGTCTTTAATCTGCTCTAAGTTTAATTGTGCTTTAGGAGCTAAAGCCTTCTAGATGTCTACTATAGAGGCAGCAAATACACTAATAGACTTATCTTTCTTAGATGCTTAAATATATCTCTGCATAGCTACTGCAGAGATCTCCTAGACTATTAGTGTAGGAGGTAGTTCTCCTTTCTTGCTGCGGAGGCGGATATGGGTTCTTTCTAAGTAGATAAAGATTAACTTCTTTGCTAGTGCAATAGTAACATTATACTCATTAAACTAGGAGCGTCTAAGCAAGATATTAAAACTAAGGTAAGTGTTCTCTATTATGTATCCCTATCCTGTGCGTGTATATCCTTTAATATCATATATAAAGTGGCAAGCTTGCCTAATAGTTCTAGTTCCTTCTACTCCTTAGAGGGTCCTTAGAGTAGGTAAATTAATGCACTAGAGTTTAGCTTTCCGGGCAAAGTGGGCGCTTACTAGAGCATATATCAAGCAACTAGAATCTAGCATTGTAGATGCGTAGTGAGTGTAATTAATAAGCATATGTATAGTAATTAGTTTTGCTTTTATGTAGGGTTAAAATAAGCGCTAGTTTTGCTTTATCCTCAAAGCCTTCTCCTTATGCTCCTGCTAGTGACTTTAAGCAGGAGCTACTCTTTTTCCGACTTAGGATCCTCCTCTTCTAGCTGTAGTCTCTCTACAATCTTTGTAGTTGCAACAGTAGTAGGAGAAGGGCGACGTGCAGGAGCATAAGAGCAAGAGCTAATAATGTGTCTAGAAGCTCCACAGCGTATACACAAGCGGTTATTCCTGCGTCTCTAAATCTTATTCTTGCTCACCCACTTAGCGCGTTAATTTCCTAGGGATTGAGCAGCATGAGTGTGTGTAGGTTCCCAATCTATTACTTCTTTAGAGCTGTCTTACTGCATATAGCGTTGTTGCGCTTGTCCTTTCTATAGTGCTTTGATTGCATCTAGTCTTAACCTAATAGTCTGAAGTAGGGAAGTGAATCCTCTATACTTAGTAGGGACTAGAAAGACGCTGACTAGTCTCTCCTGCATAGCATAGCTTATAGCATTCTCTAGGAGTAAGATCTTAATAGTATTATTAAATGACAATGCTCTAGCGTTTGCTAGCTTAGTCTTAAAGCGTAGTAGAAACCGGGCAAAAGACTTATGTGTCCTCTGCTTGATAGAGTAGACATTAGATAGGGCTTTCTTCTGTCGGTTAGGGTCGCTGTATGTGCTAGCTAAGTAATCTAGTAGTTAGGAGCCTAAACTATTCTCCTCCTCTTCCTTAGCTCTAGCAAAAGCTAAGCACATGTTCTAGGCATTGCTGCGTAGTCTAGCAAAGATGTAGCGCAGCTAATCTATGTCTGACCTAATACTTCTTGTCAGATGTAGGAGATAGCAAAAAGAGGAAGAAGGTTGTTGTATTAAAAGAGCTACGGAGAGCGATTATATACACAACTAAGATAAGTAAGCAAGTGACTAAGAGTCACGTAGAGATACAGTCTACAGTGTACCATGTGAACTAAGGTGCTAGGCTAACACTTCTGCTATTAGTCTTGATTTTGTTCCTTGCTTCAATTTCCTATCTATTCTATTTAGAGCGTGTTCTATTAAACTCTAAGAGCTGTAGCAGTTTCTTCTTCCTTTTCTTAGACTAGAGTGCATTAAGGCTTTGTTGCAGAGCATTCTAGAGGCCTTGCATAGTCTGTTGATTAATAGCATTGCTTTAAACTATTTGCTGCATGAAAGCGTAGAAGGTTTGCTCTATAGTTAGAGGAGCATTTGCAGCGTTGCTGCTGTTAGCTATTTGCTTAGGTTCTTCTATAGTATGTTCTATTGTGTCTGGTGATTCCAGTGATTCTAGTAATTCTAGTGATTCTAGTGATTATCAATATTTCCGTTGTTGCCTAGTGGCTCCGTTGGTGTCCAATGATTCCGTTAATGTCTAATGATTCCGTTAATGTCTAATAATTCTGTTAATGTCTAATGATTTTGTTATGTGCTTATGCAGGTGTTCAACCGTAGAGGTCCCTGCAGTAGCGTCCTTGTATTCCGTTGTATTGCTCTCGCAATTGTTCCGTTGTATTGCTCTCGCAATTCCGTTGTAGAGCACTAGGGGATAGCCACACTAGCTACTTAAGTGATTAATCGAATTCAAATGTAAGGGGCTAGGCAGAAGACTGCAGAAAGGCTAGGTTTAACCGTGATGAATTCGATAGAGTCTATCTAGAGCTAGAGAGCAGGCTGACTTTATAGCAGACTGCTGGCTTCTGGAAGTTTCTACATACATCAGCATTTGTCAGCTGTTAGAAGAACATATCTTGTTCTGGCTAGTTCCAGGACATTCCATGACATTCCAGGACATTCCATAACGTTCTAGGACATTCCATGACGTTCCAGGACATTCCATGACGTTCTAGGACATTCCATGACGTTCCAGGACATTCCATGACGTTCTATGATGTTCTAATGAACCGAAGTGTATCCACTAAGGACAGTAGAGGTCTAACCTCTTACATAAACCCCTCTAAGCGCCTGTAGGTATAGGCGTAGTTACTTTAGTAAGCATAAGTTATACAATTCTGTAAAGTGGAACTGTATAACAAAGAGTTATGTCTAAGATTAGAGCTAATATTTGTACGGCGGGCAGTCGGCGAGCGCAACGAAGTTGGATTTAATAAAGTATCTAAAAGTACTAGCATAGAGCTCGAGTGTAACTAAAGCAACGTTTGAAGGTAGCTGAGGTGAAACAAGCTCGTGTTAGGCGGCGCGTACAGCTACCCTCTACGACATTGCCACCGCGCACGTAAGATGCAAGTGTGGTTTAACATCTAGCTAAACAGTTAAGAGAGGAAAACACGACTATCTCGCGGCGCAAGACCGTGTCTTTATAGTGTTTGTTGGGTTAATTCGACTAATACATCAAGTGGGGCTAGAGCCGGGTGCCGGCTTGCAGTATTCACTTGCATAAGCGAATAAGAAGTCCCTACGGACGAGACATTATGCAGTAATAGTTCCTTGTAGGAGGTGGCTAGGAGGACTAGTAGTGCGCAACCTACAGCATGCATCTACTCACACTATGCCTAATTAGTTGTCTGTAACAGACAACCAATTAGGCATAGTGTAAGTCTATTCGATAACAACAGATAATAAGGGCAAATATCGATAACAACGAGAGGATAGAGGATGTGTTGAGCTCCTAACTAGATATTGCATAAGTATGGATTTTTGAGAGCGCGACAATAAACATGCTACGAGATAGATATGAAAGTTGCTACTAGTAGTCGAGCTAGCGCGCGGCGCAGGAATCGCTCAACAAAGAGCGCGAAGACCTCGAGCGCGCAAGGACCAGTACGAGGACGACGACGGCGACAGCAACCGTAGCCTGCACACGTAAGGTCCAATAGGTAGACTTACAGTTGCGTCCCTCCTAGCCTTACAAATGCCTACATCCTCGTATATAGAGTTGAAGAAGGCGCAAAAGCTATCCAACCCTCTACCTATCGGTTTTGACTGGATGATCTGTGATTGCGACAGTGTAGCCATCCTAAAACATTCGCCAAAAAGTCGCACTAACAATGCGCATGCGGTTGGTCACGACCTGCACGCTTCAAAGAGATTGGGAGGGACCACCGAAAGAGACGCGCATAGTAATAAGTGGCAATTGAAAAATGCTGCGGCGAACGCGTGACCTACGGTAGGATCGCAGCGTCGCGCGGCTGTCCCAGGCGCTACGTGTTAGCGAGCCCGATCGCGACGACATAGGCGATAGGAAAGCTTGCGCATTCAGTGCTGGCTGCGATTTGCTGCTAAGAGTGTGCTGGACGAGGTTGTCGAGCGTGAGGGGCAGCGAGCACCCTTGCAGTTCAACAACTGTGGGCTACGGCGGGTTTCGAAGCGGCGTACTACAGGCAAAGCGTTTGGTGGGCAACAATGCGTTGTGAGCGCTCACATCTGAGGCGGTTGCAGTGCTGGCGGAACGAGCTCGCTTGGGCATCTTGGTTGTGCGCACTTGTACTGGCGATGTGGTGTTGACACGAAGAGACACGCTAGTCGCATCGATGTGGTTAACGTGTTTCCCATACGAGTCGGCCACCCAAGCGAGTCGGCCACTTTTCCCCACCAACACGCCTGCGCATCAACAACGCGTAATGTCTCAACAATAGAACGTGCGCAAGACCTATACTGAAGGAGATATATATATTGCTATCTCTGATATAAAATCTAAACAAATTCAAAGCAAAAGACGCGCTGCTGAAGTCTACAGCATCCCCCGAACGGCAATCCAAGACCGACGCGCTGGACAACGCGCCCGACGCGACTGCGAGCCGAATTCAAAACGCTTTACAAAGCTAGAAGAGGGGATGATTTTATAGAGTGTACTTGACGCGAGTCTACGCGGCGTACCGCCAACAAAGTCTCTTGTACGAGATATGGCTGATAGACTGCTAAGAGAGCGGGGTGGGAAGCCTGTTGGCAAGCACTGTGTTGCCAACTTTATCAAGCGTACACGTGAGCTCAAGAAGCGCTGGAGCCGTCCGTACAATCGCCAGCGAGCTGCCTGCGAAGACCCGGCGCTTATACTGCCCTAGTTCGAGCTTGTTCAATCAATAATGGCAAAGTACGGTATCCTTGATGAGGACACCTGGAACTTTGATGAATCAGGCTTTTTGATGGGCAAGATCACGTCTCAGCTTGTAGTTACAGGCTCAGAGAGGCCTCGGAAAGCAAAGAAACTACAGCCTGGGGATTGCGAGTGGACTACCCTAGTACAAGCTGTCGGCGCGACGGGGAAGCGCATCCCACCCTTCATCATCTTTGCTGGCAAGGTCCTGATCTCTACGTGGTTTGAGCTGGGTATACCACGCGACTGGGTTATCCAAGTTAGTCCAAATGGCTGGACGAGCAACGATCTAGCGCTTGACTGGCTTAAACACTTCAATACGCATGCGAAGTCTGTAGGAGCGTACAGGCTGCTTATTATTGACGGCCACGAGAGCTATTGCTCACTTGCTTTCCAGGACTACTGCAAGGATAACAAGATTATCGCTCTCTGCATGCCATCTCACTCATCGCACTTGCTGCAGCCTCTCGACGTCGCCTGCTTCGCGCCGCTGAAGCGCTCTTATGGCAACGGCATCTCGGCACCGGCGCGCAACCACATCTACCATATCAACAAAGAGACCTTCCTCCCTGCCTTTAAAGCTGCCTACAACCTGACATGTACTGAGGAGAACGCTTGCGCTGGGTTTGGAGGTGCTGGACTAGTTCCATTAACCCAGAGGCGGTTATCGAAGCTTGATGTGAGGTTGCGCACGCTAACTCCACCGCAGTGCGACGACGTCGCGTGGGAGGCAAAGACACCGCGCAACGCTAAAGAGCTGGAGGCCCAGACTACGCTTATTCGACAGAGGATACAAAGGCGCCCAGGTTCCTCAGCAAGCCCCCTTGACGAGGAGGTACGACAGCTGAGTAAAGGCGCGCAGCAGATAGCGCATAATATGGTGTTGCTGCAGGAGGAACAGGCACGTATGCGAAGCGCAATTGAAGAGCTTACAAAGCGCAAGAGCCGGAAAAGGCGGTATATACGGGTAGAGGAGACGCTAACAGTTGGTGAGGTGTCTGACTCAATTGCTGAAAGAGAGAGTGGTAGTTGTGAGGAGGGTGTGCGCTGAGAGACGCTGTGGCCGTTGCGGCGAGGTTGGGCACAACTCCCGCACTTTTAAGGTAGAAATAGAGGATGTAGATAATAGCGAAGGATCTGTAGCGCATAGCACAAATACTGTTGTAGTGTGGCGCTGCGTCGCTGCGCAGGCGTGAAAGTGGCCAACTCGCTTGGGTGGCCGACTCGCATGGGAAACACGTTATCGACTTCGACCGTTAAATGGTTTTGCTGATGATGTGCCATGTTCTTAATCTATTCTACCCATTTTTCGTCAAATCCAGGCTGCAAAGGGGTTTGTAACAGACAATGAGATGGACGCTTTGTGCGAGGAGAACACCTGGGATAATGACTAAAACGCGACACAATTGTGGGATGAAGCAGCGGCACACTCTCAAGCACTACCGAGTGTTCACATGTCTCCTGGTAGATGCTGCTTGGGGTATCATAACAATGTAACACAAAAATGCAGAAATATTTACATGAAGGGACACCGCATCACGCATCCATTTATCCCGGCTCAGTCTGAGAACACCACAATTTCTGTAGGAGCCATGAGTGCGGGGTCACACATCCCTGATCTCCATCCCGACGGCTTCCAACCATTGCGCCGCATCGTCACTTGTCAGCGTTCCGCCGTCCCAGACGCATTGAGCCCAGTTTTGCTCTTTGTTCCATATGCCATGAGGGTCTGAACGCCGGCGTTCAAGTTCGAGCCATGTTTGTGCCAGCGACTGGACTGGTAATGACTCGGAGTCCAACGTCAAGACGGACGTGTCTGTAGGCAGATGTGTGGGCGTCAGAGCCGATGCGTTATCGGAAACAGAGGCGGAAGGAGGTCGAACTTGGCGGGCACGCTTTACTGCAATGACTTTCGAGGGTAAGCCTTCTGCTTCTGCAATAGACTTCCGCTTCAGGTTCGTACTGGTGGGAGGCTCCGCGCTTTGCTGGGCCTCAAGCACAGTGTCATGGTTTGGCTTGCGCTTTTTCGGACTCTGCGAGCGTCTCCTTGCTGCAGTACTCGAGAAAAGCTCGCAATTGGCTGGAGTGACGAAGCCCCGCGCATCGGCTAGACGTACATCTGAAGCACGTAAGGTGAGACGTCGATCAATCTTACACTCGAGGAACGCATCGAGCAGCGTGAAGACAGACCATGCGAAGCGTGCGTACAGCATATCCACGCCGACTGCGGTGGGGTGCAGCTCGCGATTGTGATAGAGATGCCCGATCTCAGGCGAGTATTCAAGCAGATGCGCAACAAGTCGCATACTGTCATCGGCGGCCGGCTTGGGTACCAAAGCAACGCGAGGCTTGTCGAAAGCGATGTGTAAATCGGCGCGCAAGAGAAGCGCGTTGGCCGTGTCATCAAGCGTGGCTGTTGAGCCCGTGTTGTATCGCGACATGTCGTTTTCCTTCCACCAATCGAGCTCCGACTGAGGCACGACGTGCGCAACCTGCAGCTGCTCGCGGCATCCGCTGAGGCGACATGAGCCATCGCGCAAGAGTAGGGCGGTCGTCAAGTTGGAGGGTGCGAGGGTGACGCTCGACGAGGTAGGGTTTGTGTCGGGACTGAGTTGTTGCCAGTGAGGAGGAAGGCGATCGTGCGGGTATTTCCACTGGCGGAAGTTCGGTACGATGGGATACGGGTCATCGTCAGCAGCATCGAGGTGAAAATAGTAGCTACGTTCGCGCAGCGTGCTGGTGGGGTCGATCGAGACGCTGCCATCGCGCGATAACGACAACCGACCTCGCCCGCAGGCATAGTCTCCTGCAATTATGGCACAAGCATCAATTGCAAATTGAGCAAAGAGGCCCGGCTGCCCATGGTCGTCGATGTCCGATGCCTGCAGCTTGAAGAGGACGTTGTTGTCGTCATCGTAACCAGGATGGCGAAAAAGAATTTGAACCTGCCTGTATTGAGGAGGTGAGGGCGGCCGAGTAGGTGCGCGCAGCTGGACCATGGTAATGTTGTGACGAGATGAGTCTTGCCTGCGGAGAACATGTTCAACAAGTCGATGGCGTTGGCCAAGTAACGGATACCGATACCACCATCGGTGCACGGCCCTTCGGTCGAATTCTCATGCCGCGTCAACACTCTACTAACAGTCAGTCAAGCAGGAGCCTCTGGCCTGATTTCACTGAAGTAGAAAAAAGCTCCAGCCTGAGACTGGCCAACTGACTCTTGGCAGTCGGGGCCCGTGGCTGGATTGGCCACGTGTGGCCTAGGGCACGGTCACGCACGACGCCGGCCTCGGCTGTTCTTGAAGCACAAAGGGATGCCGGCGCTAACTCAACGTCAACGACAACACGGTGAATCTGAAATTGATCGCATTGCAGTCGCAGTCTTTGGCATGCGTAAGCCTGTAAATAGCCACGATTCTAGCCATCATGGCCCTCGCGCCTCTATCGCCCTGCCCCACGTTCCGATCTAGCATCCCACTCAAAGTTGTAGTAAATTAGCACACATTACAACTCTGCTGTCGGTCCGCGCGGTCGTACAAGCTGTCAAGTGCAAACTCACGAACGAGATGGAAGCATGCGAATTGTATGTCATACAGCCAAAAAAGAAGGCTGCTTGAGGATAAGGCTGGAAATTGAGGCTGAGAATGAGGCTGGGGGAGAAAGCCGAAGTTCAAGAACCACTAGCAGTGGGTGACATCTGGATGGAGCTCTGGCGAAGGTGGTCTCTTTGCACATGCGTTATAGCTCTGTCAACGTATCTCTCTTCTGCCGGTATGAATCGATGCGCTCATGCGATACCCTTCAGGATGAGGACAAGCCAGAGTCTACCAAATTTCTAGCTATAGGTCCCCACTTCAGCTCCGCCGTTCTCGAATCTCGCACCTTAGGTTGTTCGCCAGTCTTTCCATTGTAAAAGGTCCAGAGAAAGAGATGGCGGCTTGAAATCGCTCGGCAGGCCTGAGTAGGTATAGATGCTGACAATGGAAGCTAGTTGCTAGCGCGGCGGAAACGTTTGACACGTGACTGTACTACTACATTAAGGATAGAGTATATAATAGTTATCTAGAACTCTAGCACGTTATTACGAAAAATATAGCTGCAGAAGGTCTTACTAAGCCTCTCGAAGACGTCGTCTACAACCGTTTCCTGCACTAGGTTGGCCTCTGCAAGCCTAAGCTGTCGCCTAGGCCTTAAGCTCTACAGTAGTTGGTCATGACATTACTGTCAGTCTGTCACGATACAGCGTTGCCTTTTTTTACTGCTAGAATAGGGGGTGTGGTGCATCCTAGAGCATCACGTGTATATAGCATTCACTCGCAGAGGGGGTGTGTAACCGTGTGTTCGAGGTGGGCGCGGTTAGCGCGTCCACTCTAGGCCTAGCGTTTTTCAGCTCCCTCATATAGCACTTTCCATAGCTACACCAATACATCAGTTCGATCACCACATTCATCTTCCATCAAATCTATTGTACATCAAACAACCAAGCCGCCGAATCCAAGCTAAATGTTGAAAAACACAAGCATTTGCAAGCCAAGTTACCCACATTGTCTTTTCACTCAAGCCGAGCCAAGGGAAAGTTCAGGTTTATGTTTTGTTGTTGCAGTCGCTGCATTTGCTGCATTTTCTGCAGTCGCTGCAGTCGCTGCAGTTGCTGTTGGCATTGGATAGCGTTGCGCACTGCGGGCAGCGGGCGAGGCAGGCGAGGCAGGCAAGTCCGGGTGGAAATCCATTGTCTGACAACAGGGCACCACCAGCAGTGAGGCAATTCGCCTACAATGGTAGGATAGGATTGCGCTCAGGTAGACGCACGTTTTCTGTATGCAAAGTTTGTTGCAAAGAGGCCGTTGTTGCTTGTTAGGGAAGGGTTTCCCCGTGGGATCGTATCGGTTAGGGCAACCATTTTGTCCTAATTAGGTGAGGCAAACATTTCCTCTTAGGTTAGGCAAATACTTCCTCTTAGTTTTCTCTGCTTTCGTGGCTTTCGGCGGGGTCTAGATGCTGCAGGGAATAGCCGCTGCCAGCCCATCTACTAGGTTCAGCCGTGTTGTAGCTAGCAGGGCGACCAGTCAATAGGCAGCAGCCTCACCTTTACAGATACTAGGCGGAAAACGTTAGAACAACGTTCGAAGACCTTAGCTATGTTGCCCCGCTTTTGAGTTGACACTCTCATGTGGCTTCTGCAAGGTTCCGGATCCAGTGAACAGGAGGTGCCGCACGTAGGCGTTGACCCACTAGATTGCCCCCAATTGGCAGATCGTTGCTTGATAGGGATACGAGGAGTATGAGGAGTGTGCCTTCGGATAAGCAGTGCAGGTTGGGTGAGCAGTGCAGGTTACGAAGCAGATAAGAGAGCATGTCATCTGGCATGTTCAAGGAATGTCGATATTGACTTCGCGGCATTTATCCAACAAACTGCACAGAAAGCAAATTTTCAGCCTCATAGGAGCAATTGAAATGTAGATGTTTGGAGGCAGTTGTCTTTCCTCAGTTTAATGAGATTCCTCGTTGGAATTGTAAATTGTTCTTACTTTGAATCTTCGACTTTCAAAGATGTCTGCGCAGCCAAAAGTGGATGTTGCGATCGAGGCAGACACAATTGATAACCCCCACACCCCTGCTCGGGTCTCCTGCCAGAAGTCGCCCACCATCACCAAGGTCGAAGACGTGGATGCAGACACCACCAAAACACCGCAAGTAAACCTCACAAAAAGTCCCGCCAAGCGTTCGGTGCTTCGCGACGGGTTTTCACAAGCATGGGCTTCGTTGTCGCGCTTCACAGTCCGTTGCGAGGACCGCTGGATCTGGGAGATCCTAGGTTGTTTCCTCGCAGTGGCTTGTTTGATAGCAGTCATCGCCATCTTGGCCAGCACCCAAGATTCTCCCCTGTCGGAACAGGGTCCATTGTCAATCAACGCCTGGGTCTCCATATTCACGGCCGTGATGAAGGCGGCCATCATGCTGCTCATCGCAGAAGGTACGCACTGACATTCTTTGTGCACATGCGAAGCATCGTCAGAGTACTAAGACCATTAGGCTTGTGCCAGCTCAAATGGCTCTGGTTTAGAGACCCACAACCCATGCTTGACCTGGACAGATTCGACAGCGCGAGCAGAGGCCCGTGGGGTTCGTTCCTATTGCTTCTTCGCCTTCGTCCCCAGTAGGTCCATGCTCCACACGAATTACACCTCAGCTCACCCACATGCAGTTACTTGGCCACTTTCGGTGCTGTCCTCAGCATCGTCGCTCTCGCCATCGATCCATTCTCGCAGCAAATTATCTGGTACTACTCCTGCTTTCCGGCTTCTCGTACTGAATCCGCCAAATTGCCTCGCGCGAACAACTACACGCGGGACGCCATCCCTCGAGGCATCGGAAATGCTGAGCTGAACACCACGTTGGCCACGTCTATCATGGTTGGCGCGATGCCAGATCCCCCAATGAATTATACAGAACTCATCTCTTTCGAGTGTCAAACTGGCAATTGTACCTTTCCGGCTACCGATGCTGGTGAAATGTTCCAGACTTTAGGGCTATGCCATCAATGCTGGGACATTGCGAATCACATTCAAGTCAACAACACAGATACATCCCAGGGCTGGTCACTTGCGAACTGGAATGTGGGCGATGATTGGAACTTTGGCAGACGGCCTGCCTATGTCGGCGAAAACGCTTTACCCCATGAAGCAGACAACAATTCCAATGCCATGTACTGGAGTCGCAAGACACTGGCTATGCGAGCCGACTTTGACGACCTCATCACGGTTGATGGCATCATGCTCAACGTGAATAATGACTGCGATGTTGAGAGCAGCGAAAACTGCCCTAAGTATCCTTGGGCCTTCCGCTGTGCAATATATCCCTGCATCAAAACCATGGGTGCGAAGATTGTGAACTCGAAACTCGAAGAAAAGATCCTCAGTACATCCTCGCTCCGCAGAACGAATGAAACGGCTCTCGAAGTCACAACTTCCGTCAACCTGACGTGGTCTTTGGCGACCGACCGCGTGCTCCGAAATGGCGCATGGGCTCAATGCAACCCTAGTACGAACCCCACATCATCTGAGTCTGTCGCGGTCAACTCTGAAAGATATACCCTCTACGCCGGCCGAAGCGAGAAGCAGCTCAATGTACCACCATCATACTACCCGTCCGATTGTGTCTTTAGTCTTGGCTATGAGATCAGTCTGGGTATCAACCAGTACCTATCCTGGATGTTCGACCCTTCAGACACAGCACCTTACGTCAAGAACGGAATAATGAATACTGTAAGTCGCCACTATCCTCGCCACCATCCTCCCCAATTATCACGCAGGTCACTGACCCGCACTCAAGTTCTCCACCCGCGGCCCACAGCAATACAAAGCCATCTACCGCGCCGGAAAAGCTACACTTGCGACTACCGATGCATACTTTGCGCAACTAACCTCCTTCATGACGGCTATGATGCGACAACGTGGTGAACACGCACCAGATAATTGGGCGCAAGGACAAGTCCTGGTAAATCAGACATGCGTAGGTGTGCAATGGCCTTGGATCACACTACCCGTTTTCATAGTGTTCTTTGGAGTAACATTCTTCCTTGCGACACTGTGGCAGAGCTTACGTAAAGGCGTGTTTGTAGGTGCTTGGAAGAGTAGTGCTGTGGCGCCTATTTGGGCTGCGGGGTTAGGGAGAGGTAGTAGAAGGGGGAGGAAGAGCGATATTGAGAGTGGGGCGGAGAGTAAGAGGATAAGGCTAGTTAAAGAGCAGGGGGCTTGGTTATTAAGAGTTGAAGAGGAGATCATTGCGAATAGGGAGAAGTAGCAAAGCATAAATATTACGTACCTCACGGCGAGCTGATCACTCTGCCAAGACCCTACTAAAACGCACCTCAACGGTCCTGTACCGAGGTTCCCGGCGTAACCATCCGCCCGGCGTGACCATCCACCTGAACACCAAACTTTGACAACTGCTCAACTTTGTGACGGTGCGTGGAGAGGGGGAGTACTATGCTGCATTCGCTATCTGAGGTGGGGTGAGCTACATATACCGTACCGGTATAGACCGCCGTACATAAGCTATCCCAACTCATACTACGGTAGAGTAGTTCTGGACAAGGCCTAGACCGTTACAATACGGAAGTCGCAAACAAGCTGTTCGCAGGTGCCAAGCCAGTGAGGGCTTAGCTCCACTCAGGTTGGACTAGCGTCATTCTGCTCTTCCCTTTGAGCCTCGTAGCCTCACAATCCATTACTCAGTTCGCCCACTCTTCCCTCTCAGTCCATCACAAGCCGCAGCTGCTCGATCTGAGCGACGGGAGCACGTTTCAAGGTACGGCTGTTGAAAGAAAAAGCGCGTGCGCACCGTACGCACTGCTATTTCGAAAGGACGGCGCAGCACGAGTGCAGCTTCAGGGACCTCGGGAGGCTCTCTAGACGACCATGAACTATATCAATTAAGTGGCAATCAATGTGCTCGCCAGCAGGTGTCTTCGCACTAGTATGACACTTTGCTGGTATAGTGTTTCGACGGCGCGAGGCGGAAAGTGGGCGCGCTCGGTTTTGGAAGGTTCGGAAAATGGACTTCACCCACTTTCTAAAACATCGGGTACGCAGGACCACATTTGCTTCTTCAACCCCATCACTTGGTGTGAGCACAGAACCAGAGTCTTTTGCGCGTTCGATCTTCGATGGCGCGAGAAGGGTGTAGAGATTTGGAAAATGGGCGCGCTCGCTTTTGGAAGGGTTGGAAAGCGGACTTCACCCACTTTTCAAATCATCGGGAACGCAAGAACATGGATTTGGTCGACCTCAAGCCACGATGGCAGAACTGCACGTTAGGGATTTGATGAACAACCTAATAAACCTTTTAGTACCTACAAGGAGCGGCGGCTCTTCTTCATGATGACAGTCTCAGTGTGCGACTTCCAGTACCGGCCGGAAACCACGTCACGTATCACGTCGCATCCGCAACCGCCAGTACCTTCTATCTTGCGACGGGAATCTCAGCATCTCTGGAAGTTCTAAGCATATGTCTCCCGAGGAATGCAGTACATTCGTCGACTTTACGAATCACGCCAAACCCATCGTCGCTCATGCGAGTACCAGCATATCGTGGGCTCAGGCGCAAAGGCACGGTTTGACTCGGGCTTCTCTCGAGATCTGTTTACACCCCTGTCCGGCATTGCGATAGCTTGCTGGAGTCTGGCGATAGAAAATCATGCTTGGTCTGTAGAGGGTGCAATTTTCGGCATCCTCGATTGCTTGGTAAGAGTTTCAAGACACACAAGGAGACGAGGCAACGACGAACGAAAAGAACAGGATGTACACTCAACAATGACACAAAGCGGTTCCTGGCCGCATCGTGGCAATCATTGAACCATGCTGCGATTGCGCACCTTTCCCAACTTCGTCAAACGTCATCAAGCTTCGCATGAAGCGCAATTTCACTTGGAGTCTCCATCGCCGCATCATCATCAATCCACTGGGGTTTCTCCAGCACTCCGAGGTCTAGGCCCGGATCATGTGCGCGAAAAGACATTCTCCCTCCGTCCATCACTTTCTTATTGGAAGAAACGTCATCGCGGTGTGTGGATGGACCTGCTTGGGTTGTGATTCAGCCGAGCGTACGACTCAAACCCCGTGCGCGACTCTCCATGACGAAGAGATATCCTCATCGCGTCTCAATACATCTCAGGTGCGCTCCGGGCAAGACGTGTGGGGCGTGAAGAGGTTGATCAGATGGTCATGATCGGACTCAAAGATGACCTCCCAAAAGCCACCCAAGTCCACCGGTGACTTCCAGTAACCCTCCTCTTGGAAAGCCTGTCGCAATTATCCTGAAATTCAAGATAGCTTCGCTTAACGCGTCGCAATTGCTCACCGGAACCTCATGTGGCGTAGCGCTGACCACACTTTAGGCATCCATTATCACCATGATGTCGACGACGACGCACATTCGAAGATAACGTTGAACAGCCCGAATCGAGATCTTGTCAACGACGTGCGACAAAATGACCACAACCACGGAGCTGTACCTCAGTATCATCGATCAGACCATCGGACGCAGATACATACAGCACCTGCACATCTTCCCATTTCCCAACCCCGAGTTTGGAGAGTTAGCATTACGTGCCCTTCGCGCCGGTCTTTCACTAACAATCCAACAACTGCCATTTCTTGCTGGCACACTCAAAGCGGACGAAAGTACTGGATCTATGCAAGCATCATACCCAACCGATATACAGCCAGATCACGGCGCCACTATGCTGACTGTTGACCACACGTTCGCGACAGACCCAGCCTTTGCATACGCGACTATGGAAGCCCAAGGCTTCCCCCTCTCAATGCTCCCACCGCGCACCTTCTGCCCCCAAGCATTGCGCAACCTCCCCGGCCTCGACCATCCGTACGCAGCGACAAGCGCTCTTGCAAGCAACGGCCATTGCATCCCATTCATGAGCGCGCAGGCTACATCCATACCGGGAGGACTGGTGCTGAGCGTGTACATGCATCACACCGTGGTGGATGGAACGGCGGTGGGCCGCATATATGACATATGGAGCGGGCACGTTAGGAGACAGGATGAGAATAGAAGCGCTTTGCATGTGTTCAATGCGGAATCTATTGATGTCTCGGATTTGCGTGTCGCTCTTGATGTCGTAGCCCATACTTCTAACCTCACTAACTTTACTGACCTCCTGCATTGTCCTGAACTAACGACAGTGAACATGAAGCGTGCAGTTGCGCCGCTGCGCGTGGGGGTTTATACTGTGGTAGTGGGAATCCTTAGCTTCCCTGAATCTTGTGTATCAGGCTTGCGGGCTGAGCTCCAGGCGCAAACTGATGTTCGCATCTCCATCTTCGTAACCATCGCAGCACTCTTGTGGGTACACATAACCCGCGCACGCACCGCTAATCTCATCGAACGCGGGTACACTCTAACCGCGCTTGGAGTAGCTATGGACATGCGGACACGATGCGAAGAACCATTAGCGAAAGATTTCATTGGAAACATGGCGTTGTACTGCGCGACCGAGTTCCCCATCTCGTCCATCATCGACGCCGCGAATCCCGCAGACGTTGTCCTCCCTGTCGCTCTCGCGCTCAGCTCAACACTCTCGTCCTCCTCTTCCTCCGATTGGTTCACTGATCGCCTCCACTACCTATCTAGCGTGGCGGACCCGTCCACCGTCACGCCTGCTTTCACGCTAGACAATGGTCCTGATCTCTTTATCACGAGCTGGCAATACCTGGGCGCCGACTGCGAGTGGTGTATTCCCGGCACAAGCGCTGCGAAAGCGAGTGCCATTCGGAAACCGGGCCATGTGCGCGGCGACGGCGGAATCATTATCCTACCGAGACGAGAAGGCTACGAGAGAGATTACGAGGTACTGGTTTACCTAGAAGAAGGGGAGATGACGCGCATTGTTGAGAGTTTGGGTGGTTTCTGTTGTAAAGTCTGCTGAGCAATGAATGCGCTCTTTCTTCGAAAAGAAGTACCGTTGAGAACATATATCACGAATGGAAGTGTTAAAGGAGGCGGGTGGATGCTGGAGTGTGAACTTTGTACTTTTGTGTGTGTTTAAGCGGCATCTCGGTGCTCTTCTAGGCCAATGCACCCGGCCTGGCGTGCTTGTGCTTGCTGGAGCATGCAAAAGTAAGGACGATAGTGGTTGAAGTACCATTAGCGCATGTGTTGAATCATTGACAATTTTGAATTAGGCATGATGATGATGATGCTCGTGCGTGATGGAAATCTCAAGATAATTAGATCTGCACGCGGTCGGTCGTTGTTCATGTTGAGTGCCATGCAGGTGACGATTAATCAGAGCAACATCTTTAAAGGCCAGAGATACTCTACAATATAGAAATCATCTGCCGCTCCCAATACTCTCCGTCTCGAGCGAGCATCTCAATCGCCATCCAAACAGCAGCACGTCAAGTGACGCCGTATACGAAAGCTCCATCAATAACATTACCATAACCACACGAGGTGGTTCGCGGGGAGAGCTCCACACGTCGCAGGTCCAACAATACGTCTTGTGAGGCGGAGACTCATAACATAGACCTGGGTATCAATTGCCACGCTCATGCCCGGAATACATATAGAAGCGCGCTTTCTCAACCGGAACAAACCATAGAAAGTAACAGGCAATTGTGAATGAGTTTCGAACCAGCGCCTTGAGTAGCATTTCGCAGCAGACGATAGGTTATTTACCATCACAATCGAACTCGCTATAAAACCGTATCTCAATGCAATTTCGCGCGTCCGTCTCCTCTTTGCTCCTGGCTAGGACTGCGTGTCAAGTTGGTTCCATGAAAGCGCATGAGAGAACATCTCAAGGCCAGAAGAAACATGCTCATGCACTTCACTTGCTGACTTTATGAAGGAGGTCCTTGTTAGCACCGGCGACGAGCCAAAGTCACGCCGCAGAATGGCAATTCTCATCCCACACTCGGCTTGCACATGGTCGGTCGCAAACCTTGAGCTTGGGTCCATGAGATCTCGCGGATAGAGCAGCTGGACTCACTGTTGCTTCGAGATATTTCGCGATGATTTGGACCAAGTCTTGACGACAAGACGAGACAGCCTGATCTAAGCATACAGTCGTCGATTAACGAGAAAGCTCAGCCGGAAGGGCAGCGCCGGTGGCCGTGAGAGTTCACGTCAGCGTATAAATATGGGTGGATCGGCGTACCGCGCTTGATCTCGCATCGACTGAAGCTTCTCCCACGATATGCGACTCGGTTTCGAACTATCATTATTAGCTTCTTCGAGGTCGGTCGCCCCGCTAGCTTCGATACTTCCGATAAGCGAGCTTCGGTGCCCTTCATAGTACATCTGCTTTCCTCGCTGCATTGCGCCCTCGGCGTGGAGCTTAAAACTTTATGAGGCAGCGCACCCTCGGATTGGATGCAGCCCAGAGTGATGTCCCAATGCATTCGCAGCCACTCCGTCCGTGTTCCTCGATCTATGCGCCTTGATGGCGGCTAGGATATTGCACATGATATCAAGTCGTAGATCTTGAAGCTTGTAGATCTGGACAAGGTCTGTCGCCTTGCATGATGGTCGGAGAATTCTGTCGTGACGCATACGAGCGCGCTCAGCAACATATATTGAGTCCGTGGGACATCTGGCGACATGATGCCAGCTGGGGTAAGATGGGTGAAATCTCTGCGGGGCTATTGTGATAGCGAGGAAGACGAAGAACGACGCGACCGGATACAAGAGGTTTAGGCAGTTCGCGAAGAGGGATGAGGTGCTGGAACTGCGATTGCCGCTCCGAAGTGATCGACGCTCCTATTACTCCGCCCATGTTTCTCATCCGTGTGCGCATTCGTGCGCGGGTGAGCGGGGATGTTGCGATTCGGCGCGCGCTTCATGGCGGCATCTCAGAGCTTCATCATTGGAAGTCCTCCATCGAGATCCAGATGTCATCACAACCCGTGCCTCTGACAAGCTCCGTACCCTTCTCTTAACACCGCCATTCAACATCATTGCCGCATGTATAGCATAGGCTTCGACTTCAACACCGGCACACGTGTGTACGAAGCGTGTGCTGTGACGATCGTTTCGACGCAATATGGGAAGGGAGCGATGCAGGTGAGGTCCTGCCTAAGATCGTCTAAACGGGAAGCAGTACCAAGATTGCTACCTCTCCAGCCAACAGCATATGTACATAAAGCTCGCGGGGTTGGGCGTGTTCGAAATCTTGCTCCTCTTCTTGATCGTCGGGAACGAGGCGGCCATGAACGAGATGAACCATTTGGTCAACCCTCCCATCGTCATCACCTGGATGACCTCGCCCCTACTCCTATGCGCGAACAATATCGTGTCAACCCACTCCGCGGTGACCGAGGCCGCCCTCAGCTTACACGCGAAGTTAGCAGTCTTGGGAGGCACGATGTCGATGAAGTTGCCCTCGACCGACGAGCAGATGTAGGAGAACCTGGGCATGCCCGTGAACTTCTTGGCGTAGTCTATCTTGCGGTACGCACCCTATTTCTCCGTCTTCCTCTTAGCAACCCTTGCCATGAGCTGCGCAATGGGCGGGGCAGTAGAACAAGACGCAGACGACCAGTAAAAGGATCTCATAATCATACAGCTCCAAGCTCATGCAAAGCACTTCTACTGGGAAAGCTTGTGCCACCAGCATCAAACTATAACCAAGTTTTTGAACATGTCCGGCTTCGAGATCGGCATCAGACTCAAGATCAGCTTCTCCGTCACCTGCTCCTGAGCTCGTCCAGACCGTCATAAACAGCCCAGACGTTGAGTTGATGCTTCTCGGGCACGACCAACTTCTTCTTTAAGTGCGCCGTTAGGTCAGTGTGTCATACGTTTCATATGTCTATAGTTTTTAGGATTTCGGCCTGTGCATCATCCTGTACATGCCATGCAGTCCCATCGCATCCGTCTGCCTGGCCGACTACTCGCCGCTAATGTACGTATTATTCGAGGTCTTGTTCCTCATGTTGCTGAGCATTGATATGTCGTGGCGCGGTCTTGTGCTCGTCATCACGCTCGATGATTCTTCTCCGTTGGGACGGACATGCTTGCGGCCTGCACGATCAGCAGGTCGTGGATTTCGGGGCAGTCGATAGCTATCATGTTGTGGACCTCGATGCTAAACTTGTACTCGGGCTCGTTCACTTCGCTCGGGTTCTCGTTGTTCAGCGGCATGGTGACGGACTTGGAATCGATTTCCCTCAGCATCCTGTCCAGCTTGCTCTCCTTCATGGGCTTGCCGTTCGGTCCGAGTTAAATCGCGGGGGAGATGGTCGCGTGGGAGGCGGTGATAGCGACGTCATCCACTCTCAACGAAGCTTCTTAGTATCTGCAAACTAGACACTGTGGGTCTTGGGGCTCTCGTCGCTGAAGTCTGTATCCTTGTCAGCTTGGGCGAGCAAAAGCGACGTGGGCATGGCTTACTCTTCGCGGCAAGTAACCTGCACAAGTTGCCATCCTGGCTCAGGCATCGTCGCATTGTCGAACATACCTCCATCTGCAATTCCAACTCTTGTAACTCTTTTGCAACGCCTCGTCCACTGCTCATCAGAGGATAACGACGAGGACGCTGCGAGCGAATCTTCATTGAAAGACTCCACGGCGAACAACGACGGGGTCGACAAGACAGGCCCATACACGAGGTCGGCGCAGGGCGATAGCAGCACTAAGAGCTTGAGGCAGTTCAGCGTCACGAAGACGACACGATTCGCACAGCTGTTAGACAGCAGCTGTTTAATTCGTCCGGCAAGCTGATCTCGCGGCAGGCGATAACAATCGATTTCGTCGAAACAAGCGCGGACCAGATCCTAGTCATGAAGTGGACGGCATACTACGAGATCCAGCAGCTCTGGAAGCAGCAAAAGAAGATCCTCAACTTTCCCCTGAAGAACGGCGCAATCACAAACAACAAGATGAACGACGTGATCAGCGTCATCCTAGCACACGAGGAGACCTTCCGGGATGTGTCAACCGGATGAAGAAAGGCGCCGCGTTGATCAAGTAGCTATCGTGCAGATCCTGCAGGGTTCTTAAAGGTTTCCTTTATAATTTGGCGATGAGCTTGGTGTCATTGCCCCGGGCGAACGTACCTGTCCCTTGGGCTGATCAACTTAGCGCTCTCATCCGGCTCTTTGGGCTTCTTGCATATCGCAAGCGTGTCCGCAAACTACACGTTAGGGAAAGTCGCGTTGTTTTGTGGCCGAAGCACAACCCCACCGCACAACAACTCCAAGCTTTACCGCCTTATTGACAATCCTGCAGCACCATACAAAGCCGGAACCTCACGGCCTTGAGCCAGTCATTGAGGCTCTCGAGAACCGCCTTCAGGGCCTTGGCCATGGTGTCCTAAGCCTTGAGCGACATGTCTCTCGAGTTTCGGCTTAAGCACATCGTCACCAAAGCCGCTGAACCTGACGCTGCCTCTCACGTAAGCCGCCATCTGCTTGATCGTACCGACTGTGCTCATGCTGGTGTCGTAGTAATCCGTGATCGTCCCGATATCCTCGACGTCCGACGACTTCCTAGCGATAGTGATCATGTCTATGTCCATGGCCTGCGTCATGACGTGGCTGAGCAGCAGGGCCCGTACTGCCTAACGCCAAAGTTGTTGAGGCAGCTATCCTCAGCGCATTCCAGGATTGAGCTCATGCACCTCCTGTGCTCGGTCTTCCTTATTGGTCTTCATAACCCGGACGGCTTGTCGTCGACGGGTGAAGTCCACCTCCCACTTGACACAGGCCTCGATCTGAGCGCCAGCCACCGTGTTGTCTCCGGATACTCCGTCGGAGACGCTGTCCGTGTCATGCATCATGATCTCCACACTGACCAGCCAAAGTCCGATCTCAGACCTTACCGAGTCGACCACCATCAGCATACCAGCCACCAATCCCATCGAGCCCCCGAGCGTGAAGTCAATGTCGTTGTTCGTCGAGTCCGGGTTCCAGGACTAGAACGAGAATCCAGGACGAGAGAATGGAATGACTCAAGCGCACGGTAGCGATGCTAGTCTCCACGGACGGCACGAAGAGAGCCAGGGGCAGGATCGCGTCGTACAAAAACGAGACTTCAGCGAGATGCAGTCGCCACCATCGATTTCCAGCTCAGTATCTAATGCAAGCAGGCCGAGCTCAGTGCACTCAGCCTTCTCCAAAACCTCTTAGTAATGTAGTCCCTCACCATCCCAACAACCAACAAGGCGAAGTCCATGCCCCACACTGACTTTGAGTTCGTGTACCCCATCGGCGCTGGGGGTGGGGTGCTTTTTATCTGGGATACTGAACCTATCACCGCGGCGGGCATCGATCAACTACCAACACCACCGTCGACGATCGGATATACCACTGCTCGGCGCTTATTTATTGTGATGTATGGCGGTTCGGCGCGTGAGGGCTTCGAGCGTTCCCAGATTGCGTCGGAGCAATAGTGGAGGTGGGAGATCCGTTGGCCGAGGCTCCCTTGAAGAGCGAATCTACCACCATCGCCAGCAACTCAACACGATGCATTGCACGCCCATACAACTTACTCTCCGCCTGTCGCGGCATCGGGCATCCAAAGACAGCTGCTTGCCGCTACAACTATGTAATGCAACCTGGTCTAGAAGGTCGAAGGACCCTTCATCTACCTCGTCGTTGTTGAATTCCAGCTCGGTATCATCTTTCGTGTGTTCATTCGTGGGCAGCAATGCTCGATGGTGGTTATGCGCGGTGCATGTTTCGCAGCACAGCGTCCTTATTGAAGTCGAATCACGCTTCCTGGCTGGCTGTATCATGTGATCCCAGCCACCTCATGTATATAGACGCTTCCTCACCTTCGATAGATTGCTCACTCAATCAACTCCTTCAACCCTTAACCTCATGTGTTTAATAGTCCTGACCGCGCCAGTGAAGAGGGGTGGCTGGAGCCGCGCAATTGGCCCAAGAACGCGTCAATAATGACCTGAGCGGAAATTGTCTATTGATATCGCGTGCGGTGCCTCGAGTCGTGAGGGGTGCTTCCGCGGATAACGTCGTAGGTGCGGAAGCACAGCGCGCCCGAGGAGTATTGCGCGCAATGATGCTCCACGCGCATCTTCTTATCAGCTTTGTGGTCGCGTCTTCCTTCCCAACCTTCGTCAGCTCCACATCACAGCCCACAAGCTCCCCATCTTCCCAGCGACCGCGCCCTTGTACCTACAACCATGCAGCCCAGCAGCGCACTTCCGCTACGCTATATAGCGTTCTCCGCCGTCGTCCAATCGTGGTTGTGGCGTGAGTGCTGGACTGTACGAGTAGCTTTCGAGTCAAGCGACCAGCGGAAAGTGGGCGTGTGCAGTTTTCCGAAATCCGGGGAAGTGGGGCACTCCCGTCCGCACTACCGTACTCTAGGCCCGTGCTTCGTAGCCGGTGGGCCCGAGTAGTCGGCGCACTTCTCGTTCAAGGGCGTACACCTTACCGGTAATCCTCAGTATACTGCTTGCCTCATTTCAAAAAAGTCTTCACGAAAACTTGCACAGTGCGCTGCCAAAGCCAATCGATCAAGCCGCCTCTCCGACTACTAGGTTGAGGCGTGTTGCACAATTAGAAGCGATTCAGATAGCGCTCGATCACGAACTCTTCAAGCTCGAGTCCCTACCAAACGGAAACGACGTAGTAAAGCGTTTTGCAGCGACGTTTGTAAGTTGTCAACACCATATACATCAGTGGGACATAAACCCACGGATTGAAGGCCGATGGCTTCACGATGCGATATCTGACTCCATGACGCAGATCTCTAGCTTGGTTCTGCCCGAACGCGATACATGTTTGCTTTTATCTGGCACGTCTCCTCATCGTGTTACCTGTATTTTGAAGTACGCCGCATTGGACTCAACTGAACGTGGAAAGCTCTTCAGGAGAACGAGTTCACACATTACGCCATCACCATTGGGTGCGGATAGTCTGGTGTCAACGCGCAATTTACCAGACATATCAGCCGATAACCATCACGATCCAGCCATATCGTATGTGGAGGTGTCGTGCCCACATAAGAATGAACGCGCGTTATATCTCCCACCATACCTTTCCGAGTGCTGGTAACACTACACTACAAAGCTCGTGGCGAAGTCTTTAGAACGCGCCTATTTTCTGACATCATGGTTGGGAGAGACGGGCACGTAAGAGTTTGGGAAGTGCTTTCGAGTAGTAGCTCGCAATGTGAAGCACTCAGTCATGGCCATGCTTTGACATACTGGCTGCTAATGATCGACAGAGCTCTTAGAGACGAGCGCAGACTGAAGACGTATCGCTGGTAATCGGCAAGCGTAGCTGTTCTTGCAGGAGCGCTGCGAAGATTCCTGATGATAAAGTACGTGTAGGCGCCGCTTCTCTCAATCTCACCTCCGGTCCACGTCTTCGACTTCTTCCGGGTGTTAAAACGTCGCATCACAAGACTGTGCTACCTATCGAAAGATTTTGGAAACGGAGATCATTGCTGCTGCATACGCACCTCAACCTGATTCAGATGCAGCAATCCCCTCTCCTGCGTCGATCCGCCCGTAAAACCAGCCGCCGTAAGATGGAGTTTTCATAATGCGCTGGGCTTCTACGTTGGAATCAGTATTTCTGTTAAATAATTCAAGTATTCGGGAAGCTTATACGTCCCACTGTCTTGCTCAGCATCAAACACAAAATTTCATTCGCCAATCTCAACTTCCAGCACCACATACTACCACCAAGTCATCCAGCCTTGGGTTCAGGCGGCTCATGTCCGCCAGTGCCATCGAGAATCCCCCTATCATAAAGACTGAACTTGTTACAAGAGATAGCTAGCTCATCACGAAGAGTGCAGGTGGTCCTGATCATGACGGGTTGTGTTCACTTCTCAAAGTAACCGATTTATGGAAACAATTGCAACTTCTGGAATGCGGCTTAAAGTACAACGCCGGAATAGGCGGACAGCGTACGCGAGCACAAAAAAAACTTTGAGGTGACCACCCAATATTCGTGTCTCGATTGCTGTTCTGAACGAGCGAGCAAGGACGGACGTCTATTTCAACCAAGTATGTCATTGCGAGCCATATCATCGCACGCTCAAGCAAATCCTCATGCCCCAATCAAGAAATAGGCCGCAGAGAATAAGCACTAGTCCAGCCACTAGATTGAGATGGCTGTATGCTTGCAATGGACGATGGGATATACCGGGCCCACTTCGCGCCTTACAAGCCGCACCGTTCGAGAACGAGTCGATTCCAAGATCTAACTGTTGTGAGTTCGGTGAGTTGCTAATCTCTGGCCTCTTGCGCCGATTCCAATCGTCCAACGCGTGTTGCAGACTTCTCCAATAACAGTTAGGCCAACTTTGCGAAATGAAAAACCTATATAGTGCCGCTGTCGCCATCTCTTACTTAGTCGAGGTTGATTATATGATCCTACGAGCGTCTACAGTATCTGTGGGAATAGAGCAGAGATGAAGAAGAAGGTTAATTTTTCTATAGAGTAGACAAGCAAGATTATATACAAGAGTACGCGTAAGCATATGATGTAGAAAGAGTGGCTGTGGAAGCCATAGAAGGTACTGGAATGTACCGTGCTCATGTAAGCTCATGTATCGGACCGATAGGGGATCACGATGTACCGATGAGGTTGAGCTGCTAGGTCTGACATATTCCTAGACGTTTGCGCTTGTGCGGGTTTTGGTGGGGTTTCAGCGTAGAAATGCAGTGTGGACGGAATGAGGTGCTTTGTTTGGGATCCGATGTTTGGGATGCGAGGTTCGGGGTGGATGGTGAGCATGATCGGGGATTTGGGGTGGATGTTGAGTATGATGGGATGGGGGGAGCGTGTGTGGAGATGCAGGTGAGTTGTATAGAGTGTGCGAGATAGTGGATGTGTGGATTCAGGTGGGACGTACACGTGTTAATGGAGGTGAACTATAGGAAACTTATTGCGTTTAGGCGAGAGAGAGTTTGAATCGTATATTTGCTAGTTGACGGTCTCGACATGAGTGCATACGCTTCAATCCGACGTTGATATCAACACATATCTCTCTCCACGCACCGAAATCGGTCTTATCCCATCCCTCTTCCTTCGCACAGCCCCACACCCATCTCCATCCCCATTCCCATCCCCATCCGGCGTCCCAACTCTCATCGCACACTAATCTTCCCCGCCCAAGCCCCTCCTCAAACCCATTCCACAACCTCCTGCACAACATCCTTCCACTCATCCTCTTCCTCCCCACTCTCTAGCATATCCCATCCCTCGCACGTAAACCTCACACAACCCTCCTCAAGTTCCACTTTCGCTTTCGGCGCATCTACTCCCTTCTATTAGCCAACAACCTCACAACACCTCACTCAGATCCGGTACGTACCCGGCACCGGCACACCTCCAACGCGGAATATATTCTTCGCCCTCTTTACAAGCGACTCCGGCTTACGCGCTTTTTTGCGGTTCTTGGATGCGGGATAGCCGTCGATGTTGTACGTCGTGAGGAGGAGTTTGGTTTTTGAGAGTGCGGCGCCCATATTTGCTTCGTAATGGGGAGAGCGATTGGGTTTAGAGAAGGGAATTGTTGGGAGGGGCTCATAGGGTGTTGAGGTGGTGAGGTGGTGAGGTGTGGTGTTGGCGAGGTCTGATAGCGGGGAAGGAAGCTTGCGGAATTCAATTTCGGAGTGAAGTGAAAGTGAAGACGAACATATTTAACAAGGGCATTGGAGACTGTGTATGGGACTCGACAACCTGAAGTGCGTAGCCTTGTTATGACATTTGAAATGAGCCTGGAGGAGTTGTGGCGTAGGTGTTGGAGGTGGTAATGATTTGGTCTCCACATCCACGCGCTTTATGGCCGGTATTGTTAGTTGGAACAAGCACTTTTGTTCTAAAAGGCGATACAAGCACGCTTATTCGCCAACTCTAAGACGTGACTAGGTGATTGAGTATGTGTAGGTTATGTAGTACGGCTGATTTCGGAAAGTGGGCGCGCCCACTTTCCGCCTAGAGCTCTCGCTTGGACCTTTGTAACCCTTCTCTTGGTGTAAGACTGAGGATGTTAAGGAAATATGCACTCGTGTACGGTTTGAAGGGCGGTATACGCGGTGGCATTGGTGGTGGACCGTTAAAAGTCGTGATTTCGTGCGGCTGCTTTGCTCTTATCCCTCTGCAGTCCCAACACCGGCGGCCCGACCCAGATCAGCGGCCATTTTCGCTCTCTCTCAGTCTCGTCATCTCTTCTGGCAGCAGACTCAGCCCCTTCCGCTCCACCATGGAGACGCTCGCTGTATAGCCGCCGCTCGGCTTCATTGCTAAACTGCGCTGATTGTGGGGATGCGGGCGTAGATATTGCGGCGTTCACAGTTAACATGCCGCTGTCGCAAGGTAAGCTGACACTCAATGTCTCCTTTTTTGGGTGGTAGAGCAGGAGGTGACGGTATTAAGCCGCACGGGATGTCGCATTCGAGGGGCCTTCTTGGAAGCCAGCGGAGTCCGACAGGGCGAGGTAGGAAGCGCTTCTACTGGACGAGCGACGATGGCGAAACGAACGACATGGTAATTGGCAAGAGTACCGCCATGGAGGATATCGAAATGATGCACGGCAGAACCCTGGGTTGAGGGTGATCTCCTCGCTGTGCTCAGACGACAGTGAGGTGGCATGAACGGCGGAGTTCTCTCAGGGCGGTCTCTGCTCCTTCCGAAAGCAGCCAAAAAATGAGAACAATCTCACTTTTTCGCTCTTCTGGGAAGCCGCGATATGCGGGTCGCGGACTCGCTCATCGTGAGCGACAACCTGACCCCTATTCCAACCCCAGACCATGGCCTTGAGTACAGCTAAGACAACCAAGGCGAAGTGTTTGTGTGATGCGAACTGACGATAGTCGGACTCGAGAAGGTAGATTTGTAGATATGATTCTCGTAGATGTCGTTCTCCCTTGGGCGCTTGGAGCAACAGGCGCTGATAACCATGTGGTCGATCGCGCGCTTACCGCTGATTATGGGCGGCGACCTGCTGCACCTGGGCGCGCACACACCTGCCCTGCTGACCATTCCGGAAGTGATCGCGGTCAATCGAACGAGCCACAACAACCGGCCGCACCGCACCGATGCGGGCTACGGCATCTAGGCAACGTTCTGTGTTCGAGCAGCATAGAGCGACGGAGTATGGAGTTCGTGAAGGGTTAAGCGATACAACAGCGAAAGGTAGACCCGTACGGTGATGCTTCGAAATTCCCTCCCACTCGTGGATGCTGTGGCGCTCGATCCCACCCGGTGTTCAAGTTCCAGAAATTTGCATTCAAAGCGTCAATAATACTATCAACGCTACCAGACATATCGTAGGGAGAGGTATGCGTTTTCAGGAAAACAGTAACCTAGCAGTGGTATCGCGCTAGGAAGGCGAGGCAGCGGGTTCTGACATGATGGCAGCTGACTGAGGAAGCAATCTCTCAATGTCAGGAGTTGAATGCTAGCCGTTTATCGCCCCGCTCGCTCACAGTTCCAAAATCACCAGACCGCCCCTAGGAAGCACGAGGTTGGTAGTCGCAAGTCGCGAAGTGTGGTAGCCATAAGAAATCAGCGCAAGTAATAACATTGCATGCATCCTACTGATATCAGCAACCAATTCCATCAAAGCTATACGTAAGACAGGTGCTCATCAGTACATACGTCGGCCGTCGTCGCGGACTATCGTGTCGAAGCTGTGTCTGCTCAGAATCGCAGTCAGCGAGGTGTAGCGGCTTCGAGTAGAGAATGAGGGAACCGTGTAGAGGATAGACATGTCTCCCGCGCGACCTGTTGTAACGTCGTATCGCAGAACGCGATTGTTGATAGGACTCGTGATGGGATTGGAAGCGACATGGGTTGGTGCGGGTTAGGGTTAACGCCCCAACTGAACTCGTCCCTCCCTTGCTTCGGCTAACGATTTTACGCTCGATGCACCTTCTCCGGCCCGACCCGCCCCTGCGACCTCATCGCTCGAAGACTTCCACGGCTCCTCTCCTGCCCCTGCCCCTGCCCCTGCCAGTGCTTACCATCGCGCCATCTAAGCTTCCCGCCGTCCACGATGCGCAATCCTCACGCTCTTAGAAGGCTTAGAGCTTAGCACCACCCAGACGCTTGTTGAAATAGGAATGGAATATAGAGATAGCTGGGCGAAGGTGCGTGGTATCCTCTGCGGCTACTCGCGCGGTGCTACAGTATACCAAAGCGTTTCACGGACGATACCTCAGAGGCGCCCGCACAGCCCTCCGCTCTCACTTCGAACAACTAGCGTTATATAGAGCGTCTCGTACGCTCTGCAGTGAGCGATCGGGGTGCAGATGAGTCGAAAAAGCTCTCCCAAACAGTCCACTCACTAGCCACCCAGAACGAGCTACTACACCACAAAAACGAGGGCTTGAAGGAGGCTCTTATAGTCAAAAAGAAGCATAGGAAGGTTAGTAAGCCTTTCGACCTGCAGCAGAGGGAGGAGTACCACAGTGGTGCCAACTTCTAGTCTCCGCGAAAGATTAGAGAGGCCCGTGCCCGTGAGGCCGTGAAGGCTCAGGAACAACACCAAGAAATGCTTGCAAAGGCAAACAGGAAGGAGCTTAAGGCTGCTGCACAGCTCTACAAAGATCAGATAGCTGAGGAGAAACATGTTGCAAGGGAGGAAGCCAAAGTGGTGCGAGAGGAGGTAAAAGCCAAAAAGGCGGCCGACCGCGCAGCCAAAATCAAAGCTCAAAACACTAAAAAAGCTGCCCAAAAGTCCCAATTAGGCAAGAGGAGAGCCTCAAGGCTTCCCTCATCTGCGCCCAAGCCCCAGAAACGCTGTGATGTTTCTGGAGGTGTCGCTGCGTCGCCAGAGGCTGCACCAGCTGCGCCACCCAAAGTCAACTCTCGTGGCCGCCACATCAAGGTTCCAGACAAATATAGATAATGAAAAGTCATTGCGAGCATGTTATCGGTCGCTCCTCTAAAAAATTCCACAATAATAGCTATTGTGGCGGTTGTAATAACCTCATTTTTATGGTGATGAGCATGTTGTTCGTGCGGCGACTAGCGACCTGCGGCGACTAGCGCACATGCACAGTACGTGGCCCCCGGGGCCCATTGCGTGCGGTGCTCGAAGTTTAGCAGCCGAGCAGTACTCCCAGTCCGAGTATTGCATGTCCAGCAGTCGCCGCTCTCAACGCTGTATTTGCTCCTTTTGACACCGAGCTGGCTGTTAAGCATTGTGAAACAGCGCCGAACCGCATTGCCTGGCCTGCAAGAAGACGCTCACGTGCATGGCAGCAGCTTCCACACAACAACAGGTGCGTCGGCCGATGATGCAGGCGAGGGCATATGCAATTGGACGTGACGCGCGATTCTTACGGGACGCGCGATTCTTTCACGACAACGACGCAGCATGCTGCAATCCAAAGCGCGTCGTGTGTAGAAGCTTCCCGCTTTTCTCAGGCACGTTCCAGTGGGGCTGACTAAGCTAAAGCAAGACATCTCACGTGGTTCTCAGCGGTTCTCAGCCCTACGACTGCCATCAACATTATGAGGAAAAAAAGTACGGGACACTGAGCTCACTTTGTCGTGCTATCTAGAGATGTGTATAGCCCTTGAGAAACTAATGGGCATTGAAGTCATGCTTGGGTTACATAAGCAAAAGCAGAGCCAGGCATCGAGGTCCATGAGCTAGTTTGGCATACTCACTTCTTTTCTAACTACCTAGGTAGACTATTATTCGCCTTGTACCGTTGCCGGTACTTTTTTTCCACGCATTCCTTTTGGATATTTAGAGAATATCCGAAGATGTCGATAGATTGAGGCAGGCGTTACTGAATTCGAATCCAAACTAGCTCTCAAGCTGGGCATGTTTGACATTATCAGTACTGAGCTATCGTATCACTCTGAGTCGCCGATGATATCGCTTACTTAGTTCCACTAGGTACTCTGCGTTCAGGCTTTTAGCTCCTCGGCGGCCAATGCTATGTTCCTTGAAGATGCCATCAAGAAAATAGCTAGTGAGCCTTAGAGGATCTGATGAAACTATAGAAGGGAATTTGACATGTGCACTCGACGCAGTGAGAGTTTCCCCGCGATGCGCTTATCTTATCGGATGTGAAACACGTGATCACGTCCAGTCGGTCGTGCTTTCTGCAAGCCTTTTCTATCCCGACGGTTGTGCGACAAGAGCCTCCTTGTATTTTTGAAGAGCACGACTCACTAGCCTTGGATTCACTCACAAGGCTGTGCGGGCGTGCTACGTGGTCACATCTCGCATTCGTCATTACCTAGTGTCAGCACGGCACCTTAGTTCACACAGTACATGTGAACTGCATCTCACATGACTCTATTAGTCACATGCTTACTCATCTGGTTGTGTATATAATCGCTGTCCGTAGCTCTCTCAATACAACAACCTTCTCCCTCTTTTTGCACTGTCTCTCACATCCGACACCTAGGTAGGAATATGGTTGGATATTGGTGGAGGCGCAGTAATGCAGGTGTTGACCGGCTGCATTGCAATCGCTGCCTTGCCGCTTTCACAATCCCATGTTCGCCCCTCCATAATTACGTTATTAGCGTGCGTCCACATCAAATTTCTTCGCCCTATCATCTGTTTCCACGACTGACATGCAGGCTTCGTGTGTCCGGTTCCAGGCAGCACACCTCCGGAAACGGTAATCTGCACGGCCGCGTTTTCCACATCGTCCTTCACGCCAATCGCTCGTTACTTGGCATTCCGGCAAAAGTAAGTCCAGCAGTCTGTCAATATCGTCCACTCAGCTGTAACTCTTAGAATGCTGCGATTTAGAGTATGGTTTGCTGCTTACGTCGCACAAGTGGGGAAGTTACTGCTTACGTTCAGCAATCCAGGACGCATCATGCAGGTTGCAGCCTTATAAGCGTTGCGTATTGTTCTGAACTTCTCGGTCTTCACATTGAGATCTCGTTAGAACCACCCGGTAGCAGATCTACAACATCATACCACGAGCATCAATGGATTCTTCGGAGCCGTCAACGTTCCACCTCGGGTTTAGATCTTCTTCAAAGAGTGGCCTGAGCCTTGACGACACAAGGTGGAATCTTTTGACGTTTCTCTGCTTTGCGCAAACCCTCTCGGTCGATCTACTGCCAATCACCTGGCATTCTGCCCTAGAGCAAGCTGGCTTTGGCGCTACTGCCACCCTTCGTGAGCGGCTTATCAACTCGTCGCTCAGCCTTCTGTTCAAACAAATCCATCCCAGACAGTTTCCCCAGCATACGAGAGGTGTTGCAGTAAAGGCAGCGTTCCTAGCGCTGAGCACCGAGTTGTGGATCTCCAGACACTATGATGTCGTTAAGAGCAACTATCTGATCAATTTGGAGGGGGTCAGCTGGGACGTTGAGGATGATAGAAGCGTCTGGCCTGTACTTGTGTATGAGAAAGCCACCCATGGAAGCATCAAGACCTTGATTGATACAAGTTCACACCAAGGCCAACTCGGCCTTTCTTTGAGTTTTTCTGATAAGCTTCGATTGTGCAGCCAGGTTGCCAGAGGTATTGCGACTTTTCACAAGGCTGGTACGTATTAGTGGTCCACCAACCCTGCAATTTGACACTTACAACTAGAAGCAATCGTGCATGGCGATGTGAAGCCTGATAACATTCTTGTCTTTGGGTCTTCTCCGCAAGATCTCACTGCTAAGTTGACAGACTTTGGCTATTCGACGTTTTGTCTTACTAGTCGGGATGAAGGGCCCTTATTGAAAGAAGTTGTATACATGAAGGACACCATCAAGCTCACCAAGCGTTCTTTATGGTCTCATCCGGATCGCCACGATCGTGGGTATGAGTTCCAGCAAGCTGTGCTGGAGGAGGTCTACTCGTTCGGCATGACGTGCTTCTGGATACTCTTCAGTACGTCTGCTGTATTTCCAAGCCAAGCCAAGATAACATCGATGAAAAAGGAGGGGCGGATGCCGGAGCTGTGTTCCGAATTGGCCCATAGTACAAAGCTGAACCTCAGCATGGAGCAGGTTGCCTTTACAGAACGCTTGTTTGCCATCACTTTGAGCAATGATGCCCAGGAAAGATGTACATTCCAAGATCTCGTTCGTCTCTTCGAAGCTTACCCCGCGAAATTGTACGTTATAGCAGCACAGAGCTTCGAGACATCGATACCAACGGACAGCGCATTGATAATCCCCGAATTCTCACTCATCAAATCTCTCGCGCAACTGCTGACTGTAGACTATCGTGTCCGAGCCCACATTCGCGACTGTCTACTACAAGCGCTGGAAGAGGAGACAAACGAAGAGGCCCTCCGTCGCACGCATTACGAGATCGCTTGTTGTTACCACCTGGGTTTCGGCGGCTCGGCAAATCAAAAAAGTCGTGACTTGCATTTGCTGCAGGCAGGATTGAGCCTTGGAACCGTTGAAGCTCAGCTTCTCGAGTTCAACTCGACAAACGGAGTAGTTTACTTCAAAGGCCAGTTTCACACGGCAATGGAGTCAGGGCTGATCCCGCCACTGGACATGGTGCAGGCGTTGCGCGACGTGCCAACTTCGTCCAATCTTGCAGTACTCATGCAAGAAGAAATCGAAAGCATGAGAACGGCTCTTGGTCCTACCAACACGCACATTGTTCACATGGTCTCTGTGCTTGCAAATCTCTACTACGAACACGGACAAATCAAGCCGGCACACGACATGCTTCTCACCAGCCTCAACGCGTTGGAAAACGACGTCTCCAACATCGATCCTTGGGACCTCCTGTTTCTCAGAGGACAGGTTGCTGAAGCCAACACTCGCGCAGGTAACTGGGAAGAGGCCACGCCTCTCTTGCGTACTCTTTTAGAGGAGGTGATTGCATTGGGTGGCGAGCTCCACGCTGAAGTCATCGTGATCAAAAACCAACTTGCTCTGACTCTTGCGGATCTTGGAAGTTGGGCTGAAGCAGTTCGCATTCAGAAAGAGATAGTGGAGACTCAGATTGAGCGTCTGGGAGAGAAGCACCCAGTCACACTGCAGTTCCAGGCTTCTCTCCTCCAATCCTTGATCGAGCTGGGGGATTATGATGCAGCAGAAGAACTGATGAGACACATTGCCAGGCTGCGGATTTCAGTCTGGGGTGAAGCGAGCCAAGACACACTGCTGAGCATGATGGACGAAGCCAGATTACTCGAAGTTCAAAGTGGCTACGAGGAGGCCGAGGCCCTTGAGAGGTCAGCTTTAAAGATCTGTCAGCAATCTCTCGAGCAAGATCATCCTTATACGCTAGATTGCATGATGAATCTTGCCTTGACTCTGATACACCGCGGCGGCCTTACGGAAGGCGTGGGATTGGCCGAGCAATGTGTCACTACATACAGCCGTGTGAAAGGAGAGCAGCATCCCGATACGCTTCGATCAAGGTCATCGTTAGCTCTGGTGTACAAAGAGTCGGGGAAATGGAAGGAAGCTGCTCAACAAGATTCACGGGCCTATGAAGGCCTGCAACAAGGTCTCGGGACCAACCATCCCATCACCTTGGAGAGCATGTACGGCCTCGGTCAGGACTACTGGAAGCTCAATATGCTAGAACAGGCGGAGCAAATCCTGATCCAATGCCTAGAAGGACGAATTGCGGTGCTTGGCGACGAGCACACGGAGACACTAGAAACGATGAATATGCTCGGCAATATCTATGCAGAACGAGAGAAGCTGGATGAAGCGACGGCTATATTAGACCAAACTCTTCGTGCGTCGATGCGGCGGTTGGGTGAAAACCACCGCGACACTCTGATAAGAGCTATGAACCTGGCGACAGTGTATGGCGACGCCGGACATGCCAAGAAAGCTATGGAGTTGGAAGAAGAGACATTGGCAAAGGCCGAGAAGCATTGCGACCCGCATGATTCCATCCTTGTAACTCTTAATCGGCATCTCGCCATGTCTTGCATGAGCTCCAGTGTTGAAAGGTATGACGATGGATTGCGACTAGCGGAAAACGCCCTCAATATGTTAAGTACTTTCGAAAGTCTTGAGGGTGACGGCGAAGCCCTTGCAGATGCCCAAAGCACTCTCGCTCAAGTTTACACCCATTGGGAAAGGTTCGAAGAAGCCAGGAAATTGCATGAGCTTGCTTATGCGTCAAAACTGGAGATGTTCGGACCTGATCATCCTGATACGCAAATGACTGTGGAATGGCTGAAGGAATTGGAGGAAAAGCTCGCATAGGTGTTAACTGCGATATAAACTGGAAAATGGTAGGAAAGACATGGATCATAGCAGCCCAAGAACGCATGATTAAATACAAATCCATATGTGCAACCATCTAGTACCATCTCAAATACGTAACTCTGAAACAGGTTCAACAACATCGAGATAGAATTCGTTCACTTGGTGTTCTGCCCCCACGCCTGGCTTCTCTGCAGAATAATTCGTGTTCAGACACTTGTTCACCGCCCTCGCGTAGGTCGATCCCACCATCGGTCCTAAGCGGGGTAAGTAGTTTTTGAGCAACCATAGTCTACGAGTGTCAGCATCTGAGCTATTGGCTTTTTTCAGCATCGACCCCAGTGACCTCCAAAGCCCAATTTCGAGAAGCAATACACCAACGCTATAGTAGTCGTAAACCCTTCGGAATCGCGCTTGGCCGACCAAATCTTCCGTCGGCCTCGCTTCGTTGATTTTGCGGTATCTCGGATGTATGTAATCATCGAGCAAGGGATTGACCGAGGGGCCCGAGGACGTCCAAATATCGCCGTCAGGCCGGCTGTCCCGAAAGCCCACTATCCGGGGATCTGTAAAATTCCAAAGTTCATGCGACGGCCGAAAGAGCAGAATGTTGTCGGCGTTGAGTGACTTATGGAGCCATCCGCTCAAATGAAGAGAGTGTATGCTGGTAACTAATACTTGTGCCAGTTGGATTCTTATCTCGAGAGGCGGTACGTTGGTCCCGTCATTTGACTTATGGTCGAGGATCTGCAAAAGGCTGTAGGGATCCCCAGTAGATTTGTACTCCTCCGAATGTGGCTGGCAGATCTCCGGAAGTCGGTAGATGAACTTTGCATAACCAACTCTCGGTTCCTGACTGACGACATCCACAAAACCAATACAGTCCAGTACGTGGAAATCCAGTGGCTTCCTCGGGGTTGCAAGGAGTGTGGCGAGGGAGGATTTCCGAATGGCTATCTCATCAGCAGAGATCTGGAAGTTTGCGTTTTCGTCGATTGCTATCGAGGTTGGTTCTACGAGCACACGAATTGCTGTGGTACCGTCAAGATAGATGCTGTAGTCGTGCGAGTCATTGCTACGGATCTCGGATAACTTTGTAGGATCGAGGCACAACTGGTATACGTCTGGATCAGGGTTTGATGTCTCAGATATCGCTTGGAGGTTTCTCTTTACCAAAGCTCGACGGGTAAGCTGCTCGTAAGGCTCGTGGCTGGACAGTAGATTTCGGGTGGCATGTGTTGCAAATGTCTCCGTTGCTCGGTCTTGGAGCAGTCTTTGAGTCCACCAGTTGTCTGCTCGCTTTTGTAGTCGCATTGGTAAAAGCTTGTACAAGCTTCTGACATGGCGAGAAAGAGATTCTTCGAACTGTGCATGCAACGTTACAAGTTGTTGGCTGCCATCTTTTCCTTGCAGACTTTGTGCTGTCCTTTTGTAATGTTGACGGACGAAACATTTTAGTTCGCGAAGCTGCGCTTGACAAGCATCCACGTCGATAGTGTTCTCGAGATCTTCGCAGGCTGTAATCTCGTCTTGTTGAAAGCCAAGTACATCTGCCCAAGCTCTGACTCTCTCCATCTCAAACCACTGGGTGACCCGCGAAGGACTAGCAGCAGGTTTTGCTTCAAGGGACTGATCATAGTCGTCGAGTGCACTTTGCAACTGACTATATAGCTTGGCCATGCATATGCATCTCAGGACGTGCCAGACCTCTCTAGCACCTGGTCGTTCCGTGAACTTCATTCTCAACATGTTCTGACTCAAGTCGAGAAGCTTGAGATAGGCGTGGTCGTTTGTGGACTTCCGTAGTTCTGAGATATGGTCCAGTACCTCTGACTTCAAAGCACCGTTCTGGAAGAAGAACCCGTTGCTAATAGGCTGCAACCAAAGACTGATTCTCCTTGACTGGAAGTTCTTCAGACCCTCAGGTCCTAGCATCATGTACGTCGCAACCTCGATAAGAACACATCCAAATGCCCAGATGTCCATTGATCTTCCTACAGCCTGGTGATCGAACGTATTACCATAACACTCTGGTGCAATGTAATCCCCCTTACCAGCTTTGAATGTTGTTTTCGATCGACGCTCGTTCGATGGGTCCTTGAAGTCAGTAAGGCCGAAATCTGCCAACAAGAACGTGTCTGTTCGCACGAGGATGTTGGGCAGTCGAATATCACGATGTGATCCTATTCTTCTGACGTCAACACTGAGAGAATGTGTAAGCTTGTTCAGCCTGATGTCGTGAATGCACTCTAGAGCTGATGCAAGACCCTGTAGGGCGAGATAGTACGTTTCGTCATGAATGAATTGGCCGTAAGGCTGTGGAGCTCGGAGAAACGCATGCAGATCCATGGGCTCCTCTCGAAAGAGGAAGAAATGCTTGGGACGGACAACCGTTAGTTCTGTCCCATCTGGGAACGTCGTATAGGTACTGGTGCTCAACGTATAAGAAGACAGCAGTTCTACAATATTGGGGTGCTTTATGCAATGGAGCAACTCTAGGTTTGCTTTCTCTCCTTCAAACGACGTGTACTCTGTTGACGAAGAGACCTCTTTCTGTATCAGAAACCGATGTGTTTCCTGCAAGAGCATTAGTCGTCTTTTGTATTATACCGTCGATAATGATTACATTACTCACAGATTCTGGCAGCAAGTTCTGGAAAGATGGGTGTATTTCCACTCTTGATATCGAACTGAATGCGCCGTCTACGTCTTCAAGACGCTCCTCAACAACGAACGGCAAAACCAATTGACTGTCGTCAATGTAAGAGTCGAGACCCTTTTCGAAGAAGTGGGGTATGAATTCGTATTGGACGTGGAAAAACTGGGGATGGAGTTGCGTGAGTTCAGGGACATGCTGCAGTGCGACTCGATCTAGTGGCAGACTTTTGTCGAATATTTGATGACCAACAAGCGTGATAATGAGGTGAGGTTGCTGAATCCAGACGAGGATGGCGAAGAGCTTTGGAGCTTTGTTTCGAATGATGTCCCCATAGTTCAGAATTTGGTATGGCCCAGCCCCATATTCAGCCAGAATCTTCAGAATATGGTCTTGGGCTAATACATCTTGGAGTCTAGACGTATTGATGAAGCAGCGACAGCCCTGTTCTCGAAGATCGGCAAGTGCCTCCGTGGCGTGCCTCGTGGGCGATTCCATCGCGCAAGGATCAATCACAGATGATGAGAAACAGAACGGCTCGAAGGATTACAAGGCTGGTGAGCTAGGGTTGCCTGACAGCCCTCACCGGAAGATTAGTGCGAGGCTTAAAGTCAGTCGCTTATCACTTATTGACGCCTTGCAGCTGTTGTACGAGGTGCCCACTGCAGATCGCGAACATGAGAGAAGTGGAACGGTTCTACTCTTGCGTAGAAAATCTCGCTATTTCGGGCTATTAAAAGTGAGAGAGTGCAGTGCAGCATCGAATCACAGTGCATACCTTGGTTAGCTTCCGATCCGCTGTGATCACGCACTGATCATTGCTCTCCTGGTTTGAAGTCAGCCGTGTCCGCTCGCGTTACCTTGAGTAGACAAACCGTCACGCTGTAGGTACCTTGTGCGAACAGGCTCGCAAGCACACCACTCAACAACTCCCAATTTATGTACTTGACCGCGATGTAAGTAGTAGCCATGTGATATTGAACGAGGACCTCGGGAGCTCAAGACTTGAGCGCACCAAGTCAGGGCTGGCGTCAGCTAAAGTATGCCTCGAGCGGGGTCTTTCAAGGCGAACAATTTGCCTTCTTTGGCTGCAACAGGTCGCATGCAGCCTGCAACCCCATGCCGCGCGCAATAACCTGCATATTAAATAACTACGTGGCGATGCAAACGGCGATATGCTTAGTAACGCATAAATTTGTCTCTGCCAGGCGTTTTTGGTGGTGTAGGCAGATTGGCTGACGTTTCGCGAAAAGCCGCCGTCGCTGCCGCGAAGCACACGATTCGCGCCTTCACGCTCAAGCTTGACGCTAGGTACTTAGGTACCTACGGAAGCCACAAAATCGCCTCGCAACCATCATGCACACAGCCTTACAAGACATATAAGCGTGACCTCTTCCCTTTCCGAATGAGCTCGATATATTTGGTTACTTTGGTACCCACACTGTCATTTGTGACCGCCTTCTATGCTTCCTCAAGCGCGTTTTCGAGATTGGGAGGCACGATGCTTAGCGCAAAATACCTGCGCAGATGATGTGACTCAGTCTCGACGGCTGCTCGAAGAGAAGGCCAATGAGCACTTTGTCTCCAATCCAAGCAGTCATTGTGTGGAATATTTTCATTATCTCCACCCTGGGCAGACACGTAAAGTGCACAGCTTTCTCGTGGGAGCTTCATATGCTAACCATTTAGTGCCAACGAAACACGGCTTGAGAACAGCAACAGATATCCTAGAGGTTGTCGTTGTTTGTCTGCCCAGGTCTTACATTGCATTAGTTAAGGACTAATACTGCAAGCCAAACGTAAACCGCGACCGAGATCATCTCTTGTGAGTGCTGAAAACCACGAGTATTGAGATTTCTTAGCTGATAAATGTTCAGTATCATCTCGCAGAAGGGGACATGGAGTCGCCTGCGTTTGTCATTGGAGATGTTTCAGGTTCTCTGCGACTCAGAGTGTGTACATCCTGCTCTTCTTGAGATTTGTATGTCTTTCAAATTTAAGACCGAGGAGGAAGACGAGTATTTCACATTATGCTCTTGCAGATTCACAACGCTGCAAGATATATCGTATGGTGAGCAGTAGTCCAGATCATGATACACCCTGGCTGACGCGCTTTTGAAGAGATTCTTTACAGTGTTCCTTACGTTGAGCAGCACGGTCGACCGAAGCCCAAGGATCCATGGTCCTTTCGAAGATATGCAGTATATCAACATTACAGCCAATCGACTCGAACATCATCATGGATTCTCATTCAACCGCGAGAGGAGACACGGCAATGTTTAGAGACAGGCAAAATCTCCCTGGGGTCCCGCAGTCTTTGGGCATCGTTCTATACACACTTGCGAATCATCAAATCATCGTCAAGATCCTGGCGGTGGTTTCTCAACTACTTGAGCGACGAGTTAGATCAGATAGTAAGTGCTCCAAGTGTAGTTGCTATCGTTAGGTATCCAGCTGTATCTTTAGCATACTAAATGGATTATCAGCGCGTTAAGGTCATTTGTCAAACAGATCCTACCAAATCCCAGGGCTCAGATGAGATCTGCTTCATGCAATCCCAGACTCTCGAGATTATTCAAGCAAAAGCACGACGAGCAAGCTCAGCAATCGCGGCGACCACCATGATTATCCAGACTATTGACCAACATCTGGACAGACTTTCCTCCATGCAAAAGCGATTCGAGCCAATGTCTGGCTCGAACGATGGCCGAGATTTTCTGCATGACGAACTTCAACAATTCAGCAATCACCTCACCATCCATGCTCGCAAAGCGCGCGACATCATTGAAGAGACAGCAAGTATTAACATGCTGGTACACTGACTCCTGGACCATTTTCTCTTCAAACACTGACTTCTGCCAGATTCAGCGCACCCTGGACCTCCGCAACGCTCTCACACTACACACGTCGAACACTTCCCTGCGAGCGATTTCCGCTTCCGCTGCCATCGAGTCCACATCTATGCTTCATCTCACTGCTCTAAGCCTCCATGATGCCCGAATCATGAAAATTGCTAGCATTATCGCTTTGATGTACCTTCCTGCCGGGCTTGTCTCAAGCATATTCAGCACAGAACTGGTGTCTTTGACTCCTGTAAGGCTGGACTTATGGAAAGGAGTAGTGGTGTTTTTCATGTTGTTGGGTATTTTGACGACAGCTACAGTATGTGTCGCTGTGTTATGGATTAAGAGAGATCGTAAAGCAGGCGTTGTGAATAAGGCAGTAGCAGGTCCGTGAAGACATGGGGTCCTCATTCAATTGAAGGGCGACCACACTTCAGACATTTTCTATCCAAATGCATAGATATTGCTGTTTGCTATCCATAGCCGCCCCTAGCAAGCGACAACAAGGTAGCGGGGAAAACTGCTCCGCGGCGTAATAAGTTGATAGGCTGTGAGTGCCTTAGTGAAACCGAGGACATGGGCGCTCGTGCAGGCTTAGTGCTTGTATGCAATTGTTTAACGTCATTCAAGCTCGAACCAGATCTCTTTCGAGGAGCGCGGCTCCCGAAAACGTACAATTTACTGCTATCGCGCGCGAAAGCCTCTCTCGCAGGACTCGCTGACGTGCCTGCTATCATGTAGAGACCCCCACCAAACATGTTATCGCGACACACAGCTTGCCGTCTTTCCTGTGACTAAATCGCCCCTGCAACGCAGTCCCACCATCTAACCACTCTGATGACGCGATTCCTTGAGCTTACCTGGGCAGCAATGCCGCCACAAATTCAAAGTAGAGACATGAAAACCTCTATATCAGGTCAAACAACAATCTAGTGACAGGATGCCGTATGCATTGGGAGCTCGCATCAGTTCACTTGCTCTTTACAACCCGTAATTCCTGCGCCGGTGAGCTGTGGGTTTGCTCGGTCTCTTCAATCGTTTTTTTTTTGTCTAGAAGTGGCATGACGACAATACCTAGGTAGGTAGATCAGCGTCGGTAGTCAGCGACCAGTTTCGCGCGACTGTCTTCACGTCTCTACATTCTCTTCGAACTTTAAGAATAAGTGTGGTGATTTTTGTGTGCTCGGGATTGATATGTTATCTTTGACGTTCGCGTTCACGTCAAGAAGGGACTCGATTGGGTAGGTGCTCTTGGAGTATACGTCACATGAGCAAAAAGGAACTGGATGCACTTTACGTTGGGACTGGTAAGATATTGAGCCTACACACTTGCACGGGCTATAAACTGAGATGCAATGAGGTTTCGAGAACCTGGAGCACATCTCCAAAGTCCAAAAAAATCTCATAAACATACAACAGCGGGTATTCGCCAGTGGTCACCCACCTGACTACTAATCCGCCGGTGTCCTGCTTAAATATTGCTGAGCGGACGGGAAGCATTGCTTTCAGGACCCTGTGTTCGTATGTGGAAGATGCAGATTAAATTAAATGTATATTCAAAGAAATTTAAGGGAGCATGAAAAGGAAAGAGGAGGAGCGCCTTACGATCTCACGCTATGACAACCTCCCTCCCCCGCCTCTGCTCTCGCTCCATCACTCCGTGAATAGGCTGGGAAGAAGATTTATATTGGGAAAGATGTGGATGTAGTTGAGTTGTAAGGAGAGTAAGCTAGGAAACGCATGGTTCGAGGGTAGGTACTTGTAGAAGGACGGAAGGACGGATCCTTTTCTTTCCTTTTGACCGAGAAGAAAAACAGGAAAACATATCGCGCGCGAGAAGAGGGGAGAGGGGAAGAGAAATAAGGCAGAGATTGAGATATTTCGTTCACTCACTGCAGCTGAGGGGGTGTGTCAGCATCTATGCCTACTCAGGAGTAGCTTGTTTCATCACTGCTTATGTAACAGGAGGATATATATTCGCTCTCTTCGATAGACTCTATCAATGAACCAACTTCTTCCTCAATCCCCTTTGTCAGCCTGGCACCTTAGTTCACATGGTACACTGTGGACTGCATCTCCACGTGACTCTTAGTCACTGGCTTACTCATCATGTTGTGTATATAATCGCTCTATGTAGCTCTCTCAATACAACAACCTTCTTCTCACTTTTGCCCTGTCTCCTACATCCGACACCCTTCACACTTGTTGACATCTTTACTTCAGCCCAGTTGGGCTTCTAGTTCGATACTTGCATTCAGCAATCCATTGCCGCATTCCCTTACATCCTCCTTATCCTACTCAGTTCCACCATAGCAACCAGCTAAGCTTTCAACATTCCATTCATGTGTTCTCAGCTCTGCAGTACGGTGACTTGATCGGGGGTTATAGCTGCGCCTCTTTCTTACTGCGGCCGAGAATTTCAACGGCGATTAAGAACTTTAGACGCGGAGGTGAGAGCATTTATGTTAGAGGTAAATATACATCCCATCACTCTCTCCCACCCCGCTCCAACCTCTTTACTTCTTCCCGCAACTCTCGTATCCGCGCCTGCAACTCCTCCCTCTCACAATACATGTTCATCCCCACCACCGCTGCTGCTTGAAGCCTCGCTAAATACACCTGATTCTGCTGCTTCAACAGTCGGATAACCTCTTCGTCCTCCATCCTACGCCGAGTGTACTCCTCGGAAATAGCTGCTCGATCCTCCTGTCGTTGCTCCTCTCGCCTCAGACGGTAGTACTCGTTATCTCTTGTCCTGCGGCTGAGCTCTTCAAATAGCATCCAGTACCTCCCCTTCCAGAACTCATGGCTACTTGTTTCCGTAGCTATCTCCTTTTCGTAGGCGCTGATTGTGTTGGCGTATTTCCCAGTGCGATCCCATCGCTGTCTGGAAGCTTGTTCGGCTTTGAGCTGCTCTTTTCAGAGCTGCGCCCTGTTTTTCCACTTTTCCTTTTCTCGCTTGTGGGACTCGATGTCTTCTCTAAAAAAAAATTCGGCGCGTAGCTCGGCGTTTTCGGACATGGTATGTCCAGTGAATGATACCTAGGTAGTGTGGGACCGTGAAGATTATAACGTAAGGCCGTGACGTGTACCTGTGGCTAATATGTAGTAATGCATTGTCTTTATTGTGAGACATGCTAATCTTCCAGAGCGGCTGACGTGTTTGCGAAGTGAGACAAACATGGACATCCAGTTTCGAAAAGCTCTTGTCGAAAGAATGATACGCCGAGCTTTCGTATCTGACCCGGTACATGTATCTTCATGCAAGAAGATTGTAGCCAACTTCCAAGGTTCAACCTTGGAAGTACTACGAGTGCTTCATTGCCCTGGCAAGTTGATGACTTCAAAGTGTACGCATGTACCTGTGCAGTTTGGATCTTCGTGCGCGCAGATGTCTGCGAAAATATGCTGGTGCGTCGCTGTTCCAGCAAACCGTCGAGGAGATATGGACCGTATATGGCGACATCGCTGCACTGTAGCAAGAACCTGAATTGAGAGAACCTAGTGGAACGAAGGATAGAATGATACCATATACTGCGTATTGTTGATGACATTAAGGTTGTAAGACATATCTTGATTGCCTTCGGAGCTTAAAGTGAACCTTTGGCGCCATGCACGCGTTTCAATTTTCCATGCTGCCCGACATCTTCAATGTATTGCAGGATCTATCGACGTCGATTCGACCTAATTCTCGAGAATGAGATGTCGGAGTTGGTTCCTGCCCAGGTAACCACCTACATGCAGCCGCTCCCGGCGTTGTGATGCTATATCTTACGGCGTTCATTTGACCTTGTAAGTCACAAAACAAGGAAAGAGATTAAAACGGAATGTGGGAAAGATAGATTGGAGAAGCGGGAATGTTCAAAAATGTTTCGAGGGCGTTGGAACAAGCTCAGCAGGATGCTGCTGCCTCTCCAAGGCCCATTCCAGCTTCATCGGATCTCACGGTTTGAGCATGCAGGCTATCCTTCCAAGGGTTGTTTTAGAAAGTCTAGGTTTTTCGGGATGGCAACATCGAAGTCGTGCGAACCTCATTCCCACATTCATTTAAAGAACCTGATTTCCGTAGCATTCTCTTGGCTGCCAGCGATCCGTAGAATCGGCGGCCATGTATCAACATCCTTTGCGACCCTCGCGTGACTGCCGGGCGCGTCCACAGGGAGTCTGCGCGGCGGCGCCAGTCCCGCTGTGCGAGGTTGCGTGACGTTTATGCCGAGGCTTTCTGCATCTATATCTACATCATGCACGATGGCCCCTTCTGCGCCGAGACATTCGGCGAGGCGCCGCTTGTATGCTGTGGACGGCTTGTCGCGCGTGCGGAGAGGCGGCTGGGGCAGGCGTGCTTGTGCGCGGGTGTTGGGACGCGAAGGAGGGGGAGGAAGCGGTCGGGTACGAAGACATGGTGATGGTTGGATCGTAGAGTCAGGCTCATCTGCAAGGAACGTTAGCTATCGAGCGCGTTCTGGCGCCCAACGTGCTTGCCTGTGAGGTCTATGATGGGGGGCGCCATTGGGCTAGTGGGCTGGCTAGTGTTGGGTCCATCTCCACGCGCCGTGTCGCTCGGAGCTGCATCGGCATGACGTTGGCTGGGCTTGGACCGGGATAACGTTTTTCAAGGTCCACGCTACAGCGGGGGTGGGATTCTTGGCGCGCGGACTTCCGCCCAGCACCCGCATTCTACCATCAAGGCCGCTCACACCAACAACATGCATGATTCAGGGACATGGATGCATGCGCGTGCTAAGTTTTGTTGCTGCTATAGCGAAATTAATACACTTTGCTAATGCGAGAACAGTTCCTCAATTCATGATTTCCTTGCACAGCGACGACGGCAACGAGCGCGCATCAAATGCTTGCGATTCCCTCCCCAATGCATGTGGGAGCGATACAACACCATGCCATCTTTGAAAAAGCGACATGAACACCCGGGTCATAAGTTGAGGCGAATGGGTTAATTGGTAGCGCACACAGATGAAGGTGGTGTTAGTAGGAGCGGAAAGGGAGAGGCTGCACGGCACTCGCAGGCAAGTAACTCGTCGGAAGCGACCCATGATTGACCTGCTAATTGTGACTAGCTATATCCAAGGTCCAATCCCGCAGGCCGCAACGCATACGTTGCGCCTCCTGTTGCTCGAGCGCAGGTGCGAAGTAACGTCGCAATCAGAGCAAGATCCGCACGCGCATGTCCATTGCGACGCGAAACTCAACATTAGCAAAGCCTTGAACCCGACTCGGACCCCAACCGCCGACGGTCGGCTTCAATACTGGCTGTAATGGCGGCTGAAGACAACACAACAGCAGACGGCATACGAAGACTACGAATGAGCATGTTGGAGTTTGTACGTCACGGATCACGCATATCGCAAAGGCATGTACTGATTCCTCAAGTCTGCTGAAGACGAGCGCAATACATCGCGACGACGTTGCCTGCACCTGTGGCTAGCCGAAACCCATGGCCATAGCGAATTTTTGAGCTGCTCGATTTTCCTGTTCCCGCGCTCTCGACGAAGATTCGGCCTGCTCGGACGAACCCTCTCCCCCAAGCTACGGTCCAGCGCATGCAACGACATTGTCAACAGTTCTCACGCGAACCCAACTACCATGACTACAACGCGCAACGCTTACAGATATTGTTCCGAGTTTGAAGCTGTCGGACTTTGCTGCTTGAGCGCATCACCACCACGTCAACATAATTGAACACCGATTCTTCGTTACGCAGCGTAGGGCGCGTTGCAGAAGACAGGCCGAAAGCCTTGTGGTCGCCGTTTGTGACGGCCATCTGCACGTCTCAGAGGTTTTCAAGTCCGCCGTTCTTATAGCGCGACGCATCCGCTTACTAGGCCGCTACGGATCATCAGACACAACTCGAAGAAGTACCAGGCATGCGCAGAACCCCTGCGCAGCTCAGAGTCCGTACCCACGGTACCACAGGCCGCTCCCTCTGTTGAGAACCTCACCCATTCCTTTATGCGCCTGCGCAGATCCCGCCGCTCAAGCATACATGGTCACCAGCCCGCAGGTGTCATGCCACATTGACCGACGAGAATGTAGAGATAGACTTGTGTTCCCGGATCAAAATCATGAAGAACTGGATCATCAAGGCCACGATCATAGCTCCGCCTAATGTATGCAGGTCGAGGCATTGCATACTACGAGCGCGTGTGCACAAAGTATTAAGAGATTTATTCACTGTGCCACCGCAGCAGGCTTTACATTAATCTCCACATGGGCGCAATACAATACCGCACCGCTAAAGTCCATCCTCAACGTGCCACCTCCAGCTGCCATAGACCACTCTCGCACAATTTCGTCCTCGCAGGGGAAACACTTCGATTTGACTTCAAACTTCACTATACTACGTCCTACTACACGTAGTACGCGCAAAGGTAAATAATCACAACAGAACAAAAGTGTGCGTGTTATTACATTCTTTACTATTATGCTTAAGAATAGGCTAGCAGCTTTATATTATGCGTCCCCGTTAATACTGCAGTCTGCATTTCTCCAACCAAAAGTGCTTTAAAAATACGCTCTTGTCGTCAAAGACGCCTGACCCCGTACGATGATCAAGAAATAAGTAAGCGAGTAAGAATATAACAGTGTTAGTAATAAAAAGTAAAATCAATCACATTAACCACGCACCTGCTCGGAAATGCACTATTTCAACTCTACATAGCGTATACACATTAATGCGTGCGAAGAAGGAAATAATCCTGAACAGGTATGAACTTGTAGTGTACTAATTCTTCAAAAGCACATAATGATAGTATCGGCTGGAATATCTCCGTGCACACTTGGGGACGGTTGGTTGGAATAAAGAAATGTTCCTAGCACGTGCCTGGGAAAGCATGTTTTTAGCCTTCTAGAGTTGGTACCCTCTTCGAATTGCCGAGAGAGATCGATCCTAAATATCTCTGAACTCACGGGTGGAAAACTCGAGAAACACGGACGCTGTTGGAAGGCTCACTAGTGATGAGAGGAAATAACTATGAATGCATTCTGGTTCGATGATGGTTTTTTTTCTTCTTTGCTACGTGAGGGTGCTACGGAGGTGTACATGATCTGAGACGAGTAGAGCCGAAGTAGGATCGCGTCGGCTTGTTGGGCATCGTTGGGCAACCTGAGTACCTACTGATACCTGTGATCCGACAGACGCGAAATTGAATGGGTATCCTAAAGCATATGCTCGGGAATGCATTTTCTTGTCCTCCTAGAGCGTGCAATAACTCGCATATGCAAAGAGAAATTAATTACGAAGATCTACGCACTCAAAAGGTCAACATCGGGGAAACTTTAGAAGACACCAAAGTGAAATTACTCGAATATTGCGCAACTCTCAATCGGGAATAAACTATCTAGCCCTTGTAGAGCGTGTACTGACGAGTATATACAATGAAGAAGTTGTTTCGAAGTTGTACAATTTTTATGATTGTTTGAGAGTGATTATTGAGGACGAGCAACTCGAATACCAACGATGTTTTACTACTCTTTCATTTGGCATTATTACTAATCTTGTGCACATCAAAGATAAAGTTTTGCGCGTGAAATAGCACACTGTATAGCTCATCAGCTTCAGAATGTTGCCAGAATATGCTTGCGTTCTCATCTCCGTCGTGCAGCTGAAGCTCCTACTACTCGAGTAAGTTTGCGACAGATTGCATTCTCAACCGTCTATGAATGTGTGCAAAGCCCAGTTCTGCTCTCGCAAGACTGCAGGCATGTCATTCTAGTAATGAGCATGAAATTGAAGATTGTGGAAGTGCGCGTTGAGATGTACATGCTAACTTTTGGCTGGAGGAATGTAGCTACCTTGGACCCGGATTGCTACTATTGATCCGTCTATAGCGTTGCTTATGTTTAGTTGAGATGCAGCAGGTACAAACAGGGGGATGCTTTTCGGAGGCTGCAGTGACGTGTTCCCATTCTCAGGAGGGCTTTGAATGGCATCTTCTCCTTCGTTGCATCATTGGTCTGGGGGCTTACTGAGGGCGGTGACAGGCATCGCGATCGCGTATACAAGTATTGCAAACAAACATATAAGCCTCGAAGCTTTGCTACTAGAAAGAGCTAGTGGACTGCAGAGCACTCTCAATCGATGCACTGTTAGACTCTTTTAGCAAAACGAGTTGTTGCGGACCAGGGTGGCCGAAGGCGTCAGCGCTTTCATGCACTTTGCTTTATCTTACAGGGGCTGTTGAAGCTCCACAGCTGACAGGGCTTCACTGCAAAAGATCGAGCGACGTGTAGAGCGTTATGAGTGGCGACACCTAAGAATCTAGCATAAGTAAAACATAAGTAACCCTCATGGTAACTAGGGCAGAAATGCAATTAATGTTTCGAATCGGGATGGTCTTGTAGAGTCGAACGTGACTGTACTTTCAGATCATCTTGATGTTCAGCTTCCTGATAGAATCGCGCGATTCGAGCCTACTAGAGCAGATAGAGTATAAGCTTGAGTCGGTATTTGAAGTGCGGTATACCCAGCTACGAAGAGGGCGGAGATTAGTAAATGCGACAAACTGCTCTTATGAAGTTTTCATTGCTTTCCCAGAAAGACGCCTTCGAGCTGGTCCAATGTCATGGAGAGGAGTTGTGCTTCGCGCCGTCGCATTCACACCGTGTTTCTTCCCACCATCAATAGAGCTCTTGCTCGAGCCCATGCGCCTCTTTGAACACAGTGCGATAGAACCCACGACATGGCATAGATATATCGAGACATTTGGGCCCTGTGCTGACCATGTGTAGGGCAAGGAACGACTTTACACTTAAGGCGTGCAAATTGTGCCTGTAAGCGTCGCTCATCGTCGTGCTAGAGCTGGCCACAAATTAGAACATACGCTGCTAAACCCAATGCCCTGCTTTAGTATGCTCCTCAAGTGTACAAGGTCGCTTCAACACGTAATGTACTCAACCTGATCGCGCATTTTCCCATCTCGGGAAGATCGGCGATCTCCTCCCAATTAAATGCGCGAATGTTTCCAAATCACAACTTCCGCCTTCGAGTTGGGATCGGCGCATATTCCAACTCGGTGTTACGGAAAAGCAGGTGATGCCAGCCATCGACTTTTTGTTTCTAAATGGAGAATTACACCAACGAGAACCACAAAGATCGCACACGCATTGGTCAAGCTACGCCAGAATTGGATGCTGCCTTGTAGAGCGGCCATCGGTTGCAGCAATTGATGAGCAGCGCTGCGCTTGCTCTGGAGTATTTGGTTTGTTCGGGGCCGATACTGCGCGACAGAATATCGTTGTGGAAGGTGGTGTTGTTGGTAATGTTCATCTGGGGCGGTGCCGACTCGCGAGGTTTACGGCGGCAAGCAAGGAGCTGACGGCGGCAAGCACGTGGCAGGCAACGAGGTTAGCGTGCCCTGTTCACCGCTGGACAACATTGAAGCGACACCCGCACTTCAGCCCCCCCCCCCCCACCACACGCATCGCATCGTTTCTGCACTGCCACTCTTCCTCGAGTCACGCTTTGCGATGTAATTATTGCGCGGCGTTGAATCTTACGATGGATTGTCACCGCTAGCCACCAACTGTCGCTATTTTCGAAGCGCTATGAATGTGTGGACGGTCGCAAGAGCAGAGCCGCCCACAGCTTCCCAAATGCAACCGCCGGGTCGTGATAACGATGATATCCAATACCTACCAGACGATCGAAGTGCTTCTAGAGAACCGACCAAACGATCGAAGTGCTCCTAGAGAATCGACAAACAATCGCTGGAGCAGGGTGGTCAGAGGTGAAAATTGACGATGCTGAAGTTTGTAGGCTTCAAGCACAAGAGAAAGGGCAAGCGCAGCGCCGCGGGATCGCTTTAAACCCCGAGGGTAAGGTATGGATACGAGTGTGAGGGCTTTCTGCGTCGTTCGAATACTCCTGTCACGATCGCCGCGTTCCCAACATTTGAAACCTACCTAGGCACATTCGATCATACCAAGCGCCCAAATCTACGTCTCCCGCCTCCCGCCGTGTCATGCATCGGCGCGCTATGCTATCTCTACCGAAGCCATTCTCAAAGAGGGCGTGCAAAGTCTGATCTTGCTAGGCTTCCCGATGCTTGTCTCTTCGTTTCATCTTGCGCGATACCGGTAGAGATTATGGGCCATATTTTTAGCTCCTCAAGATGAGCGATCACTTCTCCAGATGAGCGATCACGCTGTTGTATCGCACCAAAGGAGTCGTTAGAGCCAGGGGCGCAATCCTGAGTCTTGGCGCCGTGGCAGTGCGCCTCTTGATGCATTAAGAACGCGGGAACCAGAGACATGTGGGTGTCGCATTCTTTTCTCAGCTTTCACGACGCACCAAGAGCGCGTCCGAGGAAAGAACATGGTGAGTTCTCGCGCTGCAGACGGCACGGTGCGCAGATATTCTAGCACGCTAGTCTACTGTAAGCTGCCGCATTGATGCTAAGAGTCGCTAGCCGAGCACGACCGGTTGGACGCTTACGTGAAGATCAGATCGACCCAGCAGCAGGTACGTGCATGTTTCAAGACCGCGGCATTGCTCGGGCATTTACTCGTTACATATTTCTACAACTCCATAGATTCTAATCTTACAACTCTCCGCCCCTATGCTCTTGGCATGTTATGTCATGTCTCGGTCGGGGATTATTTCTTAGGCCTCCAGAGCGTAGGTGACGTCTGTGGCTACACTTTTTGTGTAGACATGTTACATACCATACTCTTGCCCCGATTTGACAACCAAACTATTATACGACCGGTTGAGAAGAGCAGAAGTTCACCTCACTACACCAACACCAACAGATTGCTGAAGAGCTCGTCCATGTTTCCGTAATTGCTTCTCCCATGCCGCGCGATAATCAGAAGACGCAACACACACGCCCAAAGAAAAAGTACCAGAGATCACAAAGTCCTGCAGCTAAAGCGAAGAGGAAGATCCAGAATCGCATTGCTCAGCAGAACCACCGTAAGCTGCTACTGCTGTTACCTTTTCATTGCTAACTCCCGCCAGGCCGCCGAATGAAAGAGCAGTCAAATAGTTCCCCGCGCGAACAGACCAACGACCAGGGCTCCGTCTCAGATCTATCCATCGCCTCTACGGCGGCAATGGATGGGATGTCGGACTCCATGGACGTGTCACTTTCCAATGCTCCTTCAAATCCATTCCCACTCACAACACTCGACCCATTGCTGGAAAACTTGTCAGCATCGATTTCTTTCCAACCCGATCCAAATGCATTCATGTTTCGGTTTCCGGAGAGTTGTACCTGCAACCCCATGACCGGTCCATGTCCATACCACCTGGACGAAATCAAGTTCAAGATGTCCATCGACGCAGTGAGCAATCCTTCTCCAGGCATGTTCTCCATGTCGGCGCCACCGCTTGTCGATCCAGCTCTCACTGCCGTTACAATGGATCGGAATGGCACCTCAGCTTTCATGCTGGATCCGGCGTCGCTACCTCAACCAACACCTCTCCAACAAAAGAGGGCTGAATCCTCCTCGGTAACATCCATGCCTTCCCCGCACAATTATAGAGTCGAGAAGCGTGCATCGAATCGGAGTCGGAGCAGCACAAGCTCATCCAAGACATCGAACCGGCCGTCACTGAGCTCATCTATCGACCGTCCAAACTCGTCTTCGCCTGCACACAGTCTATCATCTACACGATCATCTCCTTTGATCCCTGAGGAAACTCCGGATGACGCAGTATCCCACAACACAGCCCGCTTCACAAAAGTCCTAGGCGCATGCCGCGAAGCCGAATTCCCCGACTTCGACACCATGGCATCAACATACTACACCTGCACACTCGAAAAGTCCAGCGTGCCCGAGATGGCTCAACGCGCCTCTCGATCTCGACGTCTCCCGCGCGTCATGAAAAGCCTGCACGCAAGCAGCAAGACGTGGCCGCGGTACGAGTCGCGAGGCGTTCACGAGGCGGCTACCGAGCATGCAAAGTCAGTGTACGACGAGGAGTTGCAGGAAGTCACTCGCCACCTTGACCAAAGAATGCAAGAGGACAATCTATCAGCGCTACACGAGCTCAGGAGGAATCCGGACAAAGACCGTGCAATGGCGCAGCTGACATCGTTGCCTGAGGAGGTGGAGATAGTGGTGCAGGACAAGGCGCCCATGCTTTGGTCGTTGCTGACGGAACTTGCTGGGCCGGAGAGTTTGTATTGCGATAAAGTTAGCCATGCTGTTGTGGCGCTGTTGATCAATGGGCGACGGAGTCAGTGGAGTAACTAAGCGCTTTGCCTGCCAAGTTCAATCCAATGTAAATATTTTTGAATTGTCGAGAAACCGAATGTGGCCTTGCATGCACAGTGAACAGGTGCCACGCGACATTCCACAGGCTGACCGGAGTGTTGCGACGGTCGGGTTGAATCAGACTCCTACTATAAGACTTGCAATAAGATACGACCATAATCCTCAAGATCGAAGCTTCGATTGTTCGCATTCTGTGCTCAATCATCGGCGTGTGTGACCCTGTCGAGATCAGCCTTTCAGCCTCGCCAATCCTACGCTCAGCCCCCCAATTCATCGATACGATGATCGCAGTGAACCTGAAACTCAACCACCTGGGCAGGCCCCCCGCTCGTACACCATGTCAGCGAGATCGCGCGATCCATCGGTGGGGTGCACAATGAGGCTCAAGTAATAAGCGCCAAGCCGGCCCCGGGGCGTTGCCCTCCCGCCAAGATGGGTGCCTTACTTTGTTTCTCCATTCGGAACAGATTTGCACCCCTGTCAGCCAACGTCGAATCGATCGCTCCACACTGTGAAACGCCGCAGTCGGGGCGCAGGAGGCGCAGTCATCCAACAATGACGTTGTTTGCCAGGCACACTCTTTCCTCACCATCTTCACATACACATCAACGAACGCGACTTGGATTAGGCTTGATTTCCAAATAGAGAGATATTGCGATTTTACAATCAACTACTTGGCAAATTATCACGTTCTTCGTTTTACATCAACTTTTGTTGCTTCCTTGATACAACTCACCATGGGTACCGGCGATGGCCAAATACACTATCGCGACGCAATCGCCCTTGCTCAAGTCGTGCTCTTTGCAGCCTCGTTCTTCGTTGGATACTACTTCCGCTGGACACGTCGCATATGCTGGTTCACGCTCGGCGGATTTTCGCTCATACGATGCGTGGGCGCTGGGTGCATGCTCGGGACCATCAATCGCGACTCTAGCGGACTGTGGGCTGGAGTATTCGTGTGCGAGAGTTTGGGAGTGTTGCTCTTGATTTTTGCATTATTCGAGATGCTTGGCAGAATGTGAGTGCCACGCGATTGAAGCATTTCATGAGCGCAAAAAGCTAACAGCATGATAAGAGACAAATCGGCGCATGTAGTTCCCAAACGGATCTTCTGGATTCCGCAAATCTTGACGTGGATCGATATCGGCATCTCCATCGGTGGATTCGTCACCGTTACGAAGAAAGAGCATGGCAGACTCTTGCCTACGCCGTGGTCGCGCGCCGGGATTGCGATACTCTTCCTGATCTACCTCTATACTCTAGGCGTGTGGGTGTACTTTTGGATGCAGCGACGCCGATACGACGCGGAAGATTATACGCTAGCTATTTGCGTAGGATTTGGACTGCCTTTCCTCTTCATCCGCGTCCTGTACAGCTTGATCTTCGTCATCACTGCGGATATGATGTGGAACGCTGTGAAGGGCAGTCCGACAGCGTATTTGCTGATGACGATGCTCCCAGAGATGGCATTTGTGGCAGTCTGCTGCTTTGCAGTTTTGAAGACACCGCCTGGAACTGTGGAGGCAAGCAGTGCAAAGTATCAGCTGCAAGGAGAGGGACAGACTTGGCCCGCGGTGCGGCGCTGAGTGGTATCGTTGGATTGGAGCAAATGGGCTTGTGCATTGCGTCACTCGCGTGTTTGAAACGCAAACGACTGGGATGACTGAATGATGGAAACCAAATTGTAACCAATGGAGTTCTTTGGCTGTAGATCAAATGAAATGAAAAAAAATGCCCGTATTCACGGTTTGATTGAGAGTGTTTGGCTGACAGAACGGAGAATAATGCGTGAGCGGGTCAGCCACAGGTCAGCCACCTGATGATATCGCACCTGTATGGTCGGTTAACAACATGAAGAGATCTACGGAGGCTTGAATAAGCCACTGTATTGTGGTATAGATCAAGAATAGTCACTGACGTATGTTGCAGCCCCACGGAATGCCATTGTAGTCCGTGTGAGACAATTCCTGCACACATCGTTGTTTTCGACCGATGCTATCCTTTAAAACAACGACTTGCGTGGCTATGTACATGTCGTGAATGAACACTCTTCCTTATCCTCCCAATACCCGCCACACTTCTGTTACCACTTATTCCAAAATGGCGCTCTCAATCCCCAATCTACCACAAACCCAGCGCGCCGTCGTTGCCAACGACGAACTCGACTTTTCCATCCAAGACAATTTCCCAATGCCACCCATTGCAGACGATTGCGTAATCATCAAAACTGAATACGTGGGATTGAACCCGGTGGACACGAAGATGGTCGGTCCATTCGTAGGTGTTGGTGCCAATTATGGTGTACGTTGAGACGGCCCTCCCATCATCTACCTACCTTCTTTCTAACCAATGCTTTAGATCGACTGCTCAGGCACTGTCGTCGCGATAGGAAAAGACATCGCCGCCGAAGGCCGCATACAACTAGGAGACCGAGTGTGCGGAGCATGCGATGGCATGGAAGCTCTGAGACCCCAATCTGGCGCATTCGCAGAATATGCTTCCGTCGACGGCATCATGGCTTTGAAAATGCCGGATGACATGAGCTTCGAAGTAGGCGCCGGCATGCCACTGCGCATCGCAACATCTGTCATGGCAATATTCCACTCCCTCCAGCTCCCAATGGAATTATTGAAGACGCCTGCTGAACAGCCTTTCGACATCCTAGTATACGGTGGCGCGACTTCAACAGGCACTTTCGCGATACATTTACTGAAGCGCATGGGCGCGCGAGTTATTACCACGTGCTCGCCGCATAGCAACGACCTGGTGCGGTCGTATGGCGCCGATGAAATCTTTGACTACCATGAGCCTACGTGTGGAGAAGATATCCGGGCTTTGACGAATAATGCGCTGGAGTATGCGTTGGATTGTATTACGGAGGAGGGTACCATGAAGTTATGCTATCAAGCACTCGGTCGCTGTGGTGGGAAGTGTACGTCTCAGAAACCATCTGCATGACTGGAAGCCTGTGACTGACAACCCCCTCACAGACGTCGGTCTCGAGCCCTACCCCGAACAATGCGCAACACGCCGTACCGTGCGTCCCGACTGGGTCCTTGCTACGCATCTCCGAGGCTTGCCGATCAGCTGGCCGGAGCCCTTTGGGACGCCCGGTAAGGACGAGTGCGCGGACTTCAAGCGCGCTATTTGGCCTTACATGAACCCCATCTTCGAGTCTGGGGAGCTTAAGTCGCATCCGATTCGTGTGGAGCCGGATGGGTTTGAGGGATTGCTTGATGGCGTTGCGCTGTTGAGGAAGGGCAAGGTGAGGGGTGAGAAGTTGGTTTATCGGACGGCGGATCGTAGGGAACGTGTTGTAGCTGCACCGTAGGGATTGAGGAGATTTATCGCGTGTGTTTCGTTTATCATGAGTCCTGTAAATTAGTTGCGAATGTATCAACATACTTTATTTCATCTGCATAAGTTTTGGGGAGCGCTTTTGAATGAGCTTAACCTAGAATGAGTAAAATCACGTATCCTATAGTATCGTGCTTAGTCCTTACATCCTTAGAAACTTAATAGCAGTTGGTTAGGGATTATTGTGCAAACAGTAAGCTTTTGTGGCGAAGGTCCGTTTAGCGGACAGAGCTGAGTACGCTCGTCTTGTCTGCTTGCATGTCGCTTTGAAGATGTAACTTACTACACTCGGATATTTGAATTGCAGCTTGTAGGAAGCGAAACCTCCAGAGACAGTCGTTTATTGTTACACGATAGTACATAAGCTATACATGTAGAGGACCTAGTCATCCCTGTTTGTTTTCCGTCCTTCTCAACGCAATATTAGCGCCATTACGAGACTTGGTCACCAACGATATCTGCTCCCTCCAAGCTTGCTCGGGGTCTCGATTCTCGATGGCTGAGAACTCCTGCATCAGCCTCACCAGTACATAGCTCGCCTCGGTAAGTGCAAATTGTTGACCAAGACAGATGCGTGCTCCACCATTGAAGGGAATGTATGCCCAACCAGGACGTAGAGAAGGGTCATCCCATCGTTCGGGACGGAACAACTCGGCGTCAGGGCCAAAGATCTCGGTAGAGCGATGCAGGCAATAGACATGATAGTCGACTTGCTGACCTTTCTCGACCATGACAGGCGATTGGCCATCGGAACCACCGCCACGAGGAAGTACGGTGTCTTTCGTGGCAGTGCGGGCATTGAATGGGACAGGTGGGTATAAGCGGAGGCCTGTTATCTGGATTAGTCATGTCTCAAAGCATCGTCAATTGTGAGCCACTCACATTCATTCAAAAGGTTGCGCAGCTGCTTCATATTACGAAGGCTCTCATAGTCCGGAAGCTGACCTGCAAACGTCTCCTTTACTTCTGCACGTACCCGAAACCATAAATCGGGACGACGTGCAAGAACGAAAATGGTATTTGTGAGTAGAGCGGCAGTGGTATCTCTTCCGGCCATCAATACATTCAGGATCTCATACCTCAGTTCCAGCGGATCGCGCGTTGTTTTGGCCATCTCTTCAAGAAAAACGTACGTCCGGTCCTCTTCGATTTTTTTGACCGGCCTCCTCAAGAAGTCCAGAAGTTTAGCGTCAATGATCGAGTGTACCGTCTCACAAGCCTGCTCAAACTTATCTTTCTTGTTGCCTTTATACAGCGAGTACGCAAGACCAAACGGGCGTCCCCATCCTCGGTCGATGATGTTTCGCCGATGGATCCTGCTTTGGACGAAATCGAAAGCGTCCATGAATCGCATTGACTCTGAGCCTGGAGCATCGAGTTGCGACCGAAAGGCCATCTCGCTACCAAGTAAGGTCTCAGATGCGGAGTCAAGAGTCATGCGGAAGAACAGCGGCATGAGGTCGACTTCGACAAGAGCAGAAAGCGCATCAGGCCCCGGTAACACCTCCAGTAGATCCTGCACATGGCTTTCGAATTTCGACAAGTCTGATATTATCATCTTTGTGAAGTTTGGTCGTATGAGTGTCTGGACCCAGTGTCAGTCGTGCATATTGCCGCTATTTCTCCTATGCGCACATACCCTGGAATGCTTCCATGCTGCACCATCATTGGAGAAAATCCCTGGTCCAGTAACCGGACCCATCAAAGTTCTCCTCCGCTGCCCCAGCTCAAAACTGTCGAAATCAGTGGCAAGAATAGTTTTGATGTTTTCTGGTTCTATCGTGAAGATGATTTGATCGATGCTCATTGTGGCGCTCGAGAATGTCTTGCCAATGTTCGCATATCGATCGATCCACATCTCTAAATAGGTATGCGACTTGATAGCTTTGACTTGTTCGATAAGATTCTGGAACCTCGAGAAATGAGGCATTGCTTGGCAGCCATTTGCAGCCTCGAAGGTGCGTCGTCGGTGCCATCGTCGTACGCTGTGCACGAAGAGAAAGAGCCCGATAGGGATAAGTGTAAAGTAACTCGAGAACAACATATTTGTGCAGCGTGCATGCTTTGTAAAGCGAAAGAGAATTGATTGTCAGTCTTGAAGTAGTTTTATCCATCTGATGATGTTGATGAGCCGCGGCGAGAGCGAATGTGGCGGTTGTGGCTTATCCTGCGCTTACCTGGCTGACCTCGTCAGCCAGCACTCTCGTTTGACAATGGCAGGCACGTCATCTCGCGCCTGTACGTCCTCTGAGTATTGGAAATGAAGACCAATGGTCAAACTGAGTTCACGGTGAGGCTTCGCAACGCGTCGCAGTAGTCTTGCAACCTTTGCAGCACGCGAACAGAAGGAGAAGTGTCACGTCGCGGCAGACGTCGTGTTGTGGTTGGCCAAAAATGATTACATAATCACGCGATAACGATAAGGTACACCGAAGAACGCGAACACCAACGGCGAACTTCAACATCTACTTCACAGCCCTCATATTGTACAGCTTCTCCATCAGCGCTTCCATCTCCTTCCGAGTCTTTCCTCCCACTAGCAATCCGCAAGCGCTCCACGTAAACAGCGCTCCAGGCCCGGCCTTTCCTCGACACCACGAGGCAATCACTATCGTGCCATCATCAATTTCCGTCGCAAATTTCTGCTGAAACCCATCGCGAGTGCCCAGTATTCCCAATGGAACCAGGAGACCAGCGAATGGCAGATCACGTTGCTCGTAAAAATGGTTCTTCATGAGACCCAAGGTGTAGCTTCCTGTCTGACGAACATTCATATCCACGATGAGCTGCTGGCCGTGCTCGTTCGTCATAACATCCACCCCCATGGGCCCATAGTACCCGCGTGCGAAGACATACGCGGCCACCTTGTCTATCGTATCACGGTATTTATCGCCCATGGCCGACTGGCGGGTGTAATCCATGTACCCGCCAGACCATTGGTCACGCCCATCTAGGATCTGTTCCGATGTGCTGATATAGATTGGGCGGCCCGCTTTCGTAATGAAGATGGAAACCCCGTCCGATGGCCCGTCCACCATGTCCTGCAGGAGTAGGCTGACCGGGGTCTTGGCTTCGTTCATGGGTGTCAGCGCCTGAAACATAGCCGGTAATTCTTCTCGAAGGATTGTGAGACAGCTCTGACGCTTCTCCCTATCCTTGACGATGAACACTGCATGCCCTCCCATACCCAGCGGCAGCTTGACAACGAACGGTAGCGGGTGCGAAACAATAGGTTCCAACATTCGATCAATTTCGTTGTGCACCGCCACTTCATCGTTCTGGTTAGCAGCGCGGAGAACAGTGTCGATGATTTGAGTGGGTGGGCTCGGAAGATCTGAAAGAGCTAGCGTGCGTTTGCTCAGTAAATCCCAATGCGCTTCTTGGTCCACCAAGGGGCCGTGACCATCGAGGAAATCCATGGGTGTGATGACAGCTTTCCGCTGGTCTAACGCGGCCAGTGTGTTGGAGTCCTCGACAAATCGTAGTCTGGGCTGCTGCGATGGCTTCAAGGTCTGGAGTACGGCCCTCGCATCGGATTGGTGCCAGGGCTCAGGCTTAGTCCAGCTGAACGTCTCAGCTAGCCTTTCCATCTTGGTTCTGTCAAGGTCGAAAAGGTATAGATCCATGGATCCTGAAATGAAGCCATAGTACTGTGCCAGGCAGGCGAGCGTGATGCGTGCCAGTGTATCAGGCGCCCATTTTCTGGTTCGCGGTCCTTGATATGCGTATTTGCGCGATACAGGTAGCGAAGCTGCGACTTGTGTTGGGTTGGGGAAAGCATATGCGAGAGCCACATCATTGCTATTGCCTCCATCCAAAGAGTAGAGGTCCGCGAGCGTCGTGGAAAGTTCGATCTCTGGGGTTGTCGATATCATTGCGTTCGTGACTGATGGATTTTAGTTGGCGAAATGGAAAGTGTGATGTTGGCGAAACGGAAGGTGTGATGTTGGCGATGGGTTCAGTATCTCATTACTCTTCTGGAGGGAAGAAAAGGAAACCGGGGTTTTGTATATCTGTGAGTATGAACGCGCGCCAGCAATCGTCTTCTTTGGGATATGCTAACGGTCGCCAGACATGGGGGATCGACATGGCTGACACTAAAACCCGAGGATCTTAGCGAAACCAGGGCTACACTTTCGGCCCCATCGACGTAATTGCGGCTATGCCAGTGGCTGACCTACCTGAGAAATGTTCACAACCAGTGACGACAGTTCCATGGCTCGCAAGACATCGGCATGGCATTTCTGCTGGAATAGCAGTTTGTACTATCAATCGGCAACCCTATCGAAACGGATACCACTCGCTCCTTGACTTTCGCTCTTTGACACCATGGACCGCAAGAACACTGCGAGAAAAGACCTTCGTGTTGATACAGACCTCAGTTCCCAATGCCATGGGGCCCAAAGCGGTGCCGTCTTGTCAGAAGCCTGTCCGGATTCGGCATGGTCGAGCACGCTGGCGAATTCGTCTACAGGAAGCCACACACGACATACATCAGAGACAAGTTTCCACAAAGAAAGACCCAAGTCACAACCGTCATCACCGTATACACACGAATCTACACCTCACAAAGATCAAAAAGGTGCCAGGAAACAATCCGCGGAGGTCAATGCAAACGGGTTCAGCAGACTCATCTTCGAATGGGCATCAGGGCTACTATGGGTGAGTTTGTTAGATTTGGCGATCTTTCAGCAGTGACTGACATCCTCCAGCGAGGGTTTCGAAAGCCACTTGAGCTACATGAACTCCCTCTCGTGCATCCAGAGCGCCGCGCCCAACCCTTGGTAGATGTGGTGCAAAATTCTTTCGATAACAACATTCGGACCGGACGCAAACACGCATTATTCTGGGCCTTGTATGGCGTCTTCAAGAAGGAGTTTTGGATGGGTGGAATTTGCAGAGGCATGGCCGATATCCTCCTGGTCGTCACGCCCTATACATTGCGCTACCTGATTCAGTTTTCCATGGACGCTTATGTTGCACATCTTTCAAATAAGCCGGGACCACCATTATGGCATGGCATCGCCTACTTATCCGGCATTATTACCATGCTTGTGATACAGAGTCTTACCCATAACCACTACATGTATTTGCTGGGTGTTATTGGAGGTCAGTCACGCGCGATCTTGACCTCAGCTATATTCAACAAGTCAGTGAGGGTTCTGGAAAAGGGTAAACCCTTGGAACGAGATGGTCAAGAAGGCCAAGAGACGGATAATGAAGATTATACCAGCAGTTTGGTGGCAGGGTTCATATCGTTTGATTGCGCTCGTATATCTCAGACGGCGAGCGCGATTCATATCCTCTGGACCGCCCCGTTATCGCTGACAACAGCCCTCTCTCTATGTGAGTCCTGCATAGCCTCATGACGTGCAACAATACTGACCTGCATTAGTGATTGTCAATCTGCGACTGAGCGCACTCGCCGGATTTGGTGTGCTTGTCTTGGGTTTCGCTGGTCTGGTCCTGGGAGTCGGTACGCTGTTCCGCCAAAGAAAGAGCACGGAAAAGAGTGCTGAGTCGCGTATCTCCCTCACGCATGAGATCCTGAACGCTATCCGACCAGTCAAATTCTTTGGCTGGGAAGAGGGGTTTGCGCAACAGATCAGAGAGATCCGCGCGACAGAAAACCGCAAACTTAATTCGTACACTACAGTCAAAAGCGCTGTAGGAGCCATCTCGCAGGGGCTTCCGGTTTTGATCGCCATGATGTCTTTCATCACGTTCGCACTCACACATTCGGGCCTATCTCCGGCCATTGTATTTTCATCTACCGCCCTCTTCGCAAGTTTGCGCATGCCGCTCATCTACCTGCCTCTTTGCATTCAAGCGTGCAAGGACAGCGGGGCCTCCATGTCACGAATCCAGAAATTCTTGAGCACCCATGAGATTAAGGAGAACGAAGTCGATCCAGTACTCAACGCCGCGGTTGAGCTAAATCACGCAAATTTTGTTTGGGGCGATGCCAAAAAATCTGATACATTAGTCGAAGGCAAAGCCGAAGGATCCACTATCGTCTTGTTGCCTACTAGAAACGCACCGAAGCCAGCATTCCGTCTTCGGGACATCGACTTGACAATCGAACGCGGAGAGCTTTTGGCCGTCATAGGAAGTGTCGGATCGGGCAAAACATCATTCTTATCAGCACTCGCCGGTGACATGGCCAGGATATCTGGAACGGTACGATGGGGCGCTTCACACGCTCTGTGTCCTGAGCAGCCATGGATGCTGAACGGCACAGTTCGCGATAACATTCTGTTCGGACGTCCGTTCGAGCGACAATGGTACAATGCCGTACTGCAAGCTTGTTCACTGACCAGGGATCTTGGTTCACTTCCCCACGGCGACCAAACAGTTGTTGGAGAGCGCGGCGTCGTTCTCTCTGGCGGCCAAAAGCAGCGCATTAGCCTGGCACGTGCCATGTACTCGGAGAAAGATGTCATCCTCCTTGATGACCCCCTCAGCGCTGTAGACGCCAATGTTGGAGGCGCCATCATGGACGACGCCATTTGTGGCAAAGTGTTGTGTACAAAGACTCGCATTCTCTGCACTCACAACATGAGCGTGCTTCACAATTGCGACCGTATCCTGTGGCTAGAGGGCGGCACCATACGATTTCTGGGTAGTTTCTCGGACCTTCAGAATAACGCTGAGTTTTCTAGCATCGGTAGCTCCTCGGATGACGACAAGCAACACTTCAAACCCATCGTACCTTCGAGCGACAGTGTGGATCTAAACGAGAACACAGACGCGGATACGACCGACAATCTCATCCAGGATGAAGACCAAGAGACTCGATCGGTATCATGGAAAGTTTACGGCTCGCTGTTTGTATCTCCAGGTAGCGCTTTTTTCGCCATCCTATGCTTCCCTTTGCTTCTTGCAGGATCTGGATGCATGGTCCTGGCACAGCTTTGGCTCGCATGGTGGAGCTCTGGCCATTTCGAAATTCACAGAAACATCTACATCTACATCTATGTGGCGCTCGGCTGCGGTCAAATCCTCTTTCTCTATCTGTTCGGAGTTTTGGTAGCATTGTGCTGCACGCGCGCCAGCCAAGTCTTGCTCAACAAAGCAGTAGCGCGCGTCTTTCATGCACCCACCCACTTTTTCGATTCGACACCCGCCGGTCGATTGACCAATCGGTTCTCGTCTGACGTTGAAGCCATGGACTACCATCTACCCGAAGCATTGCGAATGTTCTCAATATCCACCTCCGGACTCACTGCGCTATTCGCTCTCGTTATCGCATATTTCCATTGGTTTGGAATCGCGATTGGCGTCCTTATTGTCGTCATTGTGTTTTTGGCCATATATTATCGCTCCACTGCCCGCGAAGTCAAGCGACACGAATCAACCCTACGCTCGGCCATGTATACGCGATTCATGGAAGGCGTATCTGGGATCTCAACGCTGCGAGTCTTCGGCATGCACCGACACTTCTCGCAAAAGCTCTGCGAGGCCGCGGACGACCTCAATAGCGCCTCTTTCACGACTTTCGCCGTGCAAAGGTGGCTAAGCCTTCGACAAGATGCCGCCGCGATTCTGCTGGTCACTGCCATGGGCGTCTTGGTTCTAGTGGACCGCCACTCGCAAAATCCAGCCATCTCTGGTCTGGTTCTTAGCTTGATGCTATCGGCGGTACAGGTCATCCAGGTAGTCGTTAGAGAGTGGGCAGACGTGGAAAGCGCCCTCAACTCGACTGAACGCCTCTACGAATATGCTCATAATATTCCCCAAGAACCGGACCACAATGTCAATCCACCCATCGAAGGCTGGCCCAGGCACGGGCAAGTCGAGTTCGCTGAGACACGCATGCGATACCGCCCTGGTCTACCTGAAGCACTCAAAGGCGTGAATTTGCGTGTAAGTGGCGGTGAACACGTAGCTATCGTGGGGCGCACAGGCGCAGGGAAGTCATCGATCGTGAACGCACTCTTCCGGTTGACCGAACTGTCCGGCGGACTTGTCTCGATTGACGGACATGACATTTCGCGAGTGTCACTGCAAGATCTACGAAGCCATGCATTATCCATCATTCCACAAGAGACGGCTCTATTCGCGGGTACCATACGCAGCAATCTCGATCCCTTCGACGAGCTCCCCGACTCAACAATCTGGGAAGCTCTCAAAGGCGCCGGCCTAGACCGCACCGTTCACCCGAGTGACATTGTACGAGAAGAGGGCACGAACTTTTCCCTCGGCCAGAAACAATTGCTCGCAGTTGCGCGCGTGTTGACAAGAACAAGTCGCATTGTGGTGTGTGACGAAGCAACTGCAGCATTAGACACAGAAACAGACGACCAGATCCAAGCCACGATGCACCGCGCCTTTCGCAATCGCACCGTTCTTTGTATCGCACATCGCCTGCGCACGGTTCTTTGGTATGACCGTATCTGCGTCATGGACACGGGCCAAGTGGCAGAGCTTGACACTCCACTCGGTCTTTACCAAAAGCAGGACAGCATCTTTAGGGAGATGTGTCTGAAGGTCGGTATCACTGAGGAGCAGATCATCAATGCTGCACAGCTCTCCCGCATGGACGTCAAGACACCGCTTCTTGAACTCAACCTACCAAGTTCAAAGATCGAGATCGATTGGGACAACCTCGCGCTTCCAATAAGCGACGACAAGATGTCTTCCGAATCATCAAACAATGCGGTCATGTTTTCCCTAATGGCATCCGAGAGGGAGGGAGAGATGTCAGCTACGCCAAGACCGAGACCCAGGAGTAAGCTGCCGCCCAGGAGGATGAGAAGCATGCGGAGTCGAAGCGCGCAGCGAAGTAGCAGTAGGTACTCTGGAAGCGTTGTGAGTTGGTCTGAGTGGGAAAATGCGTTTGAGCGCGATCGTGTTACTAGTGGTATTTATGAGATGGTGTGATGGGTTTGGATTACGAGGCTATAACTGGTATTTCTTTTGTAACATATATGTGAACAAGGATGAATCTTGTTGAGAATGTGTGGGTTCAGTCCAGGTTGGTGGAAGGAAGGGCCGTGGTACCTCCGATGTGAGGTAGGCACGGCTGACTGTAACGTCCTTACGTGAAGTTCGTGTGGCCTCTTACACGGAACAATACGATAGTCAATACAATACGTTGCAGCCACCCCGCCTTGTCACTCTCCTACTCGGTTATCTATGGTAGTCATACTACTAGAGGGACCTTGTTCCAATAAATCTTATATTGTTGCAAACATTATGCTTTGAAGTCATGGTTGCATAAAAAGATGCTCCGCTTTCTGGTAAGATGGCTGCAAGCTAGAATCAGAACTGCATAACAACATTTTGAACAATTCCAAGCAAGATGTATTGCGAATTCGCTATCCATCGCAACGCAGGCACTCATATCGTATGTCAAACACATTTGAAAGACCGAGATCATGCTCAGGCGTATCCATCCCGTCTCTTCTGTCTCTGGAAATATTTTCCGTCTCCACGGATTCATGGTTGTTAGCTCCTGATCATAGTAGCTACCTTCCTCGAAACATTCATATGTCATTCCGTACTGTATGCGTACATGACATCATGAAGTGCATCATGAAGTGCATCATGAAGTGCATCATGAAATGTATCATGAAGCTGATATCATGGGGCTGACGCGATAATCGGTGATCGAATTGTTATTCTCCTACCAACATTCACAACCTCGAACAACTTGAAGCTCATCAGTTTGCGATTTGATCACTGGATGAAGCGCATATAATCCATTGACTCTAAGGACTTCGAGATGAAAGCTAATGTACAAACGGACAATAAAGACTCAAGGCCGCAGCTCCTGAGATAGCAACACACAACCAATTATCTCGATCAGATCCTAATCTGGCTTTCTTGTTGTATGCGCACTAGGAGATCTTCTGACCATTGACGAAAACCTCGTTCTTATCGTTCACCTCCATCGTGGAGGCGGAGTCCACATCGCGAGGAAACATCTTTGGGTTGCCGTCAACAAGCTCATCTACACGCTTCTTGAACTCGTCCTCCATTTCCTTTGAGAGTTTAATCGCGTCCTTGTTCTCGCCGTTGCCATAAAAGCTTGACTTCTTCGTGTGATCAGGGACGGACATGTAGCCGGTTGTAGTATCCTTGTCGATATTCGGGATCTTGTTGTATGCTGACAAGAACTTATCCCACTGAGACTGCTTCGAAAACTCGGAAGCGATGAAATGCCCGAGCACGCGGAATAAACCTCCATCCTTCTTCGCTCCGGTAATAACAACTCCAATACAGGGCTTAAGACCGCCGGTCGAAAGTCCAATTGGGAAGTCCATGCTGTTTGCTTCGCCCATTGCAACGTCGATTGACGCCCGTTTGTCGAGACTGCGCTTGGACGAGCCGCCGCATTTCCCGGCGAAATACTTCCAAGTCTCAGCGCTGGCTTGTATATCTTTTTCGAGGTTTTGAGCGCGACGTTCCAGTTGAGTTTCGATTTGCGTGGGCGCCGCAAGGACCGAGGTGGTTAGGCTGGCACCCAGGAGAAGTGTCGATAGTGCTCCGGCGAAACGCATTTTGAGTGTTCGAGCTTCGTTTTGTAAAGCAAAGGCTGATTCAAAGTAGTTGTGATGAGTGAGAAGTGACGAGCTGTGTGGTGTATTGATTGATTGAAGATGGTTGTGGATATTGTGGTGTTGGAGTTGCACTAGCTGTTGTTGTTGCTGTTGCTGGTGATATCCAGAGTTCGTTCTTCTGGATAGTCATATACCCTTTGAGGCCGATCAATTCTATAGATGTGCATACATTGTTACTCTTCTCTGGTCGCTTTCGGCTTCGTCATGTTGCAGGATCATTCTCCACCGCCGTCACTTCAAAATTGGTGTGCACCTCTCGAAACCTTAGTGGCTGACTGCCTACATACCTCGGGATAGGTAGTCTCGGACATGACCAGCTGGAGACGTCGTTTCCGAGGTTGTTCAAAGTCGAGGAAGATCGACAGGTACGTCACATCATGTTTGTTTTACGGAATCCGGGAGAAGTTGGTGCAAAGCTGAAGGGACATGATCGCTGCGGCAGTGTGCGCAGTTCTGTTGGCTGACACATCGGCATGGGGGCGCAAATTTCGCGCTAGTAACATAACGCGCAGGCGTGGTTTAAAAATATTCGGATGGCTGACAAGGATCCGATTCATGCTAGTGCCCTCGGTACGGCTCATTTTGAAACAACCGCACGATCATCGTCCCTTCGCTCCGCCTTGCATTGTCAGCCTACTCCTACTGCAAAGCGGTGATGTCAATGAGTGAAGCTCTGCTATTTCGATAGTTTCTGTTCTCATGTCGGTTCTAATGTCATGTGCAATCTCCATAGGTATGGTTTCGTGACCCACATCTTGCAACTCATTTCATTCAAGATTCCCTTCTTTCCAGACATCAATACACATCAGTGACCGCATTAGTCGTTCTGCTATCTTTCCTCATGGCTCCTCAAATTCCATCTGTCGAGGCAGATCGAACTCTGTATGATCTTTATTCTCTTGATGGCGGTGACCCCAATGAAGTCGCACATGTCATCGCACTTTGTCCTCCGAACGGATCAGCATCTTCATCGTTACCCGAAAGTTCGAAATACACATTTCAGTCCCCTCTCCCACCGAAGCTCGACAACGAATTTATCGCGAGAATCTGCCTAGGTAACGGTTCACAGAACCACGCCTTCGCGGCAGGCCCAATACAGCTGTATCTGTTCGACATCGATCCTCCTAGGACCGACGCAGAGAATGGACCTACAGAAAGCCCACCCGCAGCGCATACAGACGCTCACCGGACCTTCAATTCCCTCGTTCCAGCCCAGCGCCCTGATCTCTCCTTCATTCCCAACCCTGCGGGGTTCAAACCTAAACCTGGTGTCAAAATCTCACCTTACCCTCCACTTGATTTCCTCGATGAGCACTCCACCATCGTCAAGCAAGACGTACACTACGGTCTCATGTCGAAGCGTGATCTCGCGTTGTCTGGTCTACCGACGCCCCAAACTCAAGTAATCGAGTCAACCCTCTCCCCGGAAGATGTACTGGACGACTATGTAGTCGAGACCGAAGCACGGCGCATTGTCGGAGTAGTGCGAGATCGACCCACTCCATTCGTGGTCAAATTCCCGCAGTCGTTGGCAGGCCAAGGCGTCTTCGTCATTCGGAGCGAAACCAAAAAGGCTGAGCGAGCGAAGCTGTTCGAGGTGGAGGTTGCCCGCATGCTACGCCGACTTACTCCGGTAAATGAGCACCTACGGCCTGTCAGCCTTCTTGTCCAGGATTACGTCGAGGGTGACACTAAGAACCAATCCATGTTCATCACCAAATCAGGAAGAGCCGAGTTCATATGTACTGCAGAACAATTCTTGGATGAGGACGGCCTGTATCGTGCTAGCATCATCGACTACGAGCGTCAGGCCAGGTACAATGAAGAATACAGCGATATCATCAACAAAGCTGCATCATTCTGTCACTCCAGAGGCTACTGGGGCCCTCTCGGCTGCGACGTTATGACCGATTCTGCTGGGCGCCAACAAATTGTCGACCTAAATGTTCGCATCACTGGAGATTACTTCATGGGACTATTGAAGGGTCATTTCTATGAAAGACACGGATTCCGCTATTCTTACTTGATCACCCCCTTGGCTGTCCTTGGGAACAGGGATCGATTCGAGGAAACTTTTGAGAAGGAATTGGTCGACGGTCGCATGGTGATAGTAGGGTGGGCGAGGGGGAAGATGGGCAGCCATGAGTACAGCATTGGCTCGGTTCTCATTGGGGGGACTGATCATGGGCATTGCCTGGAGCTGGCGGATCGCATCAACGCAATTGCGCTTCCGAAGCCTCAACAGGAGCAACCGTAACGGGTATTTGTATTTTGTCTCTTTGAACTCAGTCTGGCGGAACTTTTGCCCTTCATCGTCTCGAGTCTTGTTTAGATATCGCGTTCGTGCTCGTTGTAAACCAGTTTCCATATCTACCAAATGAATAAATTCAGTTTGTTCCAGACTTAATGATTCTGTCCACGTAGCGCGAGTGCGTTGTACTGCAGCATCTGCAACTTCCAGCAGCATGATGGGCACCTTGACCCGCTAGATTCTCGAGAAACAACTCAATTACGTACGCCCTAGGCCACCTCAGATGTTTGTCAGGAGGCCAATTTTATGACAGTCCGCACGTGATGATTGTTCACAACAAAATCCTGATATTGAATCGCACTGTGCTATGGAGTCCTCAAAGTTCATCGTCTTCTATCTTGTACGATCTTCTCCAGCTCATGCATCCTAAATCTTCGGTACATCACGAAATCGAGCATCCACTCTCCAGACAGCGATAACTTGTGAAGCAGTGTCGACATCCCACCATAATAAAACCAGTCTGACCTTCCGAACCAATTTCTCCAAAACAGGTTGAACTCTGGTCGGAGGGCGTTGTCCACCAATTTGTGCGCGAATGCCTCAGTCGACATAGGGTTAGACGTGGTCTTTTGTGAAAATCCCAATCTATCTTCGTACAAATGATTCGCACACTGGTATAAGCTGCTCTCGGGCAACTTGGATGATGAAGCAGCGCCTATGTTGCTTTTGACAGTACCAGCCATGACGACCTGCACACGGACGCCAAACGGTCGCAGTTCAGTACGGAGAGTGCGCGAATACGAGGCTAACGCAGCTTTGCTACTCGCGTATACTGAACCGAAGACATACGGAATGAGTGCCGAGATTGAGGCTACGTTGATGATCAGGCCTTGGACGGGAATGATTAGATCCACGAAAGCGGAAACCATCGCCATGACTCCGAAGACATTGGTTTCGTAGACGTCGCGAGCATCTTCGAGATTTATATCAGTGGCCGGCATGGTAAGTCCACGTCCGCTGCAAATTGCAATTAGTATGCGCATCGTAGCAATATCTCGAGACGCACGCGTTATTGATAAGAACATCTAGTTTGCCATCAACAAGCTTCCCGACTTCTTGTCGACAGCTCTTGATGCTCGTGGCGTCTGTTACATCAAGTGCAACAGCTTCCATTCCTTGCCTGCGAAATTCCTCTAGTAGCTCTGGCCTTCGAGCCGTTGCGATGACCTGATATCCGCGCTGGTGGAATTCCTTGGCCACTGCATAGCCAATACCACCCGGAGTACACCTGTTCAATTTAGCCACGAATGAGAACGGTTTCAACTGCCTCTACATGACTCACCCTGTGACAAGCACATTCTTTCGTCCTAATGGTCCGGTCATCGCGTTGAACCTTGATGAAATGGAGTCGACGGAAAAAAGCGTGAAAAGAAAATTGGAGATCGCGACGCGAATAGCCTCGCTGAAGAATTTCGTCGGAGATATTGACTTTTCAGTCAGTCAATTTTCTGGAATAATGCGATGTCTGCTCGAATGTCCTTCTGGAGTATGGTGGGGTCCGAGTTCCCTGCGCCACTTTGCATATCGTAGGCTGACGCCGTCAGCCAACGCCGTCCTCGGGGCGAAAGAAGCCCCCACACTGACGTCATGAATACATGACGCAATGCGGTTGTTCATGCGGTTGTGCCGCAACGCCGCTAGCTCTTTGTAGCCTCACATCCAACAGCTACTGATCGACTTTCTACCAATATTCAACTCAACCGGACAGTCTTACGCTCGAGCGATACAGTCAATTGACTTCACGATCTCTTTCCAAGGTTGTTTGAGACAACATGTCATTCAAGAACCAACCTCACCTTAAACCCATCAACTTTTCTGGGGATATCACGCACGACACACAAGATACATTCTCGTTGTTCCCACTGCTTCCGAAAGAATTACGCCTCACAATTTGGCGACATGCGCTGGAGCGGAATCGCATGATCCAATTACGAATCAAGGCCCTGGACGATATCCTCGATCTACGCTTCCCTAGAAACAATGAGCTGCCTCCAAACCCAAATGCCCTATCACTGATAGAAAGCGACCAACCAAGATTTAGCGCTCTCGTATGTGGGCTTCAGGTGCTAAGCAAGCTCCTGCGGGTGAACCGAGAGTCCAGAGACGAGGCGATGTGGTTCTATCGAGTCCACATTCCTTGCACATTTGTGGACGAGAAAGAAAATGAACAAGGCTCTGGCATATTATACTTCAACCCAGAGTTCGACTTCCTGCAAATAAGCCCCTCGGTCTCAATCGAACATACTCTGTTTGACTTCCTCTATCGCCTCAAAACACAGTGGGATCCGCACCATATTGGACTTCTTAACATGGCCATTGACTTTGATGGGCTGATAACAAACGAGATAGACACGGTGGACCCCTCGGGACTCGAAGATAATGTGCGAACGGCCCTGCAACAAATATTAGCAGGCCTGAACGAAGTCTTTCTTGTGTCAACGGTAAAATTTGGACGCCAACTGTTCGGTTTCAAGAGCGGCATTGGATACCAAGAGTATCTCTACAATCGCTCTTTTCCTATTCGCGCTCATCGGCCTACCTTCAATCGCATGCAGCGGGATCCCCGCGCCGTTGGCGATGATTTGAGAAAGACCGTGATCGGTACCAGCGATAACAAGGAAACAGTGCGTCAGTGGCAGCAACTACTGGCTACGTTTCGCGTGTCCGCTCCACATATCAAGTACAAATTCCTTTTGAGGTACGATCCAGCCATGGACTTTGGTAGGGTCATTGATCGGCAAGGAGCAGAGCAGTGGATACAGAAGGAGAATGAGAGATGGAAGATTGAATCGGATGGCCGTGACCGCGATGAGGTTCCGGAGAATTTGGTACGGCCAGCGTTTGGGTTCTGGCTGTTCCCGCTGGAAGCACTCGACAGTCCTGTTGTAGATCAACCTTCAGTGCTTCATATGCTGGACCTGTCGAGCCATACACCCGAGCTCGGGTGTGTCGAGTTCTAGATAGCTACATGAAATCCACTCCTGTTTGATGCGTCGTCATGTTATTGCACAATCCCGCCCTCCGTCACTTGTTCTTGTTGAGTCAATCCGCTTGAGGATAGCCAGGAGCAACCAACACCCGAAAAATTGACGGAAGATGTTGCACGCTAGCAGGGTTATCCCTACGCTCTCTCATTCTACACATATATATAGCTTCCCTCGTTCATAGCTATACAATCAACTCAGTCCTTCATTCTCCTTCCATATCACACACGTGAGAGAAGAAGAACAAGAGGACTCCCGTGGCGTGATGAGTTACATGCCTATTTTCGATGAGTACCGGTTGTCCCGAGAGACAGCTGCAGCAAGAGCCTTAGCCAAGTCATGTCATGGACCATGTTTTGAGCGACTTGTGAAGTGGAAGTCTACTGATATTGCGCGACGACAAATTGGTGTCGCTGCCACTTGCACGCTTCCATGACCGGGAACTAAACCCGCCTTCAAAGAAAGCAATTGTATTGACTACTCGCGTCTATCAAGTAGGGATAACAGTTCGTCTTCGTTACGGACCTCTCGGTAGGCCTCCGCTTTGCTCGCATCCTCGACTCTAGCAATCAGATTCGCCAATTTGACTACATCAATCTTTGCTCTCGGAACCACGTGGCCATCCCTGTGATCCATCGTCTCCGTCTTCTCCTTTGCACACATATTCTGCAACCTCTTCCCTTCATCATACCAGATATCCTTTAATCCGCATGTCTGGACAGTATGACCAGGAAACTTGAGATCCTTCCTGCCTAAGGCCGATGATAACGAAGCCATCATCTGCTCGACCTCGTCCAATTGTTCTGTATTTCCACTGGTGTTTGCGCCAATCGATACCACGAATCGCAGCTTCGGAAAGTAAGAAAGACCGAGGAGGCGCAGAGAGAGCATGGCTAGAGATACCATAGCACCCTGGCTGAAGCCCAGAAAAGCGACGACGTCCTCAGGCTTCACATTCTGATCCTCCAACTCGGTGGAGATGTACTTTGCTACGCCCAGCAGTTCGGTGGCGCGCAATGACGGAGATAGATTAGGCGCAAGCCACCTATAGTAGTTTGGCATGTCGGCGAAGAAGGGCAGTACGCCGGGACCAGGAGCGCTTGGAATAGGTCCATCGATTCGGACAAGGTCGTATGTCGCTGAGAGGGATCTTGCGAGGGTATGTGTTTGGATGCCGAATATATCAGAAGAGCTTCCGGAGCCGTGTAGTAGAAGCATGACGGGCTTCTTGACCTTTGGCTTGACGTTGCGCATCATCTTAAATGGTGCTTGTGTAGTAGGATAGAAATAACTTGATGTCAAAAGAGTGTTGTTTTGAATCAGTGTAGTCCTATCATGGAATCGTACGCTCAGACACTCCACCTACTACCTCAAGGTCTGTTCTATATGTACTCAATGAATCACTTGGGTATCACAGCAGATCATGCCTTGCGTGTCTCATAAGTCGCCCTTCCTACCAACGATGGTGATTGATGTCATTCACTATTCCGGAAAGCATCGACACGCTAGAAGTGACATCACAACGCTCTTGCTTTCTCGTCATGATTGCCCACGTGAGCTTCTTCAGCAGCCATAGCCACATAATAGGCATCCAAAGACATGCTAGTTGCCGTGGGGTTGTATAAGCACGCGAATAGACCTGGCAAGCGTTTTTGGCTGATCGACGTACTCATACAACTCCGATGTGCTTATGGAACTTCAAAATACTGGTGTTTCATACTCTTTAGGCTGACCTTGTGCTCACTTGGGCCCCGTGCGTTTACCGAAGCGGTTTTGCAATGATCAATTCACGAACCAAAACGCGAAGAACGCCTCTCTGTGCTCAAATGCCACGCGCATAGGATGAGAGACATATTAGGCAATGATGAAAGTCGTCGCAGTCAAACGCGCATTGTAGTTTCGAATTAGTCGGCTCAGAAGCACCAGATAGGAGCGTAGCAGAGATTCGCGTTTGGTGGCTGACAATATCGCTGACACTCGTGATGGCTGACATGCTCGCAGCAGAAGATGTTGTGTGAGGCTGCCTCGGCATGGGCAGAAATAGAAACATAGCAACACTATGCCCAGATGGTGATTCGCTCGCTTGTTGTTAGCGCGAACTTGAAACTCCCCGCGTCCTATGCACGTACCACACTTCAGCTTCGACCAGCCCCCATCGTCATTTTCAAAGCAACACCGAAATGGCAGCCTCAAGGGACCGCCTGAACCATTGCTCCCCGATGGGGTACAACAGTCCGACCGTGTTGGTGTGGCCGTCGAGGATGGTAGCCCGTCACCGATGTCGTCATTGCATCACCACGCGCGAGGCCACCAGTGGACGCATCCAATGTTATACCTCGATTGGCCTTATACATTCCACCAGCAAGTTCACTTTAAACGCAATTTTCACTCTACGAACTATACTATATCGCCTCGGTACATTGCACTATATCCCACCCTTTTCACAAACGTCCATTACCACGAAATATCCACGCTTCGTTGTAGTATATACCCCAATCACCTTCCAGTCTCGTTCATCACAATATGCCATACACCAACGAGCCCATCGCCGTGGTGGGAAGTGGTTGCCGCTTCCCTGGTAATTCATCAAGTCCTTCTAAACTCTGGGATTTACTCCAAGATCCACGGGACGTTCAGAGGAAAATTGATCGCTTCCGAGCCGACAACTTTTACAACAAAGATGGCCATTACCATGGCGCGAGTAACGTTCTTTCAGCTTATCTCCTCGATGAGGACCCCAAACTGTTCGACTCACAATTCTTCAACATCCCGCTCAGTGAGGCCGAGTCTATCGACCCTCAGCAACGGGTACTCATGGAGACTGTTTACGAATCACTCGAGGCAGCTGGAATCAGTGTCGAAAGCCTATCAGAATCCAACACAGCGGTGTACGTCGGCGTTATGTGCAATGACTTTGAACAAATCGGTAAGCACATGTTCTTCCCGCCAGCCGAGCCTTTCATCTCGTGCTTACATGAATACAGTCTATGGCGACCCCGAGAATGTACCCACATATGCCTCGACTGGATCACATCGAAGCATTTTGTCGAACCGCATCTCGTACTTCTTCAACTGGCATGGCCCGTCAATGACAATTGACACCGCCTGCTCCAGTAGTTTGGTTGCGGTTCATCAGGCAGTTCAGGCGTTACGAAGCGGAGAAGCACCAGTTGCTGTCGCCGCTGGATCAAACTTGATCTTCACTCCGACCATGTTCGTATCCGAGAGCAACCTGAACATGCTGTCGAGTACTGGCCGATCTCGCATGTGGGATGTAAGTACCCTTGTTTCTTGCATTCGGCTTTTTTCTTAAAAGATCTTGATCGGGCCATCACTTCCCCGTGGAATAGTACATGCTGACGTCTTGTTTCCTGAAGGCCGGTGCCAACGGATATGCTCGTGGTGAAGGTGTCGGATCTATTATCATGAAGACTCTCTCATCGGCATTACGCGATGGGGATCACATTGAATACATAATCCGCGAAACGGGAATCAACCAGGATGGTAAAACACCTGGTATAACCATGCGTAAGTTTTAGTTCCATGATGTATTTCTGGTGTTTTATAGCGCTAACTTGTTTATAGCAAGCTCAGAACTACAGGCGACGTTGATCAGAGATACGTACGCCCGAGCTGGACTGGACCCACTGAAACGCCGCGATAGATGCCAATATTTCGAGGCGCATGGTACCGGAACTCCAGCAGGCGATCCTCAAGAGGCTGGGGCTATCTACCGGGCGTTTTATGCCGACAAGAAGGACGCTTCAGACCACGATGATTTCGATGACGAGGATATCCTCCACGTCGGATCCATCAAGACCATCATCGGCCATACAGAAGGAACTGCTGGGATTGCCGGTATGATGAAGGCCGGTCTGGCAATTCAGAACAAGGCGATACCACCAAACATGCATTTCACCAAGCTCAACCCCGACATCGAACCGTTTTACAGTAATCTTCAGGTTCCGGTGCAGTTGCGGGATTGGCCCGATATACCAATCGACGTACCGCGACGAGCGTCCGTGAACTCGTTTGGATTTGGAGGCGCCAATGCCCACGCCATCATCGAAAGCTATGAGCCCGAGAAGGCTGCACCACGCAGAGCGATCACCGCTACGTTATCACCGACTCCATATTCCTTTGTTTTCTCGGGAACATCGGAAAAGTCTCTCGTCGCCCAGCTCCGAACCTATCTCGCCTTCCTGGACGATAACCTCAACTTCGATCTAGGCAGGCTTTCTTGGACGCTATTCCGAAGAACCGCTCTCAGCTATCGCGTCGCGTTCTCCGCCGATTCTGTTAGCTCTCTTGCCGCCAAAATAGCAGAGCAACTGGAAAAGGCCGAAAAGAAAGAGGATTGGTGCTCCCGTGCCAATCCCAAAACACCCCACGAGATCTTGGGTGTGTTCACTGGTCAAGGTGCTCAGTGGGCGACTATGGGACGAGAGCTTATCATCGCGTCGCACTTTGCCGAGTCCATCGTTAACGACCTCGAAGCATCATTAGCCGAGTTGTCTGACGCGCCCGAATGGTCACTCAAGGCTGAGATGCTAGCCTCCAAGGAGAACTCGCGCATAGCCGAGGGTGTCATATCGCAACCATTGTGCCTCGCAGTTCAAGTCATGGTCGTCGAATTACTACGACAAGCGGGAGTTCGCTTTTCGGCTGTTGTTGGTCATTCTTCGGGCGAGATTGCATGCGCGTACGTCTCGGGGCTCTTGTCGGCAAAGGACGCTATCCGAGTTGCCTTCTATCGTGGCAAGTACACCCCGCTCGCCAAAGGAGGTTCTATGATCGCTTCCGGAACGGATATGCAAGATGCTATCGACCTTTGTAGCCTGCCGAAACTCAAAGGCAGAGCTCAGTTCGCGGCCAGCAATTCGTCCTCTAGCGTCACTATCAGCGGAGATGCAGATGCCATCGATCTTGTCGAGATGGTGATGCAGGATGAATCCAAGTTCGTCCGTAAGCTGAAGGTAGACACTGCATACCACAGCTTCCACATGCGCGTCTGCTCCGAGCCTTATATTGAATCACTCGAGAAGTGCGGCATCCAGATCCTTGACCCAGCTCCTGATGCTTGCCCCTGGTACTCGTCAGTCACGGACGGCAACGAACGGGTTACCATGGACGCGGCAAGCGTGCTGCAAAGTACTTACTGGCGCGACAACATGTTGAACCCTGTCTTGTTCTCCCAAGCTTTACAGGCCGCAGTAGCCTCCAATGGAATTCCAGGTCTCGTTCTTGAGGTCGGCCCTCACCCGGCTCTCAAGGGTCCCGCAAGCACGACTATCGAAGAAGCTGTAGGATCTTCAGTTCCATATTTCGGCACGCTTGCTAGAGGACAAAACGACGCGATTGCCCTCACTAACACGATAGGCTCCATTTGGACAATCCTTGGTGCATCCGACATCGACTTCCAGGGCTACCACCGAGCTATTTCCAAGGACGCAATGTTTGAAGTCTCCAAGAAACTCCCAACATATACATGGGACCATGAAAAGGCCATCTGGGGCGAGTCGCGTGTCTCCAAGACCCATCGACTCCGCACCGAGACCAAACATGAACTTCTTGGCGTTCGGTTGTCGGACGAGGTCGAAGGTGAATTGCGATGGAGAAACTATCTTAAGCCCAAAGAGATGCCGTGGACGACTGGCCACAAGATCCAAGGTCAAATGGTTTTCCCCGCTGCAGGTTTTGCGACGATGGCGCTCGAAGCCGCGCGGAACCTTGCACCATTCGAAACCATTCGTCTTATGGAGTTACAAAATTTCAGCATACACAAGGGGCTGTCATTTTTCGACGAAAATAGCAGTGTTGAGACTATCTTCATCCTATCCAACATCTTGAAGCAAGACGGCGCTATAACGGCCGACTTTGGCTGCAATGCCTGTCTCAACAAAGATGCTGGCGACTTTTCATCTATGGCTAGTGGAAAAGTATTGTTGACTATTGGCGAGCCATCCAAGGATGCTCTTCCAGAGAGGCCACATTGGCCCAACAACTTTGTCGACACAAACGTCGAGTACTTCTATGAGGAATTAGCCAACCTTGGATACGGCTATGAAGGCATGTTTCAGGGTGTTACTGAATTGCACCGGACGAACAGCGGCTCCAAAGGTGTTCTTAACATTCCGCAGGACCCGGACTCGGCAGTGCAGAACTGGGTCGTTCATCCAGCTACTCTTGATGTTGCCTTCCAGGCGGTGTTTGCTGCAGTGGGTGTAAGTCAACCCTTGAAATCCTCTCCACCCCTTGGTTTCATTTGCTGACTCATACTAGGCACCTGGAGATGGTAGGCTTTGGACACTCCACGTCCCAACGATGATCAACAGCATCACTGTGAACCCCAGTGCATTTGAAGATACCTCGGGCGTTGAGACTCCCCTCCCCTTTGATGCATGCCTTGTAAATGCCATTGACGAGGGTATCGCCGGAGATATCGATGTCTACGAAGAGGGCGGAAAGCAAACCATCGTGCAAATACAAGGACTCAACGTCACGCCCCTGTCAAAGCCAACCCCGGATGATGATCGAGAAACATTTGCTGCCATGGATTGGGAACCAGCTTTACCCAGTCTTGCTACTAATTGGACTGAGGCCAAGCCCACAGCTGATGAGGAGAAGATTGCCAACTTCGCCGAGCGATTGTCGCTTCTAGTTCTTCGCGATCTCTGCAAGGAGACCACCATCAATGATGTTCGCACAAACGGAACAGAGAACCAGCGTGCTTTCGTTGACTGGGCCGAGCATATCATTGACACAGTCCGAGCTGGAGAGCATCCTACGTGTCCCAAACAATGGCTGGCCGACACCTGGGAAATCCTTCAGGAGCCTGCAGAACGGTATGCGCCCTCAAACCCTCAGGTGCAAGCGTGTCTCGACGCCAAAAGTCGCCTCAGACTGTACATGAAAGGAAGACTATCCGCCGACGATACTGGGTTTGGTCAGGGTTTTCTTGCCTGCATTCCCTTTCACCAGGCTTACGTCGAACGCTTGGGTGATTTGGTGAATCAAATCAGCTTCCGACACCGTAACATGAGGATCCTGGAAATCGGCACTGGAGATGGGTTTCTCGCTACGAAGATACTGGGTACTCTCGGCGACAACTTCACGTCATACACCTGCACCAATGTGGATGAGGCCCACTTCGACAACATACGCTCGCAACTAGATGGGCCATACTCCGCAAGGGTACTGTCCATGGACCTCGATGTTGGAGAGGATCCGACGGAGCAAGGCTTCAACAAGGGCTACTATGATTTGGTGCTCGCAGGCAACACTCTACACGACGCCCGCGACCTTCGTCAGTCGCTGATCCACATCCGCTCTCTTATGCGCCCTGGAGCTCATCTCGCGTTTCTTGAGCCCACCAGCAGCAAATCGCTCGCTGTTGCGCTTGGAGGCTGTCTAAGCTCCAATTGGTTCGCTGGTGTTGAAGAAGAGCGCAAGCATTCCCCGCTTCTTTCCCAACAGGTGTGGGATGATTTCCTCCGCGATGCTGGATTTTCAGGAATCGACACTTCTACACCCGAAGAGCGCACCCATGCAGTACCCTTCTCTGTCATGTGCTCAATGGCCACTGACGGAGAGATGGACCTCATCCGGGATCCGTTGGCATTCACTGGGCAGAAGAAGTTCAACAACAGCGTGCTTATCATCGGAGGAGCTACAATGCGCACCAAGCAGCTTGTTCGAGGTGTGGAGAAAGCTCTTAGTCCATTCTTCCAGGACGTTGTTGTCCACGAGACCATGGTGACAGTCGATGCTCAGACGATAGCATCGGCACCAACCACCATCAACTTGGGCGAGCTCGACGAGCCATTGTTTAGGCCGTTTACAGAAGAAAAGTTCAAGGCTGCCGTCAAGCTTTGCGATAACTTACAGAGCATGCTGTGGGTCACCGTAGGTAGCCGAGGGGAAGACCCATACATGAACATGATGACAGCAGTCGGCCGTTGTTTGGAGGGTGAGATGCCCAGCCTCCGGCTACAGTTCCTCAACTTTGATGGCAACGACCGACCGACTCCCGAGACGTTGGCCTACCACTTGCTCCGGCTCCACATGACTCACGGCATCAACGCTCGGCCAGGCACGAAGAAGGCTGGAGAACCCCTCTACACCATCGAGCGCGAGCTGACCATTCAAAACGGCACTTTACTCATTCCTCGCTACATTTTCTCCGACACGATCAACACCCGTCTCAACTCTGACAGGAGGCTTATCACCCACAATGTCGAACAAGATCACACGGCTGTGGAACTGGATACCTCAAATACGGCTTATAAGCTGCTCGAACGTGAGCTAATCGGAGACCACGAGTTGTTCAAGAATCATCCAGCGGATATCCGTTCAATCAGAGTCACCGTCACCAAAGGTTTACTCAACGCCATCAAGATCAACGCTGCGGGCTGCTTCCATGTCGTTATCGGTCGAACTTCAGAGGATAGTAAGGTCATTGCGTTGTCTGAGCACAACCAATCCCTCATCTCGGTTCCCGACTCGCAGGTTATAGAAGTAGATGTTGATGATGGCGATGAGCAGAATCTGCTGCTGCAGGTTGCTGCCGAGCTGCTGGCTGGAAGCATTTTGTCGGATGCTACTGGCTCTGTACTCGTCCACGAGCCCTCGCAGGCACTCGCAAACAGTCTCAGTGGTCTTTGGCATACTGGTAAATCCGTCACAATAACATCAACATCGCCCACTGTGCGTGGCGCAACGGTCATCCACCCATCTTCCCCAGACCGTGCACTAGCTCGAGCGGTTCCTCAAGACACAACGCTCTTCGCAGACTTCTCGCAGAATGGATCTCGACTTGACAGCTTCCTTCCGATCGGCTGCACACCAAAGACCACGACGGACTACATCAGGCCTAGCGCTTATGTTGTTGGCACCATCGACGCTGATGTTCTCCCAGGCGCTGTGCGACGCGCGTTTCTCTCTTACAGGCGCTGGACCGAAGAGCCGGATGTCACTCCTGCCTCAGAATTACATGAGAAGCCGATCGGTGCTCTTGACGCCCAGATAGTGGACTGGACCGCCGACAAAACACTGCCGGTCGCAGTCGAACCAGCTGATGTATCCACCCACTTCCGTTCCAATCGTACCTATTTCATGGTTGGTCTGGCTGGCGAACTTGGTCTCCAAACCATCAAGTGGATGGTGTCCCGTGGTGCGAAATACATTGCGCTTTCATCAAGGAACCCGAAAGTTGACGCAGGATGGCTCGAGTACGTTGCTTCTCAAGGCGCCACGGTGAAGCTATACGCCATGGACGTGACAAGTCGCGATTCTGTCCGAGCTGTTCATAAGCAGATCTGTGCAGAGATGCCGCCTATTGCTGGCGTTATGAACGGTGCCATGATTCTCATTGATGCTCTGTTTTCCAACAACGACTTCGCCACATTCGACAAAGTCCTTCGACCAAAGGTTGATGGGACTGTTTACTTGGATGAAGTCTTCAACAACAACGACCTTGACTTCTTCATTGTCACGTCGTCTCTCGCTTCAGTGTCTGGCAACATCGGACAAACCGCATATGCTGCGGCAAATGCTTTCATGTGTAGTCTCATTGCTGGTCGACGCATGCGTGGACTTGCTGGTAGCGCTTTGAATATGCCTGGTAAGTAGCGCCCCTTCTACTCTGGTCCGTACTAACGCAGCATCCAGGTATCGTCGGTCTCGGCTACTTGAACCGAGACCCTCGCAAACTTTGGCGTCTCAAAAAGATTGGCTACGTCAACATCAGCGAGTGGGAGTTCTTCCAGTTCTTCTCCGAAGCCATCGTGGCCGGTCGTCCAGACTCTGGCTTGAACCCAGAAATCACAGCAGGACTACAGCGCAGCGATGTTTCGACGGTTGAGGACCCTCCACATTGGTTCTTGACCCATCGCTTCTCGACTTTGCACAAAGTCCCCGCATCAGGCGGAGATGCCACTGACGGTGACAAAGATGGTGCTACTACTCGAAATAAGCTCGCCGAGCTGACCAACGAAAAAGACGTAAACAGCACCATCTTGGAGGATCTCATCAACGTTCTCTATACCCGACTGAACATGGACCCATCGGCGAACGCAGTTACTTCTGATACTGCCATCGTCGAATTGGGCGTTGATTCGCTGCTTGCAGTAGACATTCGCGCGTGGTTCACCAAGGAACTGGATCTCGATATGCCTGTGCTCAAGATTCTCGGAGGTGCCACCGTTCAAGAGCTGGTCGATGATGCTGTCGGCCGACTGGATTCTCAGTTAGTGCCAAAGCTGGCCCGCGATGGCGAAAAGCAGACTACATCGGGAGATGAGCCGGCGGCGCCGACCAACGACCCAGCAGCCGATGCTGCACTGGCGGAGAGTACTTCGATTGAAGAAAGCTCTTCAGCAGAAGAACTGGCCGAAGAAGTGCTCACTGTCGCCCCTCTCGATCTTCCAGTCATTGAAGAAGCCGATGATCTTCACAGTGACGTTGCTGAACAAGACTGGAGCACCGCAAGCGATTCGCCCTCATCGCGCGGAGATGACTCATCTGATGCTGCAGAATCAAGCTCGGGAACGCAGACTCCGATCACCGAGGACACAGACTCAGAGCCGGAGGAGCCGAAGCAGAAAGAAGAGAATGCGGCTCAGCAAGAAGTTGCCGAAGAAGTCATTACGTCAGAAGAACGCACAAAGCCAATCGCTAAGCTCTTCTCCAATTTGCCAATTCGCCCCGCAGGAGAGCTGGAGTTCGTCAAGAAGGCGCAAATGTCCCACGGCACATCCCGCTTTTGGTTCTTGATGCAATACATTCAAGACCCGACATCCTTCAATCTCCTGGCTCATCTCAAGTGTACGGGACACGTCGATTTCAACACCGCCGAAAAGGCCGTTCGCGAACTTGGCAACCGCCATGAGATCTTCCGCACAGCCTTCTTCGCCGATGAGACGCGTGGCAACGAACCAACAATGGGCGTCATGAAAGAGTCGCCTCTCCAACTGGAATGCCGAAGTCCGGTGACCGAAGGTGACATCGACGCCGAGGTAGATGAGCTACTGAACTACGAGTTCAAGCTCGAGCAAGGCGAGACTATTCGCGCAAAGATCCTGTCTCTCGACGAGAACACGCATCACGTTCTGTTCGCCTTCCATCACATTGCGATGGATGGCTTCAGTTTCAACATTCTGCTCGCAGAGGTCAACCAGCTTTACGACGGCCAGAAACTTGCTCCCGTGAGCATGCAATTCACAGACTTTGCCGATCGCCAACGCAAGCAGATTGCGGATGGCAGCTTGGACGGAGAGTTTCAATTCTGGAAAGACATGTACAGCCAGAAGTTGCCATCAGGAGAGATCAAGCCAGACTTCCCAGAACCGCTTCCTCTATTCAACCTTGCCCAGAGCACCCGCCAGAGTCTGGACAACTACGAATTCGAAGAGGCCTCGGTCGTCCTTGATTCTAGGATACTTCGCCAGATCAAGACGCAGTGTAAGAAGCATAAGATCACTCCTTTCCACTTCTTCCTGGGCGTCTTGCGTACCTTCCTTTTCCGACAACTCGATGTTGACGATCTTGTTATTGGAATTGCCGATGCCAACCGCACGGATGATTCCGTCGCAAGCACTATTGGCTTCATGCTGAACTTGCTCCCTCTCCGTTTCAAGAACGATGTTGCGGATCAAAACATCTCCTTCAAGGATGTGGCAGCCGAAGCTCGTAAGACAGCGTACGATGGACTCGCTCATTCCAAGCTCCCCTTCGATGCCCTGTTGGAGAAGCTTAATATCCCTCGCTCAGCCACACATAGCCCGCTGTATCAAGTCTTTCTAGACTTCCGACCTTTCCGACCTGAACACATGCCCACCATGTTTGGTGGTGAGGCCAGTGGCGATCAGACTGTCGGGCGCAACGGCTACGATCTCACCCTCGACGTGAATGAAATCGATGGTTCCGAGACACGAGTATCATTCCGCACTCAAAAGTATCTCTATTCAGCAGATGCTACACAAGCATTGTTCGATAGCTATATGAGGCTGGTGAGAAGTTTCGCCGATGACTTTGAGGTGCCAGTTGGTTCTGTCTCGCTGTGGGAGGAGAAGGAATTGGAGTCGGCAAGGACGCTTGGAAAGGGTAAGTGTTTGTCATCGAAGTCGCACAACATGCTCACCCTACTAGGATCCGAAATTGAGCGCCAATGGCCGGAAACCCTCTCTCATCGCATTGCCAACATCGCTTCGCAGTGGCCAGACAAGGAAGCCGTCAAAGATGGCAACGGTAAGTTGTGCAGCTACACCCAGCTGCAACACCGCGTGCAAGCTATCAGCGACACATTGACTCAAGCCGGAGTAACGCAAGGATCCCGAGTAGCTGTCTTCCAGCACCCTAGCGTCGAATGGGTGTGCTCGCTGCTTGGTATCTGGCATGCCGGTGGTACCTACATCCCGATGGACCTCAAGAACTCGCTTCCTCGCTTGGCTGCAATCGCCGCAGCCGCCAAACCCGCAGTGATTCTCTGCCACGATGAGACGGAAAGCCTGGTTCCAGAACTCAAGTCTTCCGCATCACACCTTGTGAATGTCTCGAGCCTGCAACACGCACAGCCAATCACAAAGGTGCAGGCCAGAGCAAATGGTACTGCCGCAATCTTGTTCACGTCCGGCTCGACTGGTACTCCGAAGGGTGTCATTCTTCGCCATTCAGCTTTCCGAAACACCATCGAAGGCTTGACCCAACAGTATGCCATCGGCGCGGAGAAGGTTCTCCAGCAGAGCGCCTTTACATTTGACTTCTCGCTTGACCAGATCATGTGCGGTCTGGTGAATGGTGGAACAGTATATGTGGCAACCAAGCAGGATCGCGCGGATCCAGTGGCGATAGCAAAGATCATCGCAAGCGAGAACATCAGTTACACACGAGCCACGCCTTCGGAATATGCCAGCTGGATCAAATATGGAGCTGAACATCTGACCAGCGCCACTAGCTGGAAGTTCGCATGGGGTGGCGGTGAGACCATGCCGCAGTCCCTGCCGGAAAGTATTGCGGGACTCGGACTTCAGGGTCTTCGGCTCTTCAACTCCTACGGCCCAGCGGAAAGCATCACTTGCACTAAGACCGAAGTGTCACTCGACTTCGATGCGGATGCGAATGGCTTGAACGACACCGACATTCCTGCTGGTTACCCTCTTCCCAACTACTCCGTGTACATTGTCGACCGCAATCTCGACCTTGTTCCACAAGGATCAACAGGCGAGATCTTGATCGGAGGTCCCAGTGTTTCCGCAGGCTACCTGAACCAAGAGAAACTCTCCGCATCTAAGTTCATCAGTAATCCTTGGGACACGGGCATCGTATACCGCACCGGCGACACTGGATACCTCCGCCCCGACGGCGCGCTCATGTTCAAGGGCCGCATCGCTGGCGACACACAAATCAAGATCCGAGGCATCCGCATCGACCTGCAAGACATCGAGTCCTGCATCCTCGAAGCTTCCGACGCGGCGCTGCACAAAGTCATCGTGAGCGTCAGGGACGGGGATGTGCTAGTCGCTCACGTGCAGTTTGCAGACGGCCAGTATGACGACGAAGCGTCGCAGCAAGCTTTCCTCCGACAAATGCGCTTCTTGCTGCCGCTGCCGGTGTACATGATCCCCGCCGTGTTCGTGCCGCTCGACCAGCTTCCCGTCACCAGCCACGGGAAAACGGACCGCCGCGCAGTGTCGTCCCTACCTCTTCCAACCGCGCACTCCCACACCGCCACGCGCTCCGACGAAGATCTTACCAAGACAGAACGCAAGCTCATCAAAATATGGATGGAGTCTGTACCCAAGGAAATGGCGGGCTCCATGGTACCTAGCAGCCAAACGAGCTTTTTCGAATTAGGGGGGAATAGCTTGTTGCTTGTTAGTTTGCAGCGGGCTGTTGAGCGGGAGTTTGGGGTGAAGCTGGGTATTGTGGATTTGTTTGAGGCGAGTAGTTTGGGGGGGATGGCGGGGAAGATTGAAAGTATGATGGGGGAGGCGTAGGTGGGGTGTATTAAATGGGAGAAATTTATGAAGTCATGAGTTTTGCTGAATGGCTGGATTCGTAGTATATAGTTTAGATATTGAACACTTTTTTGATTAAGATTGTGTTTACGAGAAAATTGTGCTGCAGAAAGGTTGGGGATGTTTACATCCTAGCCTCACAAATCTCAACAACAAGTTTTCAACAAGCGCTTCTTTTCACATTCTGTGAGCCCAGCGGGGAGTATGAGCCGGAACGCCACAATCGTCAACATCGTCCCGATCCCTTTCTCGAGGGCTGCATCTACTCTCACAAGCTTGAAAAGACCCACTGGAATTTGCAGAGCATTAAAATTTGTACTGCGCAGCGATTGGCATAGGTGCAGCCGTGTTGTAGGGATGGGTATTCAGGGTACGTGTTCGGGAGTCCGCGCTGGATTTTGAAAATTGTAGAGCCCGCACACGAAAACGAAACGGATTCAGCTTCGATCCGGCCAGACCAATCATTGCATCTCAGCGCCTGGCATTGCGCATTTGGGTATCTTGCAGATGAGTGTACGGTAGGTGGACGATGCTGGAGTCGTGATCGGGCGGGGCGGGGCGGGGCGGCCAGGGAAGGATACCTAGCCTCGCGTGTCTGACGCGTCAACCACGACCACCACTTCTATTACTCAGCGCGCAGTGCGCAGTGCGCCTCACATCGAAGTACGAGTGGCGACGCGCTCATGATTGGTCAAAGCTATGTCATCTCTGGAGAGTGTCTATGCCGCTGATTGACTCACTCTCGCGCTGCTGGTAGAGTAAAGCCACTCCCCTCTCCCTACGCAGATAGATGGCAGCGTGCTAACACTCGCACAGGCTCGCCTCATCGAGTACGAAGACCGCGCTGTTAACTATCACAATCCCAAGTTCCAATCCAGGGGGCTGCAATACAAGACCCATCGCTAAGATGCCGCGGGAGGCATCGCACGTCGTGTGCGCATTGTAGCATTGTGGAATCTCGTGGCGAACACATGTACAATGTGGAACGGCTTGAGGCTCTGCGGATGATCGGCGCATAGAGCGCTGAATTAGGCGTTGGCGCCTTGTACGTCCGTTGCGCTGCACACACCACTGCACCAGAAGGAACTAAGATGCAAGATTCAGCACGATCGAGGCAAGAGCAGAGTGAGTGCTGTTACCATTATCGCATTGACGAACGCTGCTGTTGCTCGCCTGAGCCCGCACCAATACCATCGAAGTGGTAATCATCAACATTCAGCGCGATCACTTGGAAGGCGCACATCTCTCGATTGTATTCGATCTATATTCTCCCCTTCGAATGCACTTGGATGCTGAAGCTCTGGATTTGCTGCCAGCATCAAGCCTTGAAGTCACGTGCATTGTACAGCGAAAAGTTCGCGTATCATTCACGCCACATCACCTTCATCAAGGCTCGCTCGGCGCTCCCATAAGACCGACGGAACGAGCTTGCTCCGCCAGCCAAAGCAAGCTGTCCCTCATCTCATATCCTGGCCAAAGCGAATTGTCGCTCACCCTGTTTCCTGGCGAGCTGCAGCCCCGACCGCCGCTACGCAAGAGATGTGCAGAAGTCACTTCGGCCCCACACATTGCATCCTGGACTCCCGATTTCGCCCGTCTTGTGTTTGGTGGCGGATGCGCGATGTGATCCGCGACGTTTTGGGCGGCTACGTTGACGTTGTGGCACTGCCGTATGCAGAACAGGTGGCTGCGATTGAGCATGCGATGGACTACGTCATTCACCGCCACTCGAGCCTGGAGTCCGCTGTGAAGATAGGCATGGGTGTTCACATGCCAGAACCGAGATCTACGTCGCACTTCTCCGGCGACTGGGAATGAACAAACACTCTACGAGCTAGTCCACACATCCCCGTGATGATGGAGCTGCATTATGAATACGTGTAGGACGGGGGAAGGCAAGTTTCGTTTGAATCCCTAAGCTGAGCAACCGCTTGCTGGGAACGACTCATGTGATTGAGGTATGTGCATCGCGTTTCTTTTCCCTACGCGGACACATCGTGCCCTCCCAACCTCGTTCAACGACCGAGAAAATCCGCCCGCATCGGCCACTCAGGCCCTGCGCGTATCCTGGTGCGTTGCATGTGGTTGGTCGCGGCGCGGGAGAGGACTTCCGGAACGGTAGTTTGGCTTTGTGGCGTGGTTTGATGCTCGCGGAAAGGTAGAGCAACGTCCGGATGCATGTTCTCATACTGGCGCGTTTGCTTTCATGTACGCTTTGGTTGGTTCCGGCGAGGACTTCCGTGGTTTGATGCTGGCCGGGAGGTGAGGCACATGCGTATGCATGTTTCTTCGTTGCTTCGATTTCGCATGCGCTGCGCTACTTGCTGGGCGGCGGATTGCTTTCCCATGACGCATATTCTTTTTTTGGTTGACTGTCTTCGCTTTCGCATGAGCCCTGCCATTTGCCCGAGGCGGAAGATTGCTTCCCCTGAGTCTCGCTGGACTGCTGCGGGCTGCTGCTTTCTCTCGCCCATCCATCAATGTTTGCGGGATGGCACACTTCCGTGATGCATGATAGTGGCCACCAATACATCCAAAAGCGGAACGCGAGCCATCTTCCGTTTGACGTCTGTCGCGTTGCACGGTGGCGCCAAGTTCGTATCAAACCTTCACGTACCCGACGCCGTGTAACCACGACCAGGCTGCCGTTTCCGCTGCATGCTGGGCAAGCTGTCTCCGCCCATGGCTTTCTCCGCTTACCGGAATGATTGGTCCGGCATTTGATTCCGTGCCTTTCACGTGAAGATGCACAGCGGCGGAGTCTCCACATCACAGCCTGTCGCCAAGTATGATGGAGCACGCACGAGCTATGCCAGTTCAACAACACGTCAACGTAATCTACGGCGAGCTACAGATACGCAAAACTGTGACCCGCGCAGCTTTCGACCAGGTCCACCTTTCATATAACGCCGTGCAGCACCTGCTTTCGATACATCCTGTCTCGGCCCGTCGCCTTCACAGCCCACCGGCATGCCGAGCCCCTGATTCACCGGCACCTCGTCACATTCAATGTGACGACAAAGCATGCTGATTAACGATTGAGATGGTAATCCGGGCGACGGACGTGGCTATATCTACCTCTCCTTCTCTCTCCTTCACGGTCTCTTCTTCTTCATCACTATATATACTGTCCCACCATCACCGCCCTCTATATGCGTTCTCAACCCTTGTACCTTGTATATACACTCTCCACCACCGGTGCATCGAGCAGCGAACCCACACCTCTCCCGTCTTCCCCCCTATATATACTCCGTCCATTGGCTCAGTCTCCCCCAACTGCCCCAATCGACCGCCGTCGTGTTCCTCCACAGATTGTGGCACTTGCAGTGCTGTGTGGCGAGTTTCACGGACGAATGCCCGCGAGGTTGAAGCCTGGTCTTCCCAAGGACAAAACCAAGCTTACCAAAAGGCCGCTGCCTACCTCGTCGAGCACGCCGCAATGGCTGCTGTGCGGTGTGGCGCTTCATTACGGTCACCTGCGCCAGTTCAGCAGGTACACCTCGTGTCTCCACAATCCATCGTTGGCGAAGCACTGATCGGAAAATCTCATGCTCCTCTTGCAAACAGGCTGCCATGTACACGATGTGGCCACAGCAAGTCCGCGCCATCATACCCAATTCCGTCGCTTTTGAAGCACCGATTGGGAAGGCGCATACTCCTTGTGCAAAGAAGCTGCCATACACCCCATTGTGGATAGAAGCCGTTTCCACGATGTGGCGTTTCCTTGCACAGCAGCTACCAGCAAGCCGTCGTGTGTCTTGGCCACGAGCAGCATTAGTCCCGTGCATGGCTTGCCTGCGCATCTAAATGAGGCTTGCCGCGGCCCAGGCCATCTCCCCACCATTGTTTCGTGGTGTAGTCTGTGCACATGATTCGGGTTCGACGTCGCACTCGATACGAGAGCAATACCTGCAGTATATACAAGCCGCGTCAGCGGTACCCGCCCCTCTATTCTCTATGTACGCCTCTATATATACACTTGACGATCGAGCCTGGACACACCCGCATAGTAGCATCATTTCGTTCTCACCCGGTAAGTTCAACATTGCTTCCAGTTTCAAGGACTAGGTTAACATCCGGAGCAGCGGAGACACGGTCCTACCGTACGGACCTAGCCATCGAACTCAATGAGATGTTCGATTATTGCGTCCACGGATACACTGTCGACCGATTGATGGTCGGCCTCATGTCTTGAGAATCGGAAGGATCGCGCCAGGTAAGTGTGGGACCATGTCTCCTGGATGTGGCTGCAATGCACGTCAGCTAACATTCATCACCTAGAATACAGTTCACCCTGTTTGGCTGGATCGCTAGCCGGGCTTACATGCAGCTCAAGGCGCAAGCTGTGGCTCTGTAATGCGTAGAGCCGAGAGGAGTTATTCGGCAACTTCCCCCCACAGGCCACAACACACGGTTGGAAGTGGGGTCAACCACGTCGTGTATGCCAAGGACGACGACCATGCCCGGCGATAGCGGACGTTCCAGCTGAGTGAGCTGCTACGCCGAGAACCTAGAGCCGTTCGGAAATCCCCCCCTCACACCCCTTATATACGACACGACTTTGACACCTTTATATATACCAAGGATGATGAACGGCCCCGCGACCACCTTTTTCTCGGGAACTTCTGCTGTCGAGGAGACATCATATGACGTGATTCGAGAACGATGGTAAGCGAACCCTCTACTTTCTAGATCGCAGCTAAGTGTTGCAGTGCCCGCAATGCGACCCGAGGCCCTCGATGAGTCCCTTCGAGGATGTCATGTTCGATGAAGGACTCTCGAAGTCGCGGTAGTCACCTTCGGATCGTCAAATTCTTTCTTCTGGGTTTTGAGTGTGCTCTTGGGTCTGCGACGCGACGAGTCCAGAGGAGCCGTTCACAGGATCTGTCAATCGCCATGCAACGCGGAGAGCCTTGGGAAATCATTTCGGCATGTCCCTCAGCTACCGACGATGTCCGCCCGAAGGAAGCTCAACCACCCCGTATATACTCGCTACCCCTGAACCTGTCTCGTCATGCAACTCAGGAAGGAAGTTCCATGATGTCTCTCTATATATAGCGGAAGTTGTAACCGCACTCACCCTTTCCGCCAGCCCCATCATGCTACCCAACCCAAGGAGACGATCTTGAAGCTTGCAAGCTGGCTCGTTCGTCTTACGTTTTGCACCCAGTGTGACCTCAACAACGCTGGGCATTCTAGAACCTCCGGCAAGACCTTCTCCGCTGCCCAGATGTCGCCATTCCCATCTACGAATCACCTGAAGAGCGTATCCCCGTCCAGGTTGAGATGTCGCTGGAATCCTCAGCACAGGAAGGCCATACTATGTAACGGCGAGGAACAGGTGATGTTGATGAGTCATTTATAGAGTCTTTCATTAACCACTTGCTCACCTCATCTTCAAGCGGTTCATGGAGTCTCTCGGTAAGTCCTCTAGCCACGCATGATGCGCCGTCAGAATCCCGTCACAATGCTGATCGAGATGACAGTTTAGTGCATCTCGCGGTAATCCACACGGTCGCAACAGCAAGATGGGCCCTCTGAGAACCAGGTAAGCAACAATACAGGTCTCTACAATTGCCGCTCCGCCCCTAACACGGAATCAGACGCGCATGCTGGCCATCGCTCTCCAGAGTCCTCATTAGTTCGTATATAGGCCGACGGCCACAACAAACCCCGATATGCAACCGAAGAAGGTTGCATGTTATCTTTTCCTTACCTGTTTCTGTATAGGCCAGTGGCCACAAATTTTCTTACCAGTTCGTATATAGGCCGACGGCCACAAACCTCCCTCTCTCTGCAGTCCTCAGCTGCCATTGGCGTTGCGCACTCCTACGCGCACTTCCCGACACCCAGAGCAATGCAACTCCAGTCTCAATCGATGAACAGGTTTTCGATGAGGATAACTTCGACGAGAAGATATTCGATGCCAGGATCTCCGAGGAGAAGGCCAGCGCAAGCTGCCCTTCCATCTCCTCGATGCCGAGACCGCACCCGCTCCAACCTTGGTGGCGCGCTCTGTCTCGATGAGGGGGGTCTTCAACGAGAAGATTTCCCGACGCTGGCCTCCCCGACGCTATGCATACACCCGTCTTAGAATACTACGCCCCAGGAGGTACATGCCGAAGTCTCTGCCGAGTTGGGTGTTGCTGAAACCAATCGTCTGGGTGCAATTGACGCTGCTCTTCCACTCTCCGTTCTTACTGGTTCGAGCTGTCAGCGCTAGCTGTTCTGCTGCTGCTCTTCACCGCGAACGTCAAGAAGTTCTCACTTGAGACACTCGACCGATCAGACAGGAACTCGAATTCGGGAGTAGGCTACGACGCTGGGATGGATAGATGGCCACCGCGTAATGATTGAAGCGCCGAATGCTTGTGGACAGCCAGGGATTTGGTGGGGCGTCGAGACGGAAAAGAAGTGGCGCGCGAATCTGCAGCTGTGCCATGATGCCGGTGTGGATAGATGCCACTTCTAGATCTACTAGGATGAGAATATGACGGCCTTGTTCGTCGGCGAGATGTTGGACGGCTTTGTGGAATGGTCACGTCGTTGGAGGATTGTGTTCGCAAAATTCATTAGTAGCGTCGCTGAGGGGTCTTGGTGGCGTACTTTGAAAGATACGTTGGTGTACTTGGAAAGATATGTTGGTGTACTTGGAAAGATATGTTGGTGTACTTGGAAAGATATGTTGGTGTACTTGGAAAGACACGACGGTGGTGTACTTGGAAAGATACGACGGCGGTGTACTTGGAAAGATATGTCGGTGATGGACTCGCGACAACTGTCTGATGCAAATGAGTGTTTCGGGGCCGGGTGGCTGTTGAGGTGATGGCATGCCCCGACGAGAATGAGATCAATGCGCTACTTTTTTTACGCTTACCTCGGCCTTGATGACATGCATGTGCTGTTGGTTGCAGCAAGTGCTGACGCATGAGATGTCATCTGCAATACCGGTGTCGATTGTGCAGATTCATGCTCGTGAGCTACGAGAGAGCGGGATAGCGAAAGCAAGATGCGAGGAAATGTGCAACACAGCTAGAGTAGTCCTTGCATCGCGAGTCGCTTCAAAATTCCAGTCCTTACATGAACTAACTCATGGTTAACACATGATCCCCTTCTTCACGACACTATGCCACCACTCGCCGGGGTTTGCCCTGCGCAGATCAAGTTGGCACACACTCCTTGGTCACTTCCACGCGCTTCTGCAGTGCCTCAATAACCACGACATCAGCAGACTGCGCATCACAACGCGACGCGTCCGGGACACCAGCCTGGCAATAAACGACGGCGGCCCATTGATTGCGACAAGAACTTACCGAACATATGGGACCGCTGGATGCCTCCTGTTTCGATGCCTACCGTCAAGCAGCCCGTGTCCAAGATCATATTCGCCACTTCGTGCAGCAGCAAGCCATTCAATGCTAACTGCATATGCATGGGTATGGACTATCTTGGAAGATTGTCGTGTGTCATTGGTGACGATCCCAATCACGACCCATTTGGTTTGATGTAGCGACATGTCACACTGCGGATTCATTCCTTAAGAGAGGTAGAAGTTTATCGAAGTTAGATTTTGTATCGGCCTCTTCGGCGAGTTGAGAGGTATGCTGCCCACTTGCCCCGGTCTATACACGACGGCGTTGTTACGTTCCTTCATAGTCACTTTCTTATCCATCCGGCTTCCATCGCTTTCGTTTCCTTGTCCCTGCCCTCCTCTCGCCATCTTTCGAACGATCGATGAATATCGCGGCGTTCAAACTCTCCACATCGCTGACGAGCTTTTGCTTCCCGCCTGTTTCCGCAGCCTCAGTTGCCACAAGTAAGAAGGAAAATGGCAGCAAGACTTGGGGGTAGAAGCGGACAATGCTGGAGTTGAGGGTGGTTGTCGAGTGGCATGTCGATGGAGGTATTGCGCTGGTTGGAGGTGGCGAGGGGATTACGAAAATGCTGCATGATGCTGTTGCAGGCTGGTGGCTGTTGAAGTGTTGAACAATGGGTAGTTTTGTGAAAGACCTAATCGAAGTGGATACTCCTCTGTGGCAGAGGTACCACTGCCATAAACTATTGCCTGGGACGCTTCCGGCGGCATCCAAAATTATTTTAAGCCGCCGTCTCCTCCTGAGAAGCACGCACCGTCATCTCGAAGCTGCGGTTCGTTGCTCCTCTCCTCCTTTGGGTTCTCTCTTCCCTGACGCAGCTCGCGATTGATGCGTCGTCGCACGCGTAGACGAGTCTGTGTTTTCCTGGGCGGTGGGACTGCGTCTTCGGGTATGGATATAGTGGCATGAGTCTTTGATATTTGCTCTACACATCCTTTGGCTGAAGCGCGATCTTGTGAACGTGATACTGTCGATGGCATGCCTGGTGTAATTGCCTTTGAGTTCGAAGGTGAAGTGGACTTGTCGAGGAGGGAGTCCAATTTCTTGCTAATGGCGATAAGCATGGAGGTGTAGATATTGGATATGTTGTGAATTCGGCGTCCTCTCTTACGACAGATGCAAAGCATTGCCGTCCTTGGATGGATGTTTTGTGCGGGTGGATATGTGTCTTGCGAACAGAAAAGCAGAAAAGGTAATGCGGATGGCGTAAGGACAATCCGCTGAGAACTAAATTACTAGACTGTGTGTATACACTTAAGCACAAACTTTAATTACGAATCCAAGTGGGAGCCAGTTGATCAGAGTATATGAGAAAACACTTCCTCTTCGCTTCCACACCTGCTGTGCCTTCTTTTCAGCATGACTTAAGGGGGATATTCTCTTTGCTTTCACGTTCTGCCTTACCAGCGGTTGTGTTGTGTGGCGTGCGGCAAAGTCTGCTTCGCCTCAGGCAGAAAACTCATCCCAACGCCTCAGCGTGCTCAACTATCGTGCTGACTGGTCACCTGTTGGGGTTGGATCGCCTAACAACATCATAATTATTATTATGATGATGTATCATTCGCAACTACTCGTAGGCCGGTCTTGGGACTGAAGGTTGCGTTCCATTACGCGCCAGCCTCGCCGTAGCCGCGCGCATCGCTGCTCCCCTTCGCCAATCAGCAATTTGTCCAACGTTACAACCTGAATCAGGCGCTACAAACATCGATTTTTCAATCTTCATCTTTGCTAGTGATCGATGCTCGATAATATCGCAAGCACTCTTTGCGCCCTGCTAGCCAAGCTCCAATGTCGGATGTGAGAGACAGGGCAAAAGTGAGAAGAAGGTTGTTGTATTGAGAGAGCTACATAGAGCGATTATATACACAACATGATGAGTAAGCCAGTGACTAAGAGTCACGTGGAGATGCAGTCCACAGTGTACCATGTGAACTGAGGTGCTAGGCTGACATCCAACACAGCACTAGAGAATAGTCGAACATCGCGATGTGGATGTGCCCAGGCTTGTTTCCGTCCTTACAACGTTACATAATTTACGGATAATAGACCTGTTGTTTAAACGACTGTTACACTCAGTGCGGTGCAGGCCAAACAGCGCATAGATAGCCATTTTTGCTGGTTTCGCGAAGTGTCCCTGCAAGACTATCGACGCGAATGTCGTCGGATAAGCGTTACAATGGGCAGTGTTCGGACATTAACTCAATACTACAGCTATAGAGGCGAAAAATCCTACAGACTTGACGTGCCAAGGCGGCTGGCCAATGCTAGCTTCGAGGACCTTCAAGATAAGTGAACAGTAGAGGATAGGCCAGGCTCCGCAACGAACAAATCAAACAAATATCGCCTGCTGTATTTGTTTGTTTAGCGAAGGCTTAGCAGCTGCGCTGTATTTGATTGTTTAATTAGTGTTTTAAGGCCATATATTTAATTAATTTGCAAATATTTAGTGTTGTACAAAAGTATTGTGAGCGACTGCTAGACGCCTTATACGTCGCTCTAATTATCTTTGTTCGATAGCCCTGAGGTTCCTGCTCCTATGAGTGTGTACTTGGCTATCTACCCTATTTGGGCTTAGCCTGTTTCCATCTCCATATGCTCTTACTCTGTACCGTAGCACACACAATAACAAGCACCGTACCAAAGTACTACATAAACTCCTCTACCATACAGTCCATCAATCTTCTATCTAGTTTTATATACTGTATTTGCGAGCGAGCTTATTGTCGCTAATAGCGTTATTACTACTATTATTATCGCTACACTTAGCGTTGTAGGTGTATTTAGTCTAGGTCTAGAAGCGTATAAGCCTGCGATCGTTTCATCTCCGCTGCTTTCCTCTTCGAAGTGGCTCTCCGAGCAGCCAGCGAGTTTCGGATACGTGATCATATCAAAGGCGACATGTTCACCTCCGTGTCATGATAGGAAGACTGGAACAAAGTGCGGCACTGAGTGGTGGAGAAATGAACGAAGCTTTCAGCTTCATGATCTGTGACCACCAGCGTAAAGCGGAGCGGAACTGAGAAGCCGAACAATACATATCGTCTCAACTTCAGCCTCTCCGCTTTTAACATCTTCGCAAGCTCAGTCAAAGCTAAAAAGCGCTAATCATCAGCCAGACTATACGACCTGTCAGCCTGGCACCTTAGTTCACATGGTACAATGTGGACTACATCTCCACGTGACTCTTAGTCACTGGCTTACTCATCATGTTGTGTATATAATCGCTCTATGTAGCTCTCTCAATACAACGACCTTCTTCTCGCATTTGCCCTGTCTCCTACATCCGACACGACCTACTCAACTGCACGACACAAGATGATAACATATGTTTCTGTAGCAGACTTTGAGAATAGTTGAGCCAGGGCTTAACTAATCAAGCGCAGTTCATGAATGCCTTAGAGAACAATGAAGAAGCTCCGTAAGAGCTGGGCCTATCGCGGATTTCTACACTTTCATTAACATTGCTGCTATTAAAAAAAAGTGAGAGTAGATACCTACTAAAATCTATCATACATATACCTTATGTTTCAAGACTGCTGCGAACATATCCCGGATACAGCATCAGGCAACTAAATACATACTTAGAGTGTAGTGTACGCTAGCACGTAATCTGCGGGCCAGCGCCAGCTTCGATCGATATCGTTCGTTAGGTAGATACTCAGATCAACGGATTCTAGATAGTTAAGGTATATACAGGTAAAGCTTACATCAGAGAGCGTACGAGATTTCGAGCTTAGAGCCTGTATGGTACATTTACTAGATGAAGACGAACGTGCAGAGCTTCATCGAGACAGACAGTCGAATTTTACGCGAGTTAGATACCACGATCGATTAAGAGAGTATGTTAGAGGCTCGGCCACGTTCGGCTAGACGATACAACGTCTCCAAAGCCAACCGCGAGCTCACTGGAAGATCATGCTGCTGGATGATAGCCATCGATCAGTACCTGCAGCTAACACCCTCGTGCTATTGATACCAAGAACTGCGCAACTCTGAAGCCCTCCTAGCTTTCTGCGCTCGCGTTTGGAACAAATGATGGATGAGGTTTGACTTTGTCAGGCGCTCGGCGATCCCGCATACATGCGCTGAGTGAGCGGCCAGGGTTTGGTGTGCTGATCTTGAGAGAGTGTCTAGTTGGCGTCCAAATATGTAGATGTCATACATTAAATGCATAGAAGTCGCTAAGTCACCGTTATTTCCACATTCGTACTTCACCCTACCTAAAGCCAATCCACTCCACCAGCCAACCAACATTCACACCTCCCACCCACGCCGCAACCGCACCAATGCCACCCAACACCACCAACACTCCAAATACCTTCAAACCACCTCCTCCCACCAACTGCTCCTCAAGGCTCTCCCCACGCTTGAACGGCGCTTTCGGGAAGGCCGTTATGGGACTGCTATTCTCAAGATTATACGGCGGGTATCGAAACCCCATGAAGCGATCCAGCCAATCCGGCATACCAGTCACGACACGCTTATGCGTAAAAGTGTCGAAGCCGTGTTTGCCGTGATACGCGCCCATGCCGGAGTCTCCGACGCCGCCGAACGGGACTTCAGGCACGGCGGCGTGGAGGAGGGCGTCGTTGATAGTTACGCCGCCAGAAAGGGTGTTATTGAGGACTGTGTGGTGTTAGTGGAAGATGTGCTTATAGGAGTATGTGATGGGACAAACCGTAGTCAATTTCAGATTGATCGTGCGAGAAGATGTAGAGAGCGAGAGGGTGTGGCATGGAAGTGATGATCTCTACTGCGCGTTTGTAGTCTGCTTCGATGATGGGGAGTAGTGGGCCAAAGAGTTCTTCTGATAAAAGAGAATCGCTCATGCTGACGTTGTCCACGACAGTGGTTTTCATCTTCAGCAGGTTGTGGTCGTGGCCGGTTCCGCCATACACCACTTTGCCCTTGGTTCTGTTGAGCAGGCCCTCAAGTCGTGCGTGGTTGCGCTCGTTGATGATGGTGCACATTGTATCATTTTCGCCCTCGGATGTGAACTGTTGATTCCAGTGCTGTAGCCGCTTTACAAATCCTCCATGCACGGCTGAATCAACAAAGACGTGATTGACGGAGAGACAAATCTGTCCAGCATTCATAAATTTGGCCGCTGCAATACGTTTTGCGGCGAGGTCGACGTTGGCCGACTTGGTGATAATGGCTGGGCACTGTCCGCCTAGCTCGAGCACCGTGGGAGTAAGGTGTTTCGCAGCAGCAGCAGCAACGTGCCGGGCAACAGGCGTGGATCCAGTGAAGAAGACGTGATCGTACTTGTGCGACAACATATACTGAGTTTCTGACGCTCCCCCGGTGACAACGCGATACGAGTCTGAGTCGAGATACTTCGGTGCCAAGCGCACGACCAAATCCGCAATATTCGCGGCCAGCTCCGAGGGCTTGATGAGCGCGGTGCAACCCGCAGCAATAGCCGCAGCGAGTGGCGCAAGTGTCAGCGAGTCTGGGAAGTTCCAAGGTCCGATAATGAAGACCACACCACGTGGTTCGTGCCGAATATGCGTGGTGCCGATCTTGGTGAAGAGGAAGCCACTCTTGGGCGTTTCTCCCTTGGCCCACTGCTCGACGTGCTTCACGTGGTAAATGATGTCGTCTTCCAGCCCTTTGATGCTGAGTCGTGACTCGAATTCTGGGCGGCCAAGGTCCTTGTGCAGCGCCTCGATGAAGGCCGTCCGATTGTCGGCTACCAACCAGTAGAGCTGTTTGAGCTGCCATTTGCGATAGCGGACGTCCTTGGTACGACCGCCACGAAAGGTGTCCCGCGAAGTTGCGACAGCAGTATCGATGTCGCTTCTGGTGGAGTATTCGCTTGCCATGTTTAGCCAAATTGTGATGTTCAAGTCTTTGACAGAGACGGAGTAGTTAGATGGGGCGTGACGATCGCGAAATGCACGCTAACGGCGATTGCCTCGGCTCGCAGTTTGATTAGATATCAGGTGAAAATAAGATGGAGACTGAGCACATTTCAGACCACAACAAATACATGCTCATAATCGTTACTGGAAGTAGTCTTAGTAGGTGTTACGAAGCGTGATTATTGCGATAGCAACGTTAAGGAACAAAAAGTCTTTGAGACGACACCGGGATCCAGTTGCATTGGACAGTCAAGTGCTCAAGCAAATGCTATCGGTCGAGCCTGTTCATCATACAGCACAAACGCGTGCTTGAGCGCTGGAGGAGGCTGATATGGCGTTCTAGGTGACATGCCGTTTCTTGCCAACGCAGTTGCATACATGGCCAATAGACACGTCCTTGCCCGTGGCAGATTCTGCGTGGGCAGGAGCAACGGCACGCCAGCTTGACTCGCACCGTCATTATGTGTGGCGACCTCAGCGCCAAAGAATCTGGCTATGGGGACCAAGTACGCTTTCGGCGGTTCTGGCTCATCGATGTCGATCACATGGGATCCGGTTGGTTGTGGGGACGGTGTAGTCTCCAATGCGGTTTCCCAGTTTACAATTTCAATGTCGCAGTCCACCGGGCTCAGTCGTTGCACAACACGGCCTTTGCTGCGGTAGCAAATCAGACTCGTTTGTCGGTCGTTGGACCAGTCTGGCTCGATGTGCGCTGTGAAGTCTTCCGGGCAACCTTGCAATGAGATCTCGGTATCGAGCGTTTTGATCATGGTATTATCGACTGGCCTTGTGCTGCTGGTTGGCGTGCGGCCTGGTATCACGATACCTTGACGGTTCGGAATGCAGGACCCGTCGATATCGAGGAGGTAAAGTTTGCCGGCCTGATCTTTGGACGTGCTCATGCCAAGCATGCTTGCCGAAAGGATGCATAATTTGGCAACGATACCAGTGGTACGACTGTCGACACGCCGGATGAGTTCTGTTGGCGCTCCGGCAAGAAGGTAGGCCGCGGTCCTCAGCACATCATGCCTCCAGAGTCGGACGCCACCGCTCATTGTTAAATCACCTTCCCGATGTGCAGTATTGATCATCTTGCTAATCAAATCAAGCGGGTCCTGGTCCCACCAGCCCCAGGAGCCAAAGGCCTCCGTTGACTCCATGCGGGATTGATCCACAAGTGTGCTGAGTGCTTCATACCAGTATCCTAGAAGATAAGCCTGGAACATGCCGTGGAATTTCCTGTTGTCGCATATCGCTTTCATGACAGCATTGATGTCGTCATCAGCGGGCCTCCATTCTGTATCGCGTGCGATGTCAATCAGCGTCTGTCTCATGTCATCCGTGACATATAGGAAGAACTGGTTGGCCACTTTGCCCAGCATGCCCGTCAGCTGAAAGTCAGTTGCGGCCCGGTCGTCGACTTCGTAGACAAAATCTCTCGACGACTCGGGATCATCAGCCCAGGAGTTCTCGGCTTGTCCTTCGAATCTGAACTTGACTGGTTTTGCTTGACGCTTACCCTTGATGAACAGATCTTGGAATGGATTGGAATGAATAAATCGCTCATAGGGCCAAAAGTGCATGACATCTTCTGGACGGCTAACTGGTATGGGCATCCCCTTTCGTGCGCCAGAAGCTCGTGAAGAGCTGGACTCGGTGGCTTTGACGGTGAGTATGACGATGAGGTGTTTGTCATCAAAGGCAGGTTCGGAAAGACTATCCTCCTTGTGTGTCCGCAAGTCGACAATGCCAATTCTTTGTAGCACCAAAGCCAAGGAAAATATATCGCTCGAAGAGGTCGTGAAGCGCTTGCTCAATTTGTCTTTGGTCAACCATTTGAGAAACCTCAGTATCTCATCCTTGTCGTTACGGGGAATGCAGCCAAGGGGATGCACTCCATTGCGTGCCAGCTGCTGCCACTCGTGCCGAGCGCTATCAAGTATCCTGTGAACAGTCGCAAAAGACGTCCAGCCTCCAATATGGGCTTCCAACTCATGACGAAGATACTCCTGGGAAGGATGATCATCGAAAAGATCCAACGTGAACTGCGTCAGGAGCTCCTGAAACTCTCCCGGCTCGAGTGAAGCATGTAATGCGGCCGAAATGAGTGTAAGGGTCCAAGAAAATTTGCTGAGCTCCGTTGTTGTCGAGGCCTTGACCTTGACGTTGCGACACTTTCCATCAAGAAAGAGCTTTAGATCCTTGCCCCAACGATTCTTCAGTTCAGTCACATCGACGAGTCCGGTCCTTTCGATCAACGTGTCTGAATCGACGTCCAGAAATTCCAGAAGAGCCGCATCCTTGGACTTTGTGGTCATCCAAGTAACAATGGCCCGCCCCGCTCCCGCTAGTGTTGCGATGTCGCCGACGCTGAAGCCGACTTGCAATAGCGAGGTCGTACTCGTCTGCCACGAAAGTGACATGATGCATGAACGCGGAAGCTCTAAGGGGTATCCTCAGATCAAGGTGAGAAAGAAGAGAGATGTTGCGGCAGAAGTAGTTAGGGCCGAACGACTTCGACGAAGGCAGCCGCCAAGAGGCCTGCGCCACCCAAGAAGGCGCTCCGAGAGAGGCTAAGCGCTGTTGCTGCGCCTTCCCAAGGGAGCCATTTCGCAACATTTTCCTCACAGAAAGACCAACTCGTGAATACGTCCTCGAGTGCCTGCTTTCAAGCTCACCGGTGTAACTCTTCGCAGTATCGATGGTGGTGTGCAGCGTAATCGCAGTGTGCATGGTGGACGACCATCGCTCCCAATGGCTAGGTAACAAAACGTAAACAAACGTACTGCGCAATCGATGTTTCGCACGGTGAAGCCAAAGACGGAGGTGTTGGAAGTTGGAAATTGTTGGCGTGTGGTGAGGTGGTGTCAGGGTCAGGTGGATGGAATGCCGAGGCAAGCTCTTCGCGGGAGGTTAGAACCGTCTGAAGCCCAGATCCAACCAACACCACCGCGAGCTAATGCCTCACACCACCACTACTACCATTGTCAAAATCCTCCATCTACTGACACTCCCGCCGCGATCTCATCTCCTTCACGCCGGCCTATCTCATCGCTGCACCGAACAGCCATAACACGCGTCTCGACCTGCACACCCTGATGACGGCCCCGGGGTCATGAAACAGCTTCGCTTTAACGACCGCCCACTCTCAGCCGCTAGAGATCTATCCCCATGTCTGCCGCCGCCTCAGAACACGGACAACCACTCGACCGACCGCTCAGTCCAGCTTCAGAAGACGGCCAACGCCCGGAGGATACAGGGGGCTTTCAAATCGGAGCTAAGGCCTGAGGAAGCTACAACATGTTGCACTTGCTGGCGGCATAGGGAGGTGCTGGCACAGCATCTGATGGTACGGGTTTCGTCTTCAAATCTTGGCCGATGAGGACAGGGGCCCTAACATCAGCAGTGGACCCGTGTACGGCAACGGCTCGTTGGGGGAATGCACTACAATACCAGCTGTCTCCGCACGACGCCAACGTCCATGTACACGACAACCCGAGGTCAAATGCCAGCAACTAAACCTGCTCAACGTACCGCTTCAAAGTCGGTGTCGAAATCTGCGCCCAGAGCGCGCTCCACAATCACGACTACTCTGTGTATACGTGAGGTCTGTTACAACTGGACGGCACTATCGCGATCTTCGAACCGGTTATTATCGACGTTCAGGTCCCCCATCCACCCTATTTCAGTTGCGGGCATCGTATGTATCCTTACCATCTACATCGCGACGCTCCGGATCTTTCGTTTCAGCGTCGTCGGTCATTCGAGTTGCTTCGCCAATTGCAATCATCCGCTCCAAATCTTCCAAGTCCACTTTGCTCGGTGAGCGACAAAGAATGGGAGCATGTTCCGCCAGCACCTAGCGTGCAGGCTCGGGAAGGTGTTAGACCTGCCAAAGGTTGACTACGCCACTAACTCACTTCGCACAACGGCTAGATCTTCTTCGTTTTACACCTGAGAAACTATACAGGATGTCAGCTGCAGAGCCTCCTACCCATCCCGATCACGAATTACCAACGGCTATCAAAAAAACGAGCCTGTCGGGCATATCAGACTTGGCCAGGTTTGAGCCATGATGGACATTGAGCGAAAATGGATCCGGCGGCATCACAGCTGCGCAGAGCAGAGCGTCAGAGGTTAATTGGCACCCCCCAATGCATTGCCGGGTGAAGACTTACCATTGACGTCTTGGGCGCGGCCCGGGCGCTGAGGGTGAGTCTCTTCACTGAACAAGCATTGCCTGGTCACTTCAAAGTCGGCAGCACGATCGAGGTCAATTCCAGGAACTCGCCCAAGATCCAGATGGGCATCGAGAAGGACGGCAAAGCCTCAAGGGCATGCGCGACGGCGTTGACTGACAAGGGCCGTATGCAAGGTCGGAATTGACAGGAGCAAACACAGTAGCACCCCGGTGAGGGTTTTGGTGATCAGCACGCTGTTACGCGACACCAACGACGTCCATGCGATCACGGGCGCTGAGTCGCCCTTCAACATTGTGACACCTTGAAGAATTGTATACATCCTTGCTGTGGGTCATGTCGATTCCCACGATGTCGAGGTAGCTGATGAAGGCGTACGGGGTTGTCTCCTCGGCCGAGAAATTGGATGCGAGTGAACTAACGGTTGCAGAGAAACCTCGTCTCGTACTTCTTCGTCATTCTCTCTCAAACCGACAGCACGCTGTTCCCCGGGTGTTCGGTCGAAATGATGCCCCTCGTCCGCTCAGTGCTCGATTTGTACACGTCGATCACCTGCTTCAAAGTCTGCCGGATCAAGACGATCACCAGGGACGACCCGTTCTGCAGGAATGTGAGTAGAAGGTACGTCGACCCCTGCACAACGTAGGAGAAAATATGGGTCAGGTTACACGAAGAGTGCAGAATTTAGGTACATCATCACAAACCATAACGAGTGCGTACCCTCTTAACCCGCCGAAACCGCCTACGCGATAATCACATACATTGTACGATTTCAACGAGAGAACTGGCAGGAAGACGAGCCTGCCATGATGCACGCTCCGAACGATGAGCTCGCTTTCACGCTCACCTTGACTGATTGCAAGTGCTGAGAGTGCTGCGGCACGATGACCGAATCCGAGCTCGACGCGGACACCTCCGAGGTGCCCGTCATTCTTGAGATCATGAGCGACTCGTTGGTTGGGATGGGATTGATGGACGTCTTCGCCATCCTAACGCCCATTGTGCGCCTGGTGCTGGTGTGGGGAGGTGCGCCCGTATAACTCTGATGACGAAGGAGATGGGAAAAAGAAAGCTGCTCGTCTTCAGCATGCCGAACATTCGAATTAACGAGACAAGTCACTTCACTCTGAGTGCAAGCACGACCCTGGCTATGTGGTGGGAGAAGGGACAAAAGCGATAATCCGGACCTTCGAGGCGAGCGGGTGGAGCGTCGACTCCATGATCAAGGCCGCGCAAGAGATGGGTAGGATGTCATGCACTCGCCGTGGGTCGTGCGTTCACGAAGACGATTGACGACGCAATCTGGCCCAAAATAGAAATAAGATGAGCCCGTGTTGACGATCTCTTCATCGTCGTTGTCCCAGAAACGGGGAAAAAGATGGGGTTAGTCACCATCGAGATGCTCGACGAGTACAAATCGCCAGTGTCCATGTTGGCTCCGAGCACTAGATAGCGTCGCTGTCAATCATAAACGTCTCGAGAAACTCGATTATCTCCGTCTTCATCACGATGTTGATCCATTACACGCGAGAACTCAATCTTTTGCATGCTGCTGTACCTGGAAAATGTTGGGTGCGTCGACCTCGCCCTCTCCAAGGGCAGCTTCACGTCGTGCGACATCTCCCCGCTTCCCAATAAGAGCTGATTGAGATGACACCAGGTTCTGATCATGCTCTTCCACGTTGCGCAAAGACCTCCCGCGAGCTTAGAGTCCACAACGCCAACAATTTGTCCGAATGTAAACGATAAGGCTGGACCAGCGAGGCGCGCACAACGGTTTTAGATCTTTGTTTAAGCACATGGCTATTTACACACTTCTGGGACACCGACGAATCGAAACCCGCCGAGAATGATGAAGCTGGGTGTCGACATCTTGCACAGAAGCTCGATCTGTGTACCTTCGACATGTCGATATCACCCGTCGCATGGGGCCGTTCTCGCCGACAGGGAGAGTAGAGGAAATTCGAATCCCTGGCACGCCTTCCATGATCCAAAGAAGACCAAACACCCCACGCTGGCAATGCTCTTTCCGCGCCAAAAGTGCGTGTGCCGCGGTCTAGCCCCCTTCCGCTGTCATACTGTGTACCGCTTACCAACTCCGTTACGCCCACATCTCCAAGTGGGCATCAATCTTGAACCCGTGCTTCGCGCACGGAAGAAAGGTTTACGAGGCTGCTGCGAATGATGAAGAGCAAGATGCATCAAATTGGCAGATATAAGGTTTCGGCATCCACAAGACGCAGTCACAAACAGCATACCACGTCGAGCTTGCTCCACAAGGAGTCGAAGCATCAATACCCCATTGGACCAAATACTCCAAACCGCAGCCCATTACCATTGCCATCTTCGACATCAGCATTGGGGAAATGACTGACCTTTGATACATTCGATTCGATCTCGACGTAGTCGATGGCCCGCCGCTCCCACTCCACGCGCCTGCGCTACAATGCAACGTTGGAACAAGGAAAGAGTAGGAAAGAGCTGGATCAAGTTCCGAGAAGTCGTATTCGTGCTCAACTGGGCCTTACCAACCTTTTTCGGCGACCCGGAAATATCTTCACATACCACACATTCTCGGCTCGTCTATAGCAATCAAAGCGATTCAAAGCCACTCTTGAACTACCTCAGACCATTGCAAGATCCAGTTCGCTGTTACCAGAGACACTGCGTTACCTCAAGCTAGCGTTCGCAATAACTGTCATCCTACTGTGGATGAACAGTGCGGCGCGCCGTTGTCGGTATTGGGACGGCGCAATCGAATCCGCCATGGCCATTGTACGGTTACGGCCACAGCCGTAATTGTTTGTCTGTCTGTCTTTCCATTCTCTTCTATCTCAGCTGACAGTATTGTTAGATGCTTTTAAGGTGTTGCAAACGCCACGAGGCAAGACATGACCCAAGATTCACCATCGGGCTTCGGCCCCAATCGCAGGTCTCCGCTCGACAAGAGCATGGAGGTCGTCCCTGGTTGAGCGTGAAGGGGAAGCTTGCGAAATTCGGTACCAGCAGGTGCGACGACAAAACTTATATTCTGACTGATGTGTGCTGGGTACAGGATGACGAGCCATCTTTGGACCTCAGAGGCAATCCAAGGTGCCGTACGAATTACCCCCACACGCCATGTTTGTTTACCAGGACGAGAACTGTTTTTTAAGGGCTACTCAAGAAGCTACCTGAAAAACCGTTCGGCAGGCTAAAAGCATTCAGTATTTTGTACGCCAACCTCGGCAGCAAATACTTGCCAGGCTATCGAGTACTTGCTTTCCCACCGCTTGTCGCGACATTCCCTGTCACCCCAGCGCTTGACGTTTCCCAGTCAGCGGCAAGGATTTGGCATCTTTCAGCAAAACTCTCGCGCTGCTTGTATCACCCTGTCAATGCCCCTGATTTCATTCATTCACAATATAGTTACCCCTTGGTTCGATCCTCTCCTTATATAATGCCCTGAGGGCTCTGCGTTATACTTCTCTCTCATCACCCAGACCTCATCAACCCTTACCACAGCCAACAGACTTCTCACGAAGACCCGCCTAAACACTCATCTCATACCCGAATAAATACACACGAAAACTCGCACCCGGAAACAAAATGGATAACCTATACCTCCATTTCATCGCTTATGCCGTCGCAGGTCTCACATGTCTCACCCTCACCCACGCTACGGTCCCGTTATCCATCTACACCGATTTTTGTGTCCACACAGTCATCAATTATCTATCCTTCACTCTGGTCATGGTTCCCTTGATCTATCTGATAAACCATTTGTTGGGCGTTCCGGAGGTCGCTGGCCGGAAAAAGATCATATTCATCGCTGCATGGGTCTGTCTCGGTCTGGGATTCGTGAAGCTGAAATACAAAGCATTGAAGTTGCGACTAATGGTCGAAGAATTGCTCCAATTCTTGCGATCTGCATGACGGCAGTTTCTACGATGGCGATCTCTCCGAGGACGATCTCTGCAATGAAGACTTGTTCACGACGTAGGATATCCACGTCGCGACTATGCGCAGTCGTAGTCGTTCAGGTTCGGCTGTCTGGAACTGTCAGTTCGCAGCAGTGAAATTGACGCGAAATACATAGAGTTTGTCAAGATCACGGCAATAATATAAATCAAATCACTACCACCCTTCATGTCTCTGACTGTCAGATCAGAGCAGTGTCAGCATCGCGTCCATAAGACGCATGAGGTGAAGGAAGTGGAATCGCACCGAATGGGAAGTTAGATTTAGAATAGCGTGAAACATCACCACGTAGACGATCTCCCAGCAAGGGTGAACGAACCTTCAATCAATCATCTCAACCATCAACTTCTGGACCAAGTTTATCAATCCTATAATCTGACAATTAAGAGTCTCACTGCCTTTATTAGAAAATAACGAGAAAAGACATGAACATGTCCACTTAGCCTCAACGCGACGCGACAATAATCCTCTTAACCTCTAACGAATGCTAAACCAAGTCAAAGCACGATGCGCAGCCTACAATATCTAGGATAACCTAAAAAAAAAGCGCGATCTCTATTTTATCCCAACTGAGGCTTCTAAGCCCTCTAAACGTCTCTTAATACAGCGCAATAAACGGCATCACAGAAGCTACGCACACGTTAGAGCTCTCCGCCTAAGAGCAGAAGGTATACAAGGAAGGCATAGAACAATACAAAACTCTAATAGAGAGATACAAGTTAGAACTTTATAACTATAATAGTTAGCAGAAGGGTATATAGTACGTAACCTAGTTAATCTAGATAACTATCGCGCTATTTCTGCAGCGAACATGTTGCCTTTGAGACTAACCTTTAAGCTAATAGCTTATGTCAAGAGGAGGCGTGGATTGTAGCCTGTATGTAGAAACAGGCTATTCCTCTTCTAGTAGGAGGCTACTATCACGTGGTGATAACGTAATAGTCGCAACGGAAGTAGGGTAAAGAGTAGAGAAGATACTAGTAATATAAAATGTATATACTAGTTACAAGATTAAGCTATAGAGAGAGAAGAGAGTCTCTATATACATTGTAGAGTAGCTCTAGAAGGTTCTTTGCTTATAAATACAATCTAGTTCTAGAGCACTCTAGATGCGTAATCTAATGTAATAGATTACGCGTACAGATAGATTGTACATCATAATGTAATAGATTACGCAATTATAATGTAATAGATTACGCGTTGTATTAGATAACAGGGTTCTAATAATAATATTTATAATTATTGTAGATAAACATGTGTGTTGTTGTGTCTGTAGAGCTATCTCGTAAGAGATAAGACGGAAGGTCGCCCTGTCCTAGTCCCTCTTGGGACTAGGGGGTCTACGTAACGTAATAATCTCCAACTCCGTTGCCTTCTACCCAAAATCCACCTTATATCTAACACACCCCTTTAGCTTAAGCTACGCTCTAAGCTAGATAGTCCTCCGCCTATACAACTCTAGGTTTTCTGTACTGCTGTAGATTATATTTAATGTTGTAGTATTATAGTGCGGTGCCTCTAATCTCTATGCTCTCTAAATAGTTAAGTAGTTCTTCTATTTGTTCTTTCTCAACAACAATCTTATCCTTAATATCTACTAGCATAACGTGTTTAAGAAACTAGTACATCTTATTAGCAGGCAGAGACTTAGTAAAGCTATTAGCAATTATATTATTAGTGGGCGTGTACATAACCCTAATCTTCTTCTACTATACTTCTATTAGATTTATAGTAGTCTTTAATGTAGATAATAGAATCGTAGAAATTGATAATTGATTGATCGTGTTCCTCGTCTTGTCTCGTCTCTTGTCTTGTCAGATTTGATAAGGTATTGAAACCTAATAATAGATAAGATGAATTGATAATAATAATGTTCTGTTGTAGTGTTCCCTAGTCAAGTGCGGAGTTTAACTAGGTGTTAGATCTAGTACTAGTGTGCTAAGGCGCTTGTGCCCGCCCCTCCTATTTCTTTTAGTGTTAGTAGCCTCACAGCACCCCTAATATCTAACACACTCTCTTAGCTTAGATGTATTTGCAAGCTAGTAACCTTAGGTGATAATAAGGTCCTTAAGTTTTGCTTAAAGTTCTTCTAATAGTGCCTCCTTAGTCACCTTGTGTAGTAATACCTTAACTAATCTAACTTAATAAAGGAAGTTTGGCCACTTATTGCCTAGCAACACCTTAGTGAAGCTATTTGCTATTATTTCCGATAATTAAATGTATTCTACAGTAATCTTTCCACTTGCAACTTCCTGTCTTATCTAGTGGTTGTAGATGTCCACATGCCTAAGCTTTGTTTAAAGCTTTGATATCTCTTTTGTAACTAGTCTAATAGTCTGCATGTTGTCGCAATAAATTGTAATTGTGTTAGATAGAAGCTAGATTTAGAGCTCTTTGAGTAGGCGTGATGTGAAGAGAGCTTCCTTAGCTACTTAGGATAGAGCTAGGAGTTCTGCCTCAGTGGTGGATGTGGTGACAGTGTCTTGCTTGCTAGCTCTCTAGGTAATAAGGCTATTAAAGAGCTTAATTACATAGCCTTAAGAGCTTCTCCTGTCTTGTGTGTTGTCTGCAAATAATGCATCACTAGCTACTTAAAGAGTGTCTCCTTCTCTAAGCTAAAGTGCTAGCTACCTTATGTCTAATAGGTATAGAAGGACGCGGTCTGCGGCATCGTAATGCTCTTAGAAGGGGTTTGAGAGGAAGCGTGCTAAGCGTAAGGTAGCAAAAGCAATGTCTAGTCTAGTAGTGACTGCAGTAAAGAGTAGTAACCTAATTTTGCGTTAGTATCTATTGATCTCAGCAGGTGTTAACAGTGAGTTTAAGAGCTTAAGTTCAATAGAACTTATAGGTGTATTATAGCGTAGCTTATGCTTATCTACTAGCCTGTAGATTTTGTCTACATATGCAGCTTATAAGAGATAGATAAGTTCTTTCTTCCTGTCTCTTATCACCTCAACTCCTAGGAACTATTAGAGATCTTCTCCTCTAGTTATAGTATACTTGTCCTGTAGGAGTTTAACTGCTTATTGTGCTTTCTTAGCCTTGTGTTTAGCATAGGCTAGGATAATGTCATCTACATAAAAGAAGATAATAATGCTGTTCTTAATTATACAGCAAGGCTCGTAAGGGACGCGTGTAAAGCTAAGGTCTTTAAGAGTTATTATAAACTCCTTCTACTAGAGCATAGGTAAGATGCGCAATCTATACAAGGCCTTTTGGACCTTAAGGATGATACCTATCTTCTAGTATCCTTTAGGCATCCTTATGTAGATTTCCCTATCTATAGTAGCATAAACAAATGCGTTTGTAATGTTCTATTGCTTAAGTTCTAGGTTGTGCTTAGCTGCAATTGCTATAAGCATACGAAATGATCTGCTAGCTAGGGTGGCTGCATAGGTGTCTTAGGAAGAGATCTGTCTCTATTAGTCTCCTCTAACTACAAGGCGTGCCTTGTACTTAAGGAATTAATAATCCTTGTTGAACTTATAGGTGTATACCTACATACAGTCTAGGACCTAGTGACCTGTTAGTCTAATTAAGGCATAGGATACTTCTCTCTATGATTCTATTTTTTGATGGCTTGCTAAATAGTTGCGTTCTGCTTCTTTAAATAGCTCTTCTATTAGGTGTTCTTTAAGTTTAGTCTTATAAGTTAGTAGAGGTAGGAGCTAACTGCGGTGTAGCTTAATGCCTAAGGCAAGCAGCCTCTTTACCTTAGCCTTATTAACCACTTCTCCTTTATGTTAGCTAACACATCTAGTCTAAGTTCCTGCTATAAAGGCAGCTGCCTATAGGATAGTCTTAGATAAGCATAACTACGTTAATCCTGTTGCCTTGTTTAGGGTTAACAATGTAGCTAGTAATACAGCTAGTAGTAGTAGTGATAGTGGAGGTGTTAGGTATTTGCCTATAATCTTTCTCCCTATAATCTTCCTCTCTTAGTAATAGCTAGATAGATTAGTCTCTTCTTAAGCTGTTAAGTCTTTAGTAGTGTTATCCTTAAAGAATAATTTAACCTCTAGATTAGTTAGTAGTATTAGAAGCTCTATAGTCTTAATATAAGTTGCAATCTCTTCTAGTGTACTGTGCATAAGGTTGTCTATTAGGTTCTTAGTCTTGCTATTAAATATTAAGTGCTTATTAAACACAACGTCGCGTGTGCTAATAACCTTAGCTATAGATAGTATCTAGATACGATAGATGTTAGATGATTTGTATCTAACTAGGTAGCTAACCTAAGCCTTTAGGTCTAGGCGTTAGAGGCGTAATTTCCCTCTATAAGTATTATCAGTCATTGCAAAGGACTTGCATCTATATGCTTTAAGATAAGTGAGGTTTAGTTTGCGGAGTTTAGTAACAATTCTATTAGAGAAAGCAATCCTTGTAAAGAAGGTCTTATATAGTGTCTTCTAGTTGTTAGTGTAATTTAGCGTTCTATTGTAGAGGTAAACTGCTGCTCTAGTGATTTTAGGCTACAGTTCCTAGGAGAGGTTGGCATCTAATCTTATAGCGCGTGCCTTCTCCTTGTTTACACTCTCTAAGCGTTTAGCACCTCTATTCTAGGCTTAAGTATTAGGAGGTAAAGGCTTAATAATAATCCCTTTAGAGTTGAGCTAGCGCTGAACTTGTGGTTTAATAGTAGTGATCTTATTGTCTACTTTAATAATCTTGATAGTGATGTTGAAATAGATCCTAAGAAAGGTAAAGAAGATCCTAAGTTTGTTAATAATAGAGTTAGCAGTTCTGTTGTCCGTGAAGTACATGTCCTACTAAAGTCTAGAGAACCTACAGGTAATAAGCATTTAACTCTTCTTCTTAGTAATACTCTACTTCTTATAGAAGTGGAAGTCAATAGCTAGTCTTTCTTCTAGTCCTAGGTTATTATTGCGTGGTGTACGGCGTATTTAACGCTTAGCTTTAGCTTTGCCACATAAGTTGCACTTAACTGTAGTGATGCCTTTAATGCGCACTCTCTTAGCTTGCTAAATAAGGTGCTTAATAGCTGCTAGGCCTAGATAGCCTAGGCGCTTATGCTAGGTAATAGCTAAGGACCTTTGTAGTGCTCTTAGTGTTCTTAAGTTTATTGTATAGAAGGCGGAGTTAATAGTCGAGTTAATAGTTAAGTAGTGTTCTAACACCTATTAGCTATAAAGCTTAGTAAGCCTTCCTAGGATAGATCTATCTAGTCTCCTAAGTGTAGTAGGTTTATGCTTAGTTTCCCACTATATGCCTAGCTGCCTAAGAAGGCGGAATAATACTAGGTTGCATAGGATATCTAGATAGATAGCAATATCATAAAGGATAAGCTTAGTTGTTCTGCTCTAATTAGTTAGGAATAGGTCTCGTAAACTATACCCTATAATCTAGAGTTAAGAGTTACCTGCCTATATAAAGTCGCTAGGTGTACATAGTCTATTGTTATAGGTGCGCTCTAGGTTATTAGTGATATAGCAGGTTAAGCCTAAGTCTAGAATAAAGGAGTGTTTCAAAGGGTAACCTTAATTGCCACTAACTTAGAATAAGGCCTTAGTAATTGCGGTAATTTGCTAACCTTCTAGTTATTGTTGATTATTATTAGAGATATCCTAGATAATTAGTGTCTAGGAATCTGATCTCTTGATGTATAGAGTTTGAGACTTTAATCTACTCTTACTTCTTAATGCTTCTTAAAGAATAGTGTCGTGCTTGCGCTTGTATTCTATAAGAGTGCGCATAGTAGAGTTTAGCTTCCACTATTTAGGTGCTTAGTTATTATTAATATACTAGCAATCCTTAATGTCATGGACTTAGTCACATGCTAGGCACTTCTTACCTAAAGATGCCTTGTTACTAGCAGGTCTTTTGCTAGACTAAGAGAAGGATTAATTGCTCTTTCTCTTTCTACTAGGGTTTCTTTCCCTGTGTTTAGATAGCGCGCTGTTTTCTATAGCTTTAGAAGCGTCCTTCTAGCTATCCTAGGTAGTTGCACCACTATTAGCGAGAAATAAGGAGTTATTAGCTACAGCAATAAATGCCTGCTTTTTATTCACTAGTTTTAGCGGATAATTCAGGCTTATGTATTCCTAGAAGCGTTTTATTATCTCCTTTCTTGTTATAAGAGAATAAAACCTTCTAGTATCTTAGAAGGTTGCAGCCTATATAGGTGCTGCCTTGTTTACAGCCTATAGGAAGTCTTTAGTGATATTGTTAATATTATGTACCTTAGACACTCTATGCACTATTGCATCTAATAATGCTTTATTATATTCTACTAGCTATGTATCCTAATTGTGTGTATTGCGCATAGGCTTAAGAGCGGTGTAGTAGCGTTCGCGTGTGCGTTCCTTTTTAAGGCGATTATTAACCCTAGCAGTAAGCTTAAGGTTAGCAAGCCACTAGCGTAGTGACTATTCTAGTAGGCAGCATGTGCGTTAGAGATAGAGCGCAACTGTTGATTAGATTAGCTAGGTGACATGCTAAATACTCTTCTATTAAGTATTATATTAGTAGAGATTAAGCTTATATCTCTTAGTAAGGGTTTTGTAGTAGTCTATATTCTTCTTATAGGCTTTCTAGCCTTAGATTGATAGCATAGATAGGCGTATTGCCTTCTCGATTCTAGCTGTAGCACTGTACTAGGATAGTTTAGGCAGGTCTAGCATAACTAGCTTAATTAGGAATAGGACTAGTCCTTCTTTCTTTACATTATCCTAGATGTTATAGGCAGCGCAGCGCGCTTTGACTTAAGTAAGCTAGGTAGTCTAGTTATACTAGTTGCTAAGGATAACAGTTGCATCGCGTTAGTTAATAAGCGATATAGTGTAGTTGTTGAATAGCTTTTGTTAGGTAGCCTTAGTAGGTAGCCTTAGTAAAGGCAGTGAGACTCTTAATTGTCAGATTTAATAAGGTATTAAAACCTAATAATAGATAAGATAAATTAATAATAATAATGTTCTGTTGTAGTGTTCCCTAGTTAAGTGCGGAGTTTAACTAGGTGTTAGATTTAGTACTAGTGTGCTAAGGCGCTTGTGCCCGCCCCTCCTGTTTCTTTTAGTATTAGTAGCCTTACAGCACCCCTAATATCTAACATCTCTAGTTAGCGTGTATTTCTCCTTTAGGCGGCTAATAATCTAATTAGCCTCGCCTCTCTATTGCGCGTTGTATGCGACAATTATGTTATTAACGTAGAAGAAGATAATAATGCTGTTCTTAATTATGCAGCAGGGCTTGTGCAGAACGCTACTAAAACCTATCTCTTTAAGTGTTAACGTAAAGTTCTTCTGCTAGAGTAGAGGTAACACTTGTAGTCTATAGAGAGCTTTTTAGACCTTTAGGATTGTCTCTAGCTTTCGATATCCTCGCGGCATTCTTATGTATATTTCGCGGTTAATACTCGCGTGTACAAAGGCGTTTATAACATTATATTATTTTAGCTTAAGGTCGTGTTTAGCAGCAATTACTATAAGCATTATAAATAACTAGCTTGCAAGTGTTACTGCGTACGTGTCCTAAGAGGTAATATTTCTCTGCTAGTCTCCTCGCACGACTAGGCGTGCCTTACACTTAACAAAGTTATACTCTATGTTAAGCTTATAGGTGTACACCTATATGCAGTCTAGTATCTATTACTCTATTAGCTTAATTAACTGTGTAGGGACTTCTAACTATAATCGCATCTGCTAATAGCTAGCTAGGTAATCTTCTTTAGCTTTCTTAAAGAGATCTCCTATAGGATAGTCCTTAAGCTTGCTTTGGCACGTAGGTAGAGGTAGGAGTTTACTCTAATAGAGCTTTAAGCCTTTCGCGAGTATCCTTATTATCTAAGCCTTGTCTACTGCCTTGCCCTTATGTACTCCTACGTTGCCTACTTAAGTTCCTATAATAAAGGCTGCTGCCTATAGAACTATCTTAGACGACCTGTGTAGTGTCGTATAGTTAGACTCGTAGTCTATTATTAGCTGTGCAAGTAGTGCTACGGGTAGTAGTGTATCTAGAGGTGTTAGATATAAGTCCTGTATATTCTTTCCTTAGTAGAGGCCGCCCTGCTCCTCTGTCTCGTTGCAGCTGCTTGCCGCGTTAATTAGCTTGTCCTCGTAAAACAAGGCTATCTTAGATACGTTATAAGAAGTAGGCAGCTCTATTGTCTGTACAAGAGTCGCAATCTCCTCTAGCGTTTAGTTTATTAGGTTGCTAGCAAGGTCCTCTATCTAGCCGTTAAATACTGTTTGCTTATTAGAAATAACGTCTCGTATACTAATGTCAGATCGGAGGGTTAATTAGATCGTGTAAAGATAAATAATGTTAATTAGTATTAATTATAATTAATAGTTATGTATTCATTGTGTATCTTGTGTGTTCTCTTAAGGGGTCTTCTCTGCTTATCTTTATCTTCCTTATTCTAAGTCTGCGCTAGCAGTAATCCAGCACATAATTAGTTCTGCCGTCTCTAAGCGCCCTGCTAAAAGGCTGATTACATCTAATATACCCCCTTAGCTTAAACGTTAGGATTAAGCTAAACCTACAGTGCTACTATCTTCTGCGCGCTATTTGCTTAAAGGTCTAGGGCTTCTAATTGATTGTTTATCTATCCTATATCTGCTTCTAGCCTTCGTTATTCTTCTATATTAATAAGTCCTATCTATTATAGGAACCTAGCCCACTGATTTGCTAGCAATGGCTTCGTAAGTCCGTTAGCGAGCATCTTGCTCGACTCCACGTAGATTACCTTAATCGACTTACTCTAAGCCTCTTGCCTAAGCTAGTAGTTGTAGATATCGACATGCCGTAGCTTCGTGGTTAACTAGGAGATCTCTTCTAAGATTAATCAAATTGTTTGCGTGTTATCGCATTGTATAGTAATCGTTTAGTTAGCTAACTAAATTTGTAGCTTAGTGAGTAGCATCTAGATAAACATAGCCTCTTTCGCTACTTATAAGAGCGCGAGCAGTTTAGCTTCTGTAGTCGACGTTGTAATTGTATTTTGTTTATTCGCTCTCTATACGATTAGTCCTCTAAATAGTTTAATTACGTATCCTTAGGAGCTCTTGCGATCTAGAGTATTGTCAGCAAATAAGGCATCGCGAGCAACAACTAGGTAATCTTCTCTACCTAGTTGCAGTGCGAGCGTTCGTGTACGGTTTAGGTATAGGATTACGCGATTAGCAGCTAACTAGTAATTAGGCCTAGGATTTGTAAGGAATTGTGCTAGACGTAATACTGCGAAGGCTGTGTTAGGTCTCGTGTTGACTGCTACGAAGAGTAGTAATCTAATCTTTCGTTAGTAGAGGTTAATCTCTCTAGGAGTAGCGAAGCTCTCTTAGAGCAGCAATTCGGCTTTGATTATTAGTGTATCGCACTTAATAGAGTGATTGCTTACTAATTAGATAATCTTCTTAAGGTATGCTAATTAGGAGATCTATATCTTTTGTTAGGATCAATCCCTAATTACCTCTATGCCTAAGAACTAATGTAGATCGTCTCTACCTATCATGCTGTACTTCTTTTTTATGTTCTTAATAGCTGCTTATGCTTCTAATCTACAGTTCTTACTGTATATTACGATTATATCGTCAACGTAGAAGAACACGAAGATCTCTTAATAGATTATGCAACATAGCTCGTGTAGAACAGTAGTAAAGCCACGGCTTCTAAGGTATGTAGTGAAGTCTCGTTGCTAGAGCAGTAGCGAGATCCGGAGGCCGTAAAGGGCTTTGTTAAGCTTTAGGATTTTTCCGTGCTGCGCGTAGCCACGCGGCATTTTCATGTATACGAGTTGATCGATTAGAGCGTTTGCGAAAGCGTTAGTTACGTCGTACTGCTTAAGTTTAAGATCAAAGCGAGCGGCAATCGCGAGCGCAATTCAAAAGGATCGGCCTACTAGCGTAGCGGCGTAGGTCTCCTAAGCAGTGACGTTGCGTTGTTAATCGCCCTAAACGACTAAGCGCGCTTTGCACTTAACAAAACGATAATCCTTATTAATCTTGTAGGTGTATACCTATATAGAATTAAGTATCTAAGTGCCTGTTAGTCGTGCTTCTTGCGTTAGGACTTCTAACTATAAGTTTAATTGCTTATAGCTTAAGAGGTGATCCTCTTCGGCTTTCTTAAACAACTAGTAGAATAAGTAATTCTCCTTAAGTTAATTTAGGCTCAGTGCTAGCGGGAGCTCGCTTAAATAAGGCATTTAGCTATAGCCTTAGCTCTTAAGCAATCGATCAACCGCCGCACTATTAAGTTTCTTGTTATTTAGTTGTTAAACTTTTCCTGCTCTCGCACCTACTATAAACGCTGCAGCCTATAGGTCTATCTAATTATGCTAGAGGCTCTCACTAATAGATTATGATCCTATATTAGCACTGCGTGGATTAGGTCTCTTGCTGCGGCTCGCACTCAAGAGGTAATTAATCCTACGGTTCGGTAGCTGCGCAAGGGCGACGTTCTGACTCTTGAATTCAAGAGGATTATCTACCTACCTTAATTCCTGCGCTGTTATAAGGTTCGTTAAGAGGGCTACTAGTGGAGGCGTTAGCGGTAGTAAGAGGTAAGCTGCTCGAACCTTTCTTCCGCTATTATTATATTGATTAGGTGTTAATTCCTATACTTGTTCTTTGTTAAAAGACTTATCTTCAAGAAATAACTGTATTTCCTCTTGCTCGTTGTTGATCCCTAGGGGAAGCTCTACAGTCCTAATCTACGCCTCGATCTCTTTAAGAGTGCTGTGCATTAGATTGTCTATAACATCCTTCTCGTCTCTAGTAAAGATTAATTCCTCGTTAAATATAACGTTACGTGTAGTGATTACCTTAGATATAGTAGGAACCTATACACGAAAGATGTTCGTAGATCGATATCTAACTAGGTATCCGATCTATGCCTTAGGATTAAGTCGCTGTAGCTTGCTCTTACCTCGCTTCGTATTATCTGTTATTGCAAATGCCTTGCACCTATATACTTGTAGGTAACCTTAGTGTAGCTTACGCAGTAAGGTAACAATCCCGTTTTAGTAGGCGTTGTAAGTGAAAAACTCTTCGTACAGTGATCTCTATCAATTCGCATATCGCGGTGTTCGATTATAGAGATATACGGCTAATTAAGAGATCTTAGGCTACAGTAGCTATAGCAGGTTAGCGTTGAGTCGCATTGCTCGTTCTTTCTCCTTAATTACACTCTCTAAGCGTTCTGCTCTACTATTCTGTAATTAGGTGTCTAGAGCAGAAGGCTTAAAACGGATGCCTTAGAATTCTGCCTAACGAGCCACTTCTAGCTTAACTGTAACGATCTTATTATTAGTTTCGATAATCTTAATAGTAATATTAAACTAAGTCTTTATAAGGATCACAAAAGACTTAAGCGCCTTAATAATTAATTACGCTATTTAATTGTCCTTAAAATAGTAGTTCTATATAAACCTAGTCACTTAATCTATAATTAGTATTTAGCTTTTCTCTTTTGTTAAGCTATTGGCTTCATAATCGTGAAAGTCGAGTGAGACGCGTTCCTCTAGAGCCTTATCGATCCTGCGTAGCATGCGGCGGATTAGCCGTTTAGCTTTCGCTCTTCTACAGGCGTCGCAGTCGACTGTAAGTACTCTAGTAATCTTTACCCCCTTAGACTGTTATACGAGGTGCTTAAGCGCGCTTAGTTCTAGGTGTCCTAATCTCTTGTGCTAGATTAGCGCTTATGCGCGTTGTCGTAGATTGTAGCGCAGCTTTGCTGCTCTAGCGGCTATTGTTGCGTAGTTAGTAATTAGATTTGCTTTGATCACCTACTGTCTATGCTGCTTAGTAAGATCGGCGATTAGACTGTTAGTTTGTAACCGTTGAAGGACTATCGGGTTATGTTTAGTATCCTACTAGAGACCTTACAAGCGGAGTATCCTAAAAGAGATAAGATTGCAGAGTAGATTAGGACAGTAGGCTACGTTCTTTAAGTGTAGTTAGCTTTGATTGCTGCTACTAGCTACTGTTAGGGTAACTAATCTATATGCCTTAATCTATACTCGTGAGTTGCCTGCTAATAGGAAGTCTCCTTGCGTTGCTAGTCTTGTTCTAGTGAATCGACTAATATCGTTAGAGACGTAGCATGTTAATCTAGAGTTAAGGATCTATAATCGTTATAGAGGGTACGTGACCTAGCTGGCTTTAAACGAGGCCTCGATAAACGTGTAGTTAATCTCTCCAATTTTCCGACTATAGAGTTAGTTATCTTGCTTAACTGTAGGGGTCGCTATGTGCGACTTCTTTATTAATAGGGTTTTAGATCGTGCTAGTCGCTTAGCGCTGCGAATTGTTTCTTGCATAGATAGGCTGTTGTTAATACGTAATTAGACTTAATCTATTCTATCTTCTTAGAGTCGCTACTAAGTTAGTGCGTTACCTAGGTGCGCGTACTAGCAGTCCTTAAGTGCGTGTCTTATATCGCATGCTTCGCACTTGCTCGTAGTTTGTTGAATAGGGTTTAATCTAGTGGCTCTAGCAGCTATAATCTGCTTTTGGCCTCAGCGGCTCTTCCGCTTCTGCCTAGGATTGTCTAACCCGTCCTTATAGAGCGTTAGCGCTCTACCTGCAGCAGCTGCTCTAAAGACTGCCTTTGCTATCTTTGCTCTCGATAGGTAGAATAGCTGCATGTAGTCTCAGTATTCGCGGATTATGTCTTTGACCGTAATTAAGGGGTTTTTCAGCCTGTTAGCTGCAAATAATATCGTCTATTGTTCTAAGTGCTTAGCCGTAGCTCGGGTGAAATCCTCCTTAATATATGTGTCTAGTTAGCACTTAGGTATTCTAACGGCTTTGCCCTTAGTCGTAGCGTGATTAGCTTCCGTAAGCTATGTTTCCTAAGAGGCGATTATCCTAGGAGCCTTCATCGCGTTTCTATACCGCTCTCGGGCTTTCTTAATCTCGTCTCTAGCATCGATACTAATAGTAGCTATTAGGTTAGTGATCTACTAACAATGTAATTGTCTTGCTCTGCAGTAGTTTGTGTACAGGTAGTTATTAACTATTCGCTGTATCTCCTGCGTAATCTTGTCGAACGCAGCTTGCTCTCGCGTGTACTTATAATCTTCTGCTTTGTAGCGATCTATCTCTAGCTTATAGATCTCTAAATCTTCTTTGTACAATGCCTTCGCGTTCGTAGCGAGGTCTATAGGTTAAGTAGGTATAAATAGTGCGATATCGCCGTAAGCGTTAATCGCTTATTGCGCGGCGGCGTGCGCGTTAATTGCTTGTTGCGACGCTTAATAGTCGCTTAGTTAAGGTATTAGTAGCACCTCTAGTTCGATAAGGGGTTAGATCGTAAGGTTTAGATCTATCTTTTCCTACACGCGTATAGAGTTAGCGCGCGTCTCAATCTAGCGCAGCCACTTAATCTAGTTTGTGTAATTATTTAGAATTACTAAGGAGTCTTGTAGAGGTAGTGTAGATATCTTTTTAATAGGTTGCAGAGTTTTCTCGCATTAGTTAGTTCTAATCCTCGTTTGGTTAAGGTAGTAAGACTCTTAATTATTAGATTAGAGGGTTAATTAGATCGTGTAAAGATAAATAATGTTAATTAGTATTAATTATAATTAATAGTTGTGTATTCATTGTGTGTCTTGTGTGTTCTCTTAAGGGGTCTCCTCTGCTTATCTTTATCTTTCTTATTCTAAGTCTGCGCTAGCAGTAATCCAGCACATGATTAGTTCTGCCGTCTCTAAGCGCTCTGCTAAAAGGCTGATCACATCTAACAACTAATTACCTTCGTGGATTAATATCCTACTAGGTATCTAACCTAGGCTTTCGAGTCTAGTCGCTGCAGTTAGAACTGTCTGCGTTAAGTCGCACTGCTAAGCGCGAAGGCCTTATAGCTGTACGCTTTTAGGTGTCTAAGGTTTAGTCGTCGCGGCGAGGTAACAACACCGTTGGATAGAGCGGCTCTAGTAAAGAAGACCTTATACGGCGTCTTCTATTAGTTCTTGTAATTTAGTGTTTAATTGTATAGGTATACTCTAGCTCGTGTGATCTCTAGCTAGAGCTCCTAGAATAGGTTAGCATCTAGTCTTATTGCGCGAGACTTCTCCTTGTTAACGCTCTCTAAGCGTTTAGCGCCTCTATTCTGTGCCTGCGTATCTAGAGCTAAGGGCTTAACTATTACCCCTCTAGACGCTAGCTAACGCTATACTGCTGGTTTTACTGTCCTGATCTCGTTGTCTAACTTAATAGTCTTTACCCTAATATTAAAGTGGACTTGCAGAAATATAAGAAACGCGTTAAGTAGCCCTATAATTAATAGAGCTATGCGGTTGTTAATAAAGTAGAAGTCCTACTAGTAACCTAAGTAGTCGTCTGTAATTAGCATCTAGCTCTTCTCTTTTGTAACACCCTAGACCTCGTATAAGTAGAAGTCTAGAGAGAGTCTCTCGCTAGGGGCGTTGTCGTTATTAAGGCGCGGGGCGCGACTAATCTATCGTTGCGTTTTTAAGCGCCTGCACGCGTAGTACTGTACTATTGTAATGCCTTTAATGCGCACCCCTTTAGTTTAGCCTACTAGGTGCTTAATCGCAGCTAGCCCCGGGTGTCCTAATCGTTTGTGCTAGAGGACTGCTAATAACGTCTTAGTAGAACGTTTTGCGCGCAACGTAACTATATAGGTAGCGTAGAACGCGTTAATTGTGTAGGTAGCGTAGGTCGCGTTGATTAGTTAATACTTAATTACCTACTATCTGTTGCGCTCTACATGCTTAGCTATTACTAAGTTATTAACTCTACGTAGAGTTATAGAATCGTTTCTTGTGTCCTACTAGATCCCTATTTATCTAAGTCTATAGAAGGAGACGAGGTTGCAGTGCAGATCTAGGTAGATTGCTACGTCCTGTAGTATTATCCTACTGTTACCTAATCGTCTCTTTAGCGTTAGGCTTAGAGATCCGTATTCTTTTACCTATATCTTTGTGTTCCCTGCCTAAATATAGTCTCTATACGTAGGTAGGCAGTAATTAGATATCTGTCGCGGATTGTTTGTAATATAGCATGTTAAGCTAGAGTTAAGAATAAAGGAGTGTTTAAGTAGGTATTATAACGCTGCTAAGTCGACTAAGAAGAATATAAAGGCGCCGCTAACGCGTAGTATTATGCAACCTTCTAGTTAATTGTTAGTAATCTTAGGAATTAGTGTGTGCAACTATTTAATGCAAGGTTTCTTCGTGATTAGTGTCTGCGTGCGCGACCTGCTCTAACCTCTTAGTACGCCTTAAAACGCGGTATTATGTTTACGTTTGTACTCGATTAGTCTAAGTAGAGCCTTGTTTAGCTTCTACTAGTTAGGAGCGTTGTCTTAATAGATATAGTAGCAATCCTAAACCTTATAGTGTTGTCTACAGGCTGGGCATGTCGTGCCTGCCTAGTTGCCTACGTCTTAATCTAAAGATCGCTTACCTTTAGCCTTATTTAAGCTAGAAAGGTGTTTTGTATAGGCTCTTCCCCGTCGAGATAGCGCGCTTTTGGCTTAAGAGGCGTCTCTCTTATTACCCTAAGTAGTTGCACTACTATTATTAAGGTATGCGCCCTTACCTACTACAAAAGCAGCCTTGTTCCTCTCTAATCTAAGGGGGTAAGACAGCAGCATATTCTCTTAGAAGCGTTTTATTATCTCCTTTCTTGTTATGCTAGTTAGATTTTAGCTAGTATCTTAAAAGGTACTAGTCTAAATTGGATTAACTTTGTTTACAGCGTTAAGAAAGTCCTTTAATATTGCTAAGATATCTATTAGCTTAGTAACCTAATAGGTCTCTGCCTTAGTTGCGGCTTAATCGTATTCTGCTAGCTATATTTCCTAACTTATTGCAGTTCTTATAGGTTTAAGGGATGCGAGGTATTGTTTGCGCGCTCGCTCCTTTTCTGCTTTGTCGTCTACGCTAACAGTCTGTTTAAGGTTAGCTACCTACTCACGGAGAGTTCGATTAGGCAGACAGCAGTTGCGTAATAGATAGGGCAATATTGTTGACTGTATAAACGTAACTATCTGCACTAGTGCTGCTCTCTTCTTCTCGTATTAACGCAGGCGATTCTTGTATTAGTCTAAGAGCATCTTATATTGCTCTATATTCTTCTTGTATTCTTACTAAGCTAGTATTGCAAGGTCGGACGGCCTTGCTAGAGTTCGATTGCCGCGCGATAGCGTGTACGTCGATACGTTAGGTATAGAGGGCTCTAGAGGCTCTGTTAATAGTACTTACGTCTCTACTAGGTCTATTGCGCCCTAGATCTTAAGGGCTGCAGCTTGCGCCTATAGTTAAATTATCTAGGTAGTGTAATTCGTCGTATCGCGCAATACAACAAGAGCGTCGCGCGATAGAGTGTATGTTATACTGTAAAATATTAGTAGATAGGTATTAGATGTAATTAGCCTTTTAGCAGGGCGCTTAGAGACGGTAGACCTAATTATATGCTGGATTACTACTAGCGCAGACTTAGAATAAGGAAGCTAAAGATTAGTAGAGAAGACCTCTTTAAAGAAAACACAAGACACACAATCAAGACATAACAATTAATTATAATTAATACTAATTAATATTATTTATCTTTACACAATCTAATTAACCCTCTAATCTAATAATTAAGAGTCTTACTACCTTAACTAAACAAGGATTAGAACTAACTAACGCAAGAAAACTCTACAACCTATTAAAAGGATATCTATACTACCTCTACAAGACTCCTTAGTGATCCTAAATAATTACACAAACTAGATTAAGTAGCTGCGCTAGATTAAGACGCGCGCTAACTCCCTACGCGTGTAGGAGAAGATAGATCTAAACCTTACGATCTAACCCCTCACTAAACTAGAGGTGCTACTAATACCTTAACTAAGCGACTTTTAAGCGTTGTAACAAGCGATTAACGCGCACGCTGCTGCGCAACAAGCGATTAATACTTATAGCAATATTACACTATCTATACCTGCTTAACCTATAGACCTCGCTACGAACGCGAAGGCATTGTACAAAGAAGATTTAGAGATCTATAAGCTAGAGATAGATCGCTATAAAGCAGAAGATTACAAGTACACGCAAGAGCAAGCTGCGTTCGATAAGATTACGCAGGAGATAAAGCGAATAGTTAATAACTACCTATACACAAACTGCTGTAGAGTAAGACAATTATATTATTAGTAGATTACTAACCTAATAGCTACTATTGGCATCAATGCTAGAGACGAGATTAAGAAAGCCTAAGAGCGGTACAGGAACGCGATAAAGGCTCCTAGGATAATCGCCTCTTAGGAAACATAGCTTACGGAAGTTAATCACGCTACGACTAAGGGCAAAGCCGTTAGAATACCTAAGTGCTAACTAGACACGTATATTAAGGAGGACTTTACCCGAGCTACGGCTAAGCACTTAGAACAATAGACGATATCATTTGCAGCTAACAGGCTAAAAAACCCCTTAATTACGGTTAAAGACATAATCCGCAAATACTAAGACTATATACAGCTATTCTACCTATCGAGAGCGAAGATAGCAAAGGCAGCCTTTAGAGCAGCTACTATAGGTAGAGCACTAACGCTCTATAAGAACGAGTTAGACAATCCTAGGCAGAAGCGGAAGAGCTGCCGAGGCTAAAAGCAGATTATAGCTACTAGAGCCACTAGATTAAACCCTATTTAACAAACTATAAGTAAGTGCGAAGCATGTAATATAAGACACGCACTTAAGAACTGCTAGTACGCGCACCTAGGTAACGCACTAACTTAGTAGCGACTCTATAAAGATAGAATAGAATAAGTCTAATTACGTATTAACAACTGTGATAGGTTAGACCTATATAGAACCTACTAGTAGGTTTAAGAGCGGCGTAGTCACGCCTTACATGTCTTTATGCTGTATAAATATCGACTACGTAAGTTAAACACCGTTGATTTAACTTGTGCCTGCCTTTTAGCTGGGGCTAGTGCATGTAGTCGTGCCTATTTCCTTTTTAAGGTTTAACCCCTTACATTTTGAATCAACACCCTAAGGTCTAAAGTTCGATTCTAGCTCTAGCTAGTCGCTTTGGCTTACACCGTCGAGAGACTTATAGAGGCAAGTAGTATTTTCACGTACTCTACTAGCGCAAGCTAAGTGAGGGGTAATGTGATAGGTTAGACCCATGCAGAACCTACTAGTTAGTTTAAGAGCGGCGTAGTCACGCCTTATATATCTTCATGCTGTATAAATATCGACTACGCAAGTTAAGCACCGTTGATTTAACTTGTGCCTGCCTTTTAGCCGGGGCTAGTGCATGTAGTCGTGCCTATTTCCTTTTTAAGGTTTAACCCCTTACAACAACAGCCTATCTGTAAGAGGTTAGACCTCTACTATTCTTAGTAGAGTTACTTTAGTTTAATAGAACAATATAGAACATTATAGAACATTATAAAAGAGTATAGAACATTATAGAATGTCCTAGAATGTTATAGAATGCCCGGGAACTAGCTAGAACAAGATATATTCTTCTAACAGCTGACAAAATGCTTATGTATGTAGAAACTTCTAGAAGCTAGCAGTCTGCTATAAAGTCAGCCTACTCTCTAGCTCTAGATAGACTCTATCAAATTCTTCACGGTTAAACCTAGCCTTTCTGTAGTCTTCTGCCTAGCCCCTTACTTTTAAATTCGATTATCCACTTAAGTAGCTAGTGTAGTCATCCCCTAGTGCTCTACAACAGAATAATTGCGAGAGCAATAAAACGGAATATAAGGACGCTACTACAGGGACCTCTACGGTTAAACACCTGCCTAAGCACATAACGTAAACATTAGATATTAACGGAATTATTAGGCATTAATAGAATTATCGGGCATTAACAGAATCATCGGGCATTAACGGAATTATTAGATATTAACGTAATTATTAGGCATCAACAGAATTATTAGACATTAACGGAATTATTAGGCATTAACGGAATTATTGGACATCAACGGAATCATTAGACATTAACGGAATTATTAGACATTACTAGAATCACTAGAATTACTAGAATTAACCGGACACAATAGAACATACTATAGAAGAACCTAAGCAAATAGCTAATAGCAGTAATGCTGCAAATGCTCCTCTAACTATAGAACAAACCTTCTACGCCTTTATGCAGCAGATAGTGCAAGGCAACACTATTAACTAGCAAACCCTACAAGAATTCTAGAATATCCTGCAAGGCATTAACACGCCGCAGCCTAAAAAGAGGAAGGAGAAGCTGCTACAGCTCTTAGAGTTTAATAGCACCCGCTCTAAATAGGCTAGATAGGAGATTAAGGTAAAGAACAAGATAAAGATAGATAGTAGGATTATTAGGTTAGACATAGACTAGCTGCGCTACATCTTTGCAAGACTACGCAGCAATGCCCGCAATATGTGCTTAGCCTTTGTTAGGGCTAAGAAGAAGAAAGAGAGTAGTTTAGGTATGCAATTGCTAGAATACCTAGCTAGCACCTACAGCGACCCCAATCTGCAGAAAAAAACTCTCTCTAATATCTACTTAATCAAGCAGAAGGCACATAAGTCTTTTGCCCGCTTTCTGCTACGCTTTGAGACTAAGCTAGCAAATACTAGAGCATTGTCATTTAATAACACTATTAAGATTTTACTCCTAGAAAACGCTATTAGCTACGCTATGCAGGAGAGACTTGTTAGTGTCTTTCTACTTCTAATTGAGTATAGCGCTTTTACCTCCCTACTTTAAACTATAGAGTTAAGGCTAGACGCTATTAAGACACTATAGAGACCCTAACCTCACGCTTAACGCCACGCGCAGCAAAACAATAGTATGGATTAGGAGCCTATACATGCTTATACTGCTTAATCCCTAGGAAATTAACGCGCTAAGTAGGTGAGTAAGAATAAGATTTAGAGACGCAGGAACAACCGCTTGTGTATACGCTGTAGAGCTTCTAGACATATTATTAGCTTCTGTTAGTATACCCCTGCACGTCGCCCTTCTCCTACTACTATTGCAACTACAAAGATTACAGAGATGCTACAGCTAGAAGAGGAGGATACTAAGTTAGAAAAAGAGTAGCTCCTGCTTAAAGTCACTTGCAGGAGCACAAGGAGAAGGCTTTGAGAATAAAGCAAAACTAGCGCTTATTTTAACCCTATATAAAAGCAAAACCAATTACTGTACATATACTTATCAATTACACTTATTACGCATCTATAATACTAGATTCTAGTTGCATGACATATGCACTAGTAAGCGCCTAGTTTGCCTAGAAAGCTAAACTCTAGTGCATTAATTTACCTACTCTAAGGACTCTCTAAGGAGTAGAAGGAACTAGAACTATTAGGCAAGCTTGCTACTTTACATATAATATTAAAGGATATACACGCATAGGATAGGGATACATAATAGAGAACACTTACCTTAGTTTTAATATTATACTTAGACGCTTCTAGTTTAACAGATACAATGTTACTATTGCACTAGTAAAGAAGTCTATCTTTATCTACTTAGAGAGGACCTGTATCCGCCTCCGCAGTAAGAAAGAAGAACTACCTTCTACACTAATAGTCTAGGAGATCTCTGCAGTAGCTATGCAGAGATATATTTAAGCATCTAAAAAAGATAAGTCCGTTAGTGTATTTGCTGCCTCTATAGCAGACATCTAGAAGGCTTTAGCTCCTAAAGCACAATTAAGCTTAGAGCAGATTAAAGACCTTCT